>JAOQGH010000040.1:28372543-28470353 GCA_025769975.1 Gallinago jamesoni
AAGTTGCAGACCCTAGCTCTTGGTTCAGGTGAGTCTGTTACCCGGGGCTGTGCTGGTGGCTGTGGCTCCAGGAGTGGGGTAGTGGAGGCAGGAACCGATCTCCTCCTCTTCTCCAGGACATGGGGCAGGCACTGCCCACGTCTCTGCAGTTTGCCACTGCCTGAGGCAGCTAAGGGAGACTGACAGCAGAATAGTGCATCATCACAGTAAAGATTTAATACCAAAAAGGATTTACAATTTCACATTTTTGACATTATCTAGTACTTGCAAAAAAGTTAAGGTTGGGTTTATGTTTTTATGTTAAATTTATGCCAGCTGCAGGTGGTACGTGGTTCAATGTGAAGCTTACAGGTATGAAGTGGAAAAGACTTTTTGTCTCCTTGGGTTAATATTTGAATCATCAGCACAAGTTTACCCAGCTCAGCATCTTTAGTGGTAGACGCTGAATGTGAATTCATAAGGAAATCTCACAGTGCCATGAGAGTGAGCTGTAGACCACTACAAAAAGGCTTTACTGGGTCAAACCTATTTATAAACCTTCAGAGGGTAACAGGAGAGCTTCTGCAGGATCATGTGTCCTTTCATACCTTTCCTGAAAGCCACCTGAGCCCCTTTCCAATTTAACTCAATGTTAGATGTACCCCCAAAATGCAATCACTGCACTCATGGCCATGGTCTGCTGTTACATTTCCAAGCAGCTCAGATCATGTCTTTGTTTTGAGAAACTGTCTTTGTTTACACAGACCCAGGGACTAACATTGGCAACAGGTTTTGTTTTCAGCAGTGGGCTGCAGACACTGAATGTGTCTTGTCATCTTCACCTTTTGCTTAATTGAGATCCAGTATTCATTTTTAAAAAGGTGTGAAGAACATAGGGTGTAATAGGGGAAGAATAGAATGAAGTAAGTTTGCCTATTTTCAAGTAGCCAGCACGTTTAATCCTTAGGGAACTGCCTGAAGTAACTAATGAACTGGAGAAATGTCTAGCGTCGTCCTGAGCACCTAACTTCCTAGCAGTGTGGTAATTGTTTGATTGGCAAGCTTAACTTCAAGGGTCAGAAAGGCAGTAGAACAAAAGATTAGATCATCAGTTCATAAACAGTTTCATTCAGTAAACTGGAAAGCTGCTCATGCCAACAAGGCAGGCAGTTGAGAACAAGCTGTTTCAAATGACTCCTATACTCCTCATTGGAATAACTAATCTAGCGGGCGAGGGGAATAAAATGGAGATGTGTTAAACCTGACTGTAATAAAGATTTTAGTCCATTTTCTTAAGCAAACAGGAAAATGCTAAAGTAAAATTCATTGTGTGCTGGAAGCACAACTTTTTCAATCTTTGCATTCAAAATAGCTCCTTGACAAACTTGGGGACAATTCCTTTGTGGAATCGGGGATCTCTTCATAGTGCAGGACCATTCAACATCTGCATTGATAATTTGTTAAGCAGATTAGAGCATGCAGTGTTAAAATGCGTGGATGAATCAGCCTGGGAAGAGTTTCAAACACTCTGAAGACAAGAACAGAATTCAAAATGAGTCTCAGAAACCAAAGGAGTGATTTAACAATGAGATGAAATTCTGCAAGAATAAGGGCACAGAACGTTTAGGAAGTCTAATCCACCAGTACAACAATCAGAAATGCTCATTTAGGAAGTAGTAACATCTATAGAGGCTTGAGCAAAAGCAACTTGCAACCTAAAAAATAACAAATACACAGGCATAGCAGAAACAGGTAAAACCTATTCTGGGATGTGGCAACAGCGGGTAGGATATTTAAGGGACAGGTGGTGACCTACCTAATGGCAGGAAGGTAAGTAAGATTTAACAACGCCCTCAGATTTCTTACGGCACGGTACCACTCCAACACGCGTACGGCTGACACACAGCTCATGAAGAGCTTTGTGGTGTCTTCAAGAAGTAGAGGTCAAGAAGGCTGAAGCCTTATCAGTGCTGTAGGTGATGTTTATGTCACCTACCTTTCACAGGCTTTTTAGCTCTGGGGAGGATGGTACGTGTCCCATGACTAGTGGTTTTATTTCTTACTTTTAGGCAACTGTTATACTAAGCAAAAACAACATTAAAACAATATACCACATAGCTGCACAGTCCAGGAGAACTGTCATTAGGCTGTAATCACAAGAGACCATTTAAACTAGTTGTCACATTAAACTGGTAATGTTTTGCAGGTATACAAAAGCAGAAAGGACAAAGCTTACTTATATATATATATATAGCACCTATATGACATCCTGGTTCCTCCAACCTGTTGATAGATCTTGCTGGAAAAACTGCAGTTTCACTGACTGTTTAACCACCCAGCAATTATGCCTAGCACACACAGAATTTTTATGCCACTCGAGTTACTTTGGAAAGGTATTATTTAAGCATTGTGACTCTTTGAAAGTACTCATACCATTTCTGAGGTCTTTCTCTTCATATTGCCGAAAGATACAGAAACGTGGTCTTTCTATAGATACATTTTAATGCTATAGTCAGTTCAATGGCAGTCTGGGTTCTGGAGGTTTCTGCCCCCGCCTTCTCCCACTTGCTGTTTTCCCTCCTTCCATTTTATCAACTCAGCTTTCAGGGCAATTGTAATACCAATTATTTATTTTTTTTTCAATCCAAACTGCCAATCACTCCTGTCCTGTGACAGGACTCTGCTGTCACAGGGGTAGTAACTGGATCCACATCTCACTGTAACCACACCAGAGAATTTAACTCTGAAGTTCTCTTTCCCTGCTGGGCACCGTGACACCACGTGGCATCAGGCTTTAAACCACCCTGTGATCCATGTACAGGTGTAACAGCACAGAGCTAGTATAATTAGGGAGGGCACTGGAATTCACGCTTCCCCTGGCCCATATCGATAGCCACACAAGCCCCCAAGATGACAACAATTCATACTTTGAATATTTCAGCCACAAATGCTGGGAAGTTTGTCTAAACAAAAGATAAAATTCAGGAGATTTTGGCTCCTGATATCCTCAGACGGGGAGTCTTTCTGCATGAAGCACTCCATCAGCACAGGGGGTGTTTGGTGCTACAAAGCTCCCTCACCCGCAGGTGTTAAGAAGTGATTTACACCAGCAAGTACAGGGGTCGAGGTGGGACAGCAGTTTACTAACATGGTTAGATTTGGCAGTAAATTTCTAGCCATGAACTAGGTTCCCATGGAGTGCTTTAGTATCTCAGCCTGCTTCCCAGACCCACATCCATCTGGGGCTGATGCTTTCGGTTAATTATCTGCCATCCCGCTAACCTGGTGCCAGAGCTTAATTAAACTTTCAGCCTCAGAGACAGAGGGTTCCTCTGGCTCAGAGTTTGAGCTCAAGGACCATCACAAGGTCTGCCTTGCCTGCTCCAGAGGGGAAGGCAGCTCAATTCCCAGACCTTTCACCGGCAGCAGTGGTGCTGCCCTGGGCTGCCAGCACCGTTGGGCTTGCCAGAGTGTGGCTGCTCCTGGCAGAGCCGGGGAGGAACAGGGCTTTCCTGCTCCAGCTTTGATAACAAACACGCGGTCAAGCACACTGGGCTTGCCAGGAACCTGCGCTGGGGTCTGGTTCCTGCCAGTGAATCATTATCTGTTTGCATTAGCTTTGCTCTTTCTGCAGCTCTTGCTCCAAAACGCCTGCTCACTCGGCGCAGGAATTGGTGTCACCTCCCATAAGGAAATGTCAGTGGTGCCTTCCTAAATTCTGCACACAGATCAGTGACTCTGCTTCTTTTTCAGCATTGAGCCGAGGACGTCCCTTTCTGTGAAAATAAACTCTTTGTTCAGATACTGTTTGGGTTTTGCTCATGAACAGAATGGCCAAAAAGCCTACTGTTTAAATTGCATTTTAAGTTGTTTTAGGAAGATTAAATACTCTGAGGAATAGGCACATGTTCTATTTGTTCTTCCCTGCAGACCATTCAGAGGCACATATTACACCTAGTGCTCTAGAATTGTGTTCAGCCACCACAATGTCCTGACCATGTGTCTGCCAGCAACAAAAGACATGATTATGCAGATTTCTTTTCTATTTGGCATCATCTCTGCAGCTCTGAAACAGCCAAGGCATCTCTCCTGCCGCCCCCTGAGCTGCACAGTGCATTAAATAAAGCTGCATCAGATTTTCCAGGGGTCTGATTCTGCTACATGACTCTTCAACATCCCCAGCTGCTAATTCCCAGCGTATACACCAGCAGAAGAGTTTTCTTTTATTACTATTGTCAAATTCAAGCATTGGGTGTCACGTAGAAAAGCCAACAGGTACAGACCATTATTTCTGGTGGGCAGAAAGCTGGCAGACAAAGAGCCTGGCAGGCCAGTCTGTTACTCAGTACTTGCCCCAGCTCCTTGCCACCTCCTGCCTTTCCTAAAGCACAGGAAGGTACGTCCCCTCCCCAGCTACAGCCAAGTCGAGAGCCTGGGCTTCCGCTGCTCCCTGGGGGAAATCACTTCGGTTTAACAAATGACATTTGCCTTTCAAAATTCCTCCTGTCACATTGAGTTACAAGCCCTCAAACTCGGCTAAAGGCTCCCTTTTCCTCCCTGAGGACTGCTCCCTTTGGATGGTAGTATCAGCCTTCCTTAGCCATCCCTGCTCAGCCCAGAGACACGTATCTGCCCTTTTCATCTTTTCTCGTCAGTCCTTTCAGCCTCTGATCATTTCGTTGCTCTTCTGTGACCTTTCCTCTGTCTTCCTGCATCTCAGACCCAACTGCCATACTGCTGAGGAAAATGATAAATATCGCACTGCTTGAATACATGGCTGCTCCTCCGGGAGCCTCTCACCCCTCCTTCCCATCTGTTGGGGAGAGCGAACCTCCTGGCAGCCTGGGGCAGGGGGGCTTTTCTTCAGACAGGGCTGAATTCCTGTTACAGGGTTGACCTGATCAGTCTCTGCTGCTTTTCAGAGGAAAACAGAAAAACTGTACAGTTTTAAAAAGCACTCCACGACCCCAGCACAGACTGAGATGGAAACATGGACATCAGGCACTGGCCCCAAGGCTAGGAGGAAAAAAAAAAGGGGGGGGGGGAGGGTGACTCATATCACTCTCTACATATAGAAATGACAATTTTAGTATGCTTTTGTGTTTTACCTAAATTTTTCACATTCAAGAAATAAAAAAAAAAAGGTGGCTGTGGCTAAAGCATCAGGCACCCTCATTGCAAAGGCAGAAGTAGCCATGGCTGTGTAATAGCCGAGCTCTTCGTGGTCTGGGCTTATGCTCTAGTAGCCAGGTAGGCAAACAGATGAAAACTCAGGCAAGGTCTGCCCTGTGTGACCACGAAACATGAGCAACAGGGACAACATGATGCAAGCTTCTGAAAGAGGGAAAAGAGACCCTCACCAAATGGTTAAGCTCCATTTTTCTTATACATGCTTTTAACTTCAACAGCTAAATGACATGCTGGCTCACAGCTGCTTTATTTAAAGTTTCATTGATCTTACTCTGTTGGGAGCTTATAATGAATACCAGACCCCACGTCCCTAATATTTTCTATGGAGACAGGCAGAAGGAAAATACTTAAAACAAGGCAAGCTTTCTTTGAGAAGCAGGGGAGGGAGAGAATCCCCCTCAAGCATTAATATCCCCCTGCTCCCTCACCAGACTGAAAAGGAAACACATAAAAGTTTTAAATAACCTTTTGGTTTTTTGGTTGTGGAACCCAGTAAAAGAAGAAAACTATTTTGGGCTTTGGACGTTTTAAAAAAATAATCATATTTGGTGTTTTTGAAAATTTTGGAGGAAACTGCAACAATTGCCCAGAAGGGCATCGTGTCTGGAGAAATTGTTTCCTCTCATGTAAGAAAAATGACTCCACATCACTCTGGCCGAGCAAGCAGCCAGCTCTGCTCACCCAGACAGCAGGCATTGCTCCCAGCAGACACACAGATTTGTTTTCCCAATGGCCATTAGGTCCCACAGACAAATTCGACACACGCTGACGAGATCAGCAGGTTTTTGCCCAAAAAACCAAACAAACAGAAAAGTATTCTAGCACCAAATCTTCTGTCAAGGAGTTTCTGGCCCAAGCCGGGGGACTGTGTTTAGGATGGGGCTGTGACCCTCTGCAGATGCAAGTGCCAGGCTGGAGCTGGTGGAGAGGGGCAGCCTCCCAGCACACATCCTCGAGATGGCTTTCTCAGGTGCCCTGGTGGCAGTGTCCCTGCAGCAGCACCACTCTCGGTGACTGCGGAACACGGGCTGGCTTAGACCAAAGCCACCTCTATTTCAAATTCCGTCATCTCCAGAGTCTGTTCTGGCCTAGGTATCCTGGCAGCTACATTTACCAGCTCCTTTTCAGCTTGGTCACTGTTGCTGGCACCGTTAAAGCCATCCCGGGGTGCTAATGGAGGGTTGTTTCAACACCCAGGAAGTCCAGCTTAGCAACAGCAGTTGCCAGGTCCCGTTCTTGGGTAAGCGCTAGACATTTGGTTTTAAGATGAAGTGTGATCGCTCTACAATCAGCTTCCCGGCTTCCCTGGATCCTAACTTCTGGCCTGATGTCCCTCAGGGCTGGCTGAGACCCGTTTATCCCTGTGCCAGCACTCTGCTTGCTAAAGTAGATTTATTTTATTTTTTTCCCCAAAACCCCCTTCTGTTATTTTGACCTTAAAGATAAATAACCTTATCTTTATTCCTTCCCAAAATAATTTCTTGGGTTAGAAGGACAGGTCTTTGTTTTTAACTCCTAAGCAGTGCCAGGTTACCAGGGGAGGTAGATGAAATCCACGAAAGTGTGGGAACGGCCAGCTCCCCCTCGGCCCCCCGTGTTTGTCCCGCTGGTGGTACCCCCAGTGCGGCGGAGGGCTACGGGGCCCCGGGAAAACCACCCGGGGATGCTGCAGACCCGAGGCGGGCTCCCTCCCCGGGGCTGGCAACCAGCAGCGGGCGGCAACCAGCCACGGGCGGGCGCTAGGGGGGGGTGTGGGAGCGCCGGGACCCGGCTGCCGCCCGCCCCCCCGTGGGTTTCCCGAGCAGGGCCCGACCCGCCGCTGCTGGAGGGAGGCTGGAGGGGCCGCTCTCCCTCCATCCCGCTGGCACCCCCCTCCTTGCCACCGCGGCTTGGGCGAGTAGCGGCAAGACGTTGCTGGGTGAGGGGAGGGGGGGGGGGGCGGATTTTCCCTCCTGTGGGAAAGTTCAAGGTGCAAATGGCGATTTGCGTCCTCAAAAACTGACAAAAAAAAAAAAAAAAAAGGAAAAAGGTTCCCGGTGTAAAATGATGAGGATGGCTTCATACAAACACAGAACAGGGGAAGAAACAAAGAAGAAACATTTACTCTCCCTGGATCTCTCTCGTAAGTCTCTTTGCCAATTCTAAGGGGAAATTAATCCTTGGTTCTCAACTTACAGGGACCAGGACCAGCCCAACAACTGATAAACCAACTAAAATACCAC
Organism: Gallinago jamesoni; assembly: GCA_025769975.1. NCBI lineage: Eukaryota > Metazoa > Chordata > Aves > Charadriiformes > Scolopacidae > Gallinago > Gallinago jamesoni. Next base: position 28,379,935 of record JAOQGH010000040.1, read on the forward strand.
TTTGGGCCTTATTGCAGCAGTAAGCAAGAACCCCTAATTCCAGCATCTCAGAGGTACACCAGCACCACGTGCCCCTGCGTCCAGACCCCTCCCATGCTCCATCTCCATTCTGTTGCGTTTTTACCACCATGTTCTGAAATTCCTAATTTGGCTGCCAAAACGCAGCAAAGCAGCAGGCTTACCTTCCTGTAATGACTCTCTCTCCCCGCTGACCTGTCTTGTGCTGGGAGCAGCAGGGCCTCCTTTTGATTCCCCAGGGCACAGCCCTGACTGGTTTATCTCAAACTCAGCCACAAGGCAGAATAAGAAGAGAGCGGTAGCAGGTGTTGCCTTTGGCATTAGGGCTTCCACAATGAAAAGAATCAATAGCCCTGAACTTCAGCCATTCCCTTTCAGGCCTGCTCTGGAATAAAGGGGCTGTCCCTCAGGGCGATGACGATGGCTGGGTCACCACATGCAGAAGAAACAGGATCTCACAGCTGAAGCGGGGATCTGGAAGAGGATATACCAAAAAATGCCATTAAGAACGTTTGTTTCCCTCTGCAGCTTCTGGTACAACCAAAGAAGGTTACTTCAGTTTTCTGTGCCTTGTTCTTCCCCCCCCTTCTCCAGACAGTGTGGGCCTTCCACCCACTGAGATGCCATGAAAATAAATTCAGTTTTTGTCAGATTTTGAAAATGAAGCACGAGAGAAATGCTCAATAGTTTCACTAACACAACAACTATTTTAAAACTTCCTGGAGGAAGCAATTATTTGGAGCCAGGGTACATTTATGAGGGGATACCCATAACAGCCGTTACGGGGACATTGCTGCCATCCTGCCCAGGCAGCTGGTGGAGATGGAGGGAAGCTGTTTGTGCCAGACTGCTGTCCTGTCCCACCCACGAGGTGGGAAACCCAGCGCTGTCACCTCTTGAGTACCAGGCTTCTGCTTCTGGCTCCCAACAGGCTTGTCCAAGAGGGCTTTGCTGCCTGGGGAGGAAAACTCTGCTACTCCCAGAAGTGGCCCCTGCTCTTCTCAGCACAAAGAGACTTTGAACTTACGATTGAAGAAGCAGTGTAGACTTTCTGCTGAACACAGCGTGGTCTCAAACACCACCTCCTAAAGTAGCTACAAGGAGACCCAAGAGGCACGACTGCTGGGGCAGACAAGGGTGTTTGTGCCCTGAATACCAGTGCGTTGGCACCAGCCTGTGCCCTCTTGCCCCAAAGTCTGGTTTTGATCATGGATTTAACAAGAAAAGCCTGAGCTGTGTCACAAGGAGCCACCCTGAGCTCAGCATGGGCCAGACAACTGAGAGACACCAAGGGACAACCACGTCCTACTGAGGTACCCTCAGGGCTCTTTAGTCCTGCTGTGTCCCAGCCCAGGTCTCACTGAAGGTGAGGAATTTGCTGGAAAACATCATCCTCCTGCAAAAGGGAACAGAAAGAATCAGGAAGTTCATTATCTGCTTTTGTCCTTCCCTGGCACCGCGCGATGACAGCTTGGTGTCGAGAGACACCGCTGCAGTTTTGCCAAGTACTGCAGCTGAGGAGGGATGGGGCTGGCAGCCTGTCCCAGCCAGACCCTGCGCTCTTCTCCAGGGACAGCCCTCGTGAAGGGCCCTCTGCACAGCCCTGGTGGGCGAGGAGGAGTGTCCAAACACTCGCTTTAGGAAGCGTGGGGCTTGTTGGCACACAGCCTGCTGGCATCCACCTGCTTCCAGGAGGGGGAATCCTGCATTTCGTGACATGCTTAAAAGCAGGTCCGAGGCTGGGGGAGCCGTGGATGCAGGGGAGGTTTCCAGCAGGGACAAAGCTACGGTACATCTGGGGACGATCTGACAACAGTCACACCACAACGCTCTCCAACGGTGGCAGCGTGGCACGCGGTGTCCGGGGGCGGCCAGGAAAGGCTCCAGATGCACTTGGTCCAGTTGAAGAGTTAAAAGCCTGAGATTGTAATGGGACTGGTGTGTCCATGGCTTTGTGTCCCTGGAAAATCCACATGTACGGAACATCCTGTTTGGGGGCCGGGCAGCCCAGTGCTCGGGCTGGCAGGATGCCTGGTGAGGGCAGGAGCCCATCTCTCCCCTTTCCCGAGCCAGTTTCTCAAAGCGGCTTTGTGGTGGGGCCTGTGTCTTTGTGGCGAGGCTGCTTCTCTGGAGGCGGAGGTTCCTGCGAGCCCCAGCCTTTCTGCACCCCCCTGGCCCGAGGGCCAGCTGCTAAGGAGGATTTCCCAGCCCACCCACCTCCGGCTGGCGCCCCTCAGGCTTGGCTCCCACCGCAGGCACGAACCAGAGGTGACAAATTATTTCCAGCGTGTCTAACAGATAAGAGCTGCAGAACAAGAAGAAAGGCACGTTCCTGGCCGCCAGGGTTGCTGCGGCAGGAGGCTGCGGCCCAGTGAAAAATAGGAATTAATTGAAAAGCAATTCCTGGAGGCCAGCGAGTCCCGCGTGCCAGCTGTCTGGGGGGGGGGTGTGTGTGTGTGTGCAGGCACAGGCCACACAGCTCCAGTTTCACAGTGGCAAAACTACAGTCAATCAGCTTCAGAATAAACAGAAATGGGAGGAAGGCAGATGTCACCTTAACCTGCCTGTTCCTCCACAGAGGGGGGAGAAAAAAAACCCCACCATATATGTCAGCATACAAAAATCTCGTTAACAACTTTAAAAACTTCGCTCTGAACAAGCTGGCCCAAAGGATCTCCCTCTCCCCTTCACTTCTGCCCTTTCACGTTACGCTACCAATAGATTTCCTCAAAAGAGAGGCACGCTCGTTCATACGCTCGCCTCAACGGGCAGCGTTACCTTGGGGCTTCCAAGGTGTCTGTTCCGCTGCGGTTTCTGCTTCTGCCACCCTCCTGCTGCGGCGCGACCGCCCGGGAGAGGGAAGAGCAGAGCCGGGGCCCAGCCTCACCCCTGAGCTCCAGCCCGCGCTGTCTGCGCCCACGGATTTGAAAGATCTCTCCAAAGCTGCCCTCTCTGCATCAGCATTTTGCCAATAAGAGCCATCTTCCCTCTAAAAATAGCATCCTCTTCCTATAGATACTGTTCTCCATTTTCTAGTCTCCAAGATTAATTAGTCGTTTATTGCGTTCGCCCCTTCTTCCCCTCTGAAGCCCTTTCATACTATGCATCATCTCTTTAAACATTTCTCCCCCTCCTCTTTCCCAGCGCTGGCAGCTCGGCCAGCCTCCCCCGGCTCACTGCTCCCAAGGGCCCACCGACAGATGGAGACACAGCAACAGCCATCCCGCCATCGGTGCCCGAGCCATCCATGGAGGTTCCCAGCCCTGGTAAACAGGAGACTGCGAGAAAACCACCCGGCAGTTGTTTCAGACACTTCCCAAAACGCATCTTCTTGCATCAAATCCAGCCCCATCCTGGCTCCCTGTGGGCACACGTCTCCTACCGCTGGATTTCCAGCCCACACGTCCCAAGCAGTTAAAAAAAAATACACAAGAGGTTATAGATTCACTTCAAAAGAATTTTTTTTTTTTAATTTAGAAATGCAGTTATATACATAGAACAATTAAATTAAACTTTGTACAAATATTAAAATACTATCTTCACACCCACTGCAATGTACAGGATACCGGAAAATATATATAAAATAAAGCAAAATAAAACTGATTGAGTGACATCCTGCACAGCATCAATTATGGTTTTGTTTTTAAATCCCACATATATATGGAGTACCATTCTGCAAATAATCCCATAGTGGTGCAATTCAGATAAAAAGAAAACACATACAGGAAAGAAGAAAAGATTAATGCACAAAGGCAATCAAGCTCCCCTTGCATTTGCATCAAGCAACGACCAGCAGCCCACCCACCCACCGCAAGCCAGGACACCTGCTTCACGCACAACTTCGCTTTGTTTGCTTTTGGAAGGAAGCAAATTCGAGAATCAGAACCAAAAGGTTTCCCAGCACAACTCAGTTGCCCCTGTCCTTGCTTGCCTCAGGGCAGAGACACAAGCAGAGCATCGGTAGAACCTGTTTTGGTGGGTACATCCATCCCTACATCACCCGCAGAGGACTGGGTTTGGAAGCGGTGCTGACCACAGGGCCCTGAAGAGAAGCGTGGGAAGGGGCGTGCTCCATCCCGGGGTGGAAGGGCAGGAGGAGGGGGTGGAGGACTGGAAGAGGGCTTATTTCCTATATAAAAATATGCTTTAAAATGAAGCCTGCTCTAGGAAACCTCTCTGCGCTTCCAAAGCGTATCATAGAGAATACATGTTTTCTAAAAAGTCTTTCTGCAAGCAAAGGTGTTCACAAAGAGCAAGTTCAATCTGCCGTTCCCTGGTAAGGACTGAAGGGCAAGGATGGGGCGAGGCAGGATGTGCAAAATGGATGGGTTTTATTGCATTTATATACAGAAAACAGAACGTGAAATAGATTTAATAAGTTATCTGGATAGAGTAATAAGGCAAAATTATTTATTTCTTTTTTAACAACTGCTATCAGAAGAGTAAAACCAGGTTCTGCAAATATGTTCTAAAAAGGTCAGCAAGGAAATCTCACTGCATCCAACCAGCTGTACATTAATTTTATTTTTTATTTTTTTTAACATAGCAATCGTGCTGGTGTCTGCCAAATCAGTTAAACAACGCACAAGCCTCCTCACAACCTGGCCACGAACACACTGGCCCAGGAGCCTGCAGCAAACCTCTGCTTTCAGTCACAGCTCTCCTTTGCCCCCCACCTTGTGTCCCCTTTCTGTGCTGCAAACAACTTCACCCTCCCAGACCATCATTTCCAGTGGCTGAGCCTGTTGCTTTCTGAGCCCCACTCCTCAGTACTGACCCAAGCCACCCACCTCTGGGAGCATCTCGGGATGTTGCCTCCCAAGGCAAGAGGAACAGATTTTGTTCTCAACATGTCTGACTTCTCTGCGTGCTGAAAGGCCAAAAACAGGCTCCAGGTGCATTAAAACAATCACCACAGTGGAGCTGAAAGGCTAAGACCTCAGGGGAGACATCCAAAGGGTAAACACTGAGCAGCAACGCTTGCTGAGCAAGCATTCTTCTACACAGCAAGTTCCCTGGTGGTTAAAAAAAAAAAAAAAGGGGGGGGATAAAAACGCATTAAGCTCTTTCCCCTCCCAAACTCATCAAGTTTTCCCTCAGCCAACAACTCCACAGGCTCAGCACATCTCCCGGCTTCATTCTTCACCTCTTCTACAGTCAATGATGGGGATATACAAGCTATTTAAAGCCAGAACAAAGCACAAAACCATCCCTCGGCCCGACGCCGCTGACCCCCCGCAAGGCAGCAGGAGGCTGTGACACAGCCCGAGCTGGCTCATCCCTCGTGCTGAGCTCCGTGATGTGATCCCGACGGGAGACTGTTCCGCTTCCCCACGGGTTACCCACAGCTGCACTGCTGGGTGTCTCAGACTGGCCCAAGGTCTGAAACGCCTGGGCTGGGAGCACTGCACTAAGTTACATTTTATTATTTTTTTTTTTAAAGAAATATGCAACTGAAAGGGAGCAAGGAGGTTTGTTTTTTTTACTGCACATACTACTTTGAGTTTCTGAAATGCCCTTTTAATTTTTTAACCTATCAGACTCCAAAAATAACAGAAGTCTTTAAAATAAGTGCTGTTTTTATTTCTCCAATGTAATTAAATCATTTAAATATTTTTGAATGTCACAGGATGTGGCATGTATTACAGAACATGAGATGATTGTCGGGAGTGTTTAATAAGAAAAAATGCCTCCCTTTGAATTCTTTTGCCAGACATCAGTGGGCAAAACAGTAAGAAGCCCCATCAGAAAATAAAAAATAATAATAAAAAAAAAAATTTACTGTGTTACATCTTGTAAGGCCGAGCCCTGTGTCACCCACCCACTACACTGAGGTCCAGGCTGCATCTACCTGTGGCACCAGCCAACGAGGACACACTCTTTGCTCAGAGGTAAGGAACGAAGGAACGCTCCTGAGATAGAGCAGAGCTCACAACTGAAGGGGCTTCTGCCCCAGCCCTTGCTCCCGTAAGTAAAGACAGGGCTGTGAAATTCAGCTTTTCCTAAATCTCTGCCCAAAAGACTTCCCAATCCTTCAGCCTCTGCAGAATGAAAACACAGGAATGAGTAACAATCACTTGATCACCAGTCAAGTGAGGCCTTGCTCCCCGCCTCTCCTTGGAAAAAAACCCCAAACCTGTCAAGCAGACACCTCCCAGGTTCTTCCCCAGCCACTCTACCTCATCTTATATGAAAATAAACCCTAAAGCTGAGGATTTGGGCAAGAGGAATGTGATGCCCCCAAACTGGTTTTCACAGGTCCTTGAGAGCTGTTTCCACAAGTGCTGCCGCAGGGAACAGGCTCTTCTGCAGGCGCTGGAAGCATCAGCCGGGGTTACACCAGCCAGCACGGCAGAGACCAGCCTGGGAGCTGCTGGTTTGCCCTCAGCAAGCCAACAGAAGCTGCCTGTTTATGCCTGATCACAAAATCTACACTTGCATATTTCCCTCCACCTCCGCATTCCCCCTCCCCCCTTAGTAAAGCCATTTCCCATAATTTCTATAAATGAAACAAAATTAAAGCCCTCCCTCTCCTGTGCAGCTTCCTCCTCTTCCCCACCCAAATTGAATTTTCTTTCCCAAACCAGCAGCTGCTTGACAATAGTGGGGAGAGGAGGTAGGGCCACACAGTACGTGCCTTCTGCTGGCAGAGCAGGCGCTCGTCCAGGGCAAGGTCAGGACTCAGGAGCAGCTTCCAGCTTCGCCGTGGGATTGTCACACCAACCCGGTGCTAACACTGGGTTAAAGGACTGTCCCCTGCAGGCAGATGGCACGTACATCCAGATTGCTGAGGGTCAGTTTGAGCAGACAGGACCTTAAATGCATAAAGAGCAACTCCTCTGGCATCGAGGTGGTCAGGCAGCAGGAGAGAAGTCACATATTCTTCCCCCCGGCTCCTTCAGCCTTACCCCTACACGCGCTCGATCCCTCCATCTTGCCCTGATGGAACCAGCGAGTGAGACAATTTGCTCAAGCTTAGACCATTTCCAAGGTAGGAGTTAAAAGCTAAATACAAACATTCCATGCTTATTTTTAAAAATTCCAATAGCAGATGTGTAAACAGCATTTTCCCTCTACAGTACTTGAAGGCAAGACACCCTATCTCACTGTAAAACCACATGGGATCTCCATCACCCAAACGGAACCAAAAAATACCCAAATCAGACTTATCAAATCCTTGTGTTAATTCAAGATAACATAACAAAAGGGAAGGAAGTTTAAAATACTGTATTTTTAAATTAATAACGTCCCTCTAAAACAAGGATAGGGAAAATAGGATTCTTTCATCCACAGGCACAGGCTGTCCCAGGTGTCCCGGGATTTAACAGCTCCTCAGGAACAGGAGCAGCGGGTGCGTGGCTGGATTCTACGGCCAATCCCCACTTCCAGGGACTGGAGCTAAGCCACAGTGATTTTACACATACAGCTGTTGCACCACTTTTACCAAGCGCTGTGACGGCACGTTCCTGAAAGAACACGGATGAGGATGGTGAGGATCAAAACTCAAAAGCAAAGCAGCAAAGACAGCATCCCTATTTACCTGTATATTGCCACACGGTGTGTAAGGCCATGTCATTTCGCTCCGTCAACTCAAAGCTTTAGCAGCTTCTCACAGGGCAAACACTCCCCTAGTTACTTCAAGACAGTTATGACAAGGTACATGCATCTCAGAAGCCAACCCTTCTTGCTGAAACCAGTCCCAGGAAACACAGTGTCCAGACCTCCCCGCTGAAGAACCTACAACCACCACAACACTTTTGTGACTGGCTCACCTTCCCCAGATGAATGTGGCTTCCTGCAAAAAATGGAGTCCTGTTAATAGCAACCAGGGTACTCTGAACTGCTATAGATAACTGGGGGGGGTAGGGGGGTGGGAGGCGGGCAGAGGTATACATATTTTTGGATTTTCTTTTCCCCGCTACCAGAACTTGAAACAATCTTCAAAACTTAGGTGTAGGGATGAGCTATGGTGTCCTGCAGCACTGCTGTCAACGTAGCCACTCTTCCCTCACAGCAACAGGCAACTGTGTGGTATTCAGGAGAGACTTTCTATATGCTGGACGAGGAAGAAGCCCTTCTCTGTGGACCCACTGAAGCCCAACAGGAGAAAACAGCAGACTCTTGCTGTATGAAGTCCGGAAGATACACCAGCCTCTGAGATGGTGACTACCTAGGATTCAAGCACCAAGGTACCCAGTGTGGCTGGAAAGGTAATTCAGGATGGCACCAACGGCCCTAGGCATTCATTACCCACGGGCATTTCTTCTCTTGACATTTTCAAACACCTGAACCACTTCCAGATTACATTGGAAAAGCATTACCTCTCCCTGAAGATCTGACCAAAAGGAACCTAAGCTTTAACGTAGAACCACCTAAGTTGAAAAAGCTTTGAGACATACAGCTTATTCAGCAGAGCAGGGCCACAGATTTGTTTCCAGTCCTGACGCCTCAGTGAGGGGGGCTCACTCCTAGGTTAACACAGGGATAGTCAGCTGAAAGTCACATCCTCCAAGCTTTCTGGACCTTGCTAACCACAGGCCATTCTCCAAGGCTCTTCTACAACCTAACATCAGGAGCTGCTCTGGCACCAGCCCGAAGCTGAAAGAATTGGTTTATTGGCAGTACGTCCCAGTCCCAGCTTCCAGAAACACAGCATAACCAAGTGGGCTGCACAGGCAGAGAAGGAAGGAGGAGACAAAAGTGATTTTGAGGAACGGACTTCTTCAGAGATGGTTTTTGGGAGAGGGGCTCAGAGGGCATCCCTACACATTGGACTTCTCAGCCTTCAGCGCTCTAGCAATTCTCAATGAACTGTTACTGCACAGCTAAGTCGTCACACAGCTCATCTCATCTGAGGCGCTTCCAGACATCACAAGCTGCCCCTTAACCGGGATCCCTCCCAAGCCCAGCTTCAGCCCCAGTGAGGCGTTTTGTCCTGCCCCATTATCACAAAGAAGATGCTGGAAGAAGAGCCTATATAACATATATATGTATATATAAACTGTGTCTGCACCCGGTGAGCAAGCGGTTTTAGCCCTGGCTCTCTGGGCAGCTGAAGGGCTAGAGAGGCTGACAAGCTGCAACAAGCCGGTGTGAGGAGGAGAAAGGCACGAGAAAAGAGCAGCTCTTCAGAGACTGCTGTCGAACATCTGGCTGGGGAAGAGGAGAGGAGAGCTCAAATCCACTCTGTTCCTTGAGCCCCTGATGCAGATGGAATGGGGAAGCCAGCGCTGCACCAACCCCACTGGTGCATCCAGGAGGCAACCTGGCGACATCCTTTGGATCTTCAGCTGAGGGCGTCTCTGCTTGGAGGTATCCAGGGTACAGCTTGCGAGGACGGGGAAGGCGGCACAGAGTGCTTCTGTCCTGAAGGCAGGGGGAAGGGAGGAGGAAGAAATCCAAGAGGGAGAAGGCTAGACAAACACATCAGGCCTCATGCTTCCTTCAATAAAGGAATATCTGTATGGTGGGGAGAGAAGAAAGAAAAAGCAGTCAAAACTTTTGCAGTTCAACACATAACAGAATAACTACTATTGAAAGACAGAAAGACAGACAGGTTCCCACTTCCACAATGTTATGATGCAGTTGTTTTCCTGTCATCACAACACAGCAGAAGGGACCTCTGGAGGGCTCTGCTCCAACCTGCCTGTGTGCAAGACCATCACCAGCTCCAGCCTTGAAACTCGCCAAGGACAGATACTCCATCACCTCTCTGGGTGCCCGTCTGGTCCTACACTACCTTCCTAGCACAAAATATTATCCTAATGCCCAACCTGAATCTATCAAGGTGCAGGTTGTGGCCATTGCCCCATGTTATATCATCTGGCTGAGAAGAGTATGGCTTCAGTCTTTTCAACTGCCTGTAAAGTAACTGTAGTCAACTGTTGGCTTGGCTTTCAGCTGCTGCTTCAGCAGATTAATGAAGCCCATCTTCCTCTACCTACAAGCCCCTGGCTACCTTGGCAGGGCTCCAACACAGCCTGTCCAGTTTCTCCACATTTCTCAAACTGGGGGTTCCACAACAAGATACAGTAAAGCCTCACCCGTACTGTTTAGGGAAAGGTAGTAAGTTCCCTTAAAAATAACTTTCCTTCTTTCCCACAACCTCATCAATCTTTTAGTTCCTCTAAATGTCCGAGACATGTTTCTTACTGTGACAGGGATTGTTGGAGATACAAAGATCACACCTGCCTTTATCTAACTTGAAGAAATGCAACCCCCTCCAGTAGCTGCAACTTCCTCATCTTTGAGCCACAAGCACAAGCTTTATGATCCCTCCTGCCGCAAGGGGTAACCTGCCACTGTGAAACAGCCTTAGAGGCAATGCATGTTTCAGGTAGTGATAAAAATGACACAGTGCAGAGGCAACATCCTCAAACTTCTACACTGCAGACATTGTTTGTTAAGCTTCACTTGTGGATTTCTGCTGTTTACGCACTTGAGGTTTAATGCCCATCTCAGGACATGCCGCCATTTCCACCCTTTAGCAGAAAACCCCTTTAACCGGTTTTACTGCAAGGGTTCTGGATGGCATTACAACAGCTGCAGGGCTTAACACCACGGAAAGGAGAAGTTCTGCCCTGAGCTATCGACAAGCCAGTTATACTTCTGCCTAAGACACAGCAGTCTCTGCAGAAGCAACTTTAAACTGCAGCTTCACAGCAGCTCTAGTACTGTAAAGCCACTCCTTCAGGGCAGAAGAGAAGTCAGGGATACAAGATGCACTAACTGATTAACAGACTTGCCCCTCTGCCCTGTACAGCAAGTTCAAGCACACCCCTTTTAAGTCTTCACACATGCCAAGGCTGTGGCAGCAGGCTGCGCGCTGTGGCAGCAGGCTGCTTACTAAAACAGCCTAAAAATGAAGAAGCCCAAATATCAGAAAGGGTTTGTATTTCAAGCATATCCTCCCACCAACTTGTTTTCCACAAACACAGCTATTTTCCTGCATTTGCACTGTGATGCTGGAGGCTGGCATTTCTCTGCAAATCCTTTGCTAAGACAACAAGAGTGAGCAGCAGAACCCTGACAGTCTTTACAGACTGCCTGAGGCTCCCAGTCTGAGAGCACCGCACACTTCAGAAGGAGGTATTAAATACTGTTTGCACATTTAAGTTGTGAAATTGGCCATGGAGACCGGGACACCTCTTTTCAAAAGCTTCTCTGGTGCCCAACACACATCAGGGCATTCCTTGCCATTTTCATCCTAGGTACCCAGCTGCAGAACCTACTCTTACAAGGGTCTCCCTTCTGTGCTCCTTGCTCACACCACTTACCATCTGTGTATTCCTCGGAGGAAGTGAGCGATAAAAGGCTCTGTATGTCACTGCTTTCTGAATCTTGGACCTCTTTGTGTACAGGTCTACTGCTAGCCATGCCAGCTACCCAGGAGGAGGTAGCAGCCTGATGCACAAGAACAGTTTCAGAGCGCTGAGAGCCACTGGCTTCACACAGTCCAGAATGTCCAGGGGCTTCATCTTCTCTTTCAAGGCTATTGCAAGCCCCTTGGTCCTGCTGCTGCATATCTCTGGCTCCGTTCTGCCCAGCTCCCTCCGAGAGCACAATCTGCACTCGTGAGTCCGAGGGTGGAATGCAGTTCCCTGTGCTGCCATACACTGCTTCTTCATAGGATGGCAAGGCCACTTGGACACCATCCACCATGATGGAGACCTGATCTCCAGACACACCTTGGTCTCGCCTCAAAAAAGGAAACAAGGAGGGATGGGGGGAAAAAATAAAAATGAAGTTGAGCATTTATATTTTTATACATGTTACCAAGAACTCCAGTAACCTCCCAGAGCAGAACTCTAATGCTCACCATTGACAGGTGAGAACAAACAGAAACATGAAGGGTGGTATAACAAGGTCAAGCAACCATGGCCTTGCATCCCTACTGTGAATTGCTACAAACAGGAGCAGAGGCTGTAATTCACAATGCCTGAAAGATTTAGAAGCAAAAGCTGAAAAGGTTACAATGCCTCCCACCTCACCTGCCTCCATAGCTAAATCTGACAAAGATGGTGACTCAGAGCCCTCTGCTGTCACAGCTTGCAGATAAAGAAGTGCTCTGACCACGGCTGGTTCCAGCTTGTTACACTGCTGTATTCTGCAACACCAAGTGCCACCGTCTGTCCTGCCACCTTTGCTGCTGTTGAGATAACCTCTGGTGGGGTGGAGCAGACAGCTCTTAAATTGGCCGAGCGTGAATCTCCTGGGCTTGAGTCAGAGTCCGAGATTCATTTTTCCTTTTCCAGTGGAAAAGTGCCTGACTTCTTCAGAAAAGGGCACACTCCAGAGCCCCACCTCTCAACCTCCCCACTGCTGGATATGGCTCCTCCATGGCTCTGCTCTTATTTAAGGAGGACTAGGAGCTCTCTCAGAAGACCAAGTCCACAGTGACTTTGTTGGCCTCAGCTGACAGCAATGTTATGGCTAAGTCCCTCCTCTCACCTACAAACCCCAGGCCAGGAGGGCTCTCCTCCCATAACAGGGAATGATGGCTGATTCGCACACGTATCTGATGAGCAGTACTGTCAGCATTTGTGTCCATAGAATCTCACAGACAGACTCAAGGAGATACATACATTCACACACCCAGACACATCAGCAGCTACCCAAGGCTGGAAGAGGCAGGAGACTGATCTGTAACCAGACCAGCAGGGATCATAACCTTTCACATTCGAGGCTAAGGAAAAAGAGCAAGGAAACCACTCATCAAACAGCATGTTAGAATGGGGACTGCAGCCAGGTGTCACAGATGACCATTTCAAACCACTGGTGGACCATGGAGCAGAGGTGCCATTGAGCAATTAAAATAGAAGGAGAGAAGTGAGGAGGTAAGTTGCTCCAAAACAAAGGCTTAAACTAAGTACCTTAATGCGTTTTTGCTACAAAGAAACAGGTTGCCTCTGAGCCCCTCCAAAGCCCAGCTACACTTACCTGCTATGATGGAATGACTTCAGCTTTGGCTGCAGCAAAACAAACAGCACGACTAAGAGCAGAATCAGGGCGACAGAGCTTGCTGTGGAGGCTACTATGGACAGTGTGGGTACTCCGATTGCTGGAGGAGAGTCCTTTTCTGCAAAGCCAAGAGGAACACAAGGTAAAACGATCCACTCCCTTAAATTACTGCCATAGGAAAGGAAAAACAACCCCACTGCCTGCCCTCAGGAGTTACACTGGGTGCACATGTGAGAAGCCCAGGTTTCCCACTCAGTCCAGGCACACTGGCTGTCTCTTACAGAGAACAGTTCAGAGCTCAAGCTGACACCTCCATCAGCTGCAAAGGGAACCTAAAACAAAACATGCACATACAAGGGTCCTTTGGAAAAACACAAGGCAAACAGAAAAGCTGTGCAAGCAGGCCATGGGAACTGATACATGGTGGTAAGGGTCATGTTATATATAGGTCTGGCTGAGCAAAAGCTTAAAAAAAATGTCCTGATGCCATCAGCAAGGCCAGTAATTGTCTAGCACAATAAGCAGGATATTTTAGCCCAAACAATAGGAAAGGTTCCAAATAATGGGTTTTCTTGGCTAATGAACAGTCTTCCAAAGGAAGGAGCAGAAGTCACCTGGCTGGGTATATTTAAGATGCAGGAAGCATTCAGTTTCTCTCTCACAGAAACATATACCAAGGAACAGAGAGGGAAGGGAGATGTTGCTTCAGGATGCTGAGTTTTCAGTGTTAGACACATGTGCCCTGTTCCCATTAGTCCATCCTACCCTTCCTCAGCTCTGCTGTGTGACTGGATGGGAACCAATCTGGCTTTTAAAGGTCACTGACAAGACAGGAATAAATTAGGAGAGAGAACGGCCTGGAGCTGGTATTGTTACGCACTGCATATCATGCCTAAAATGCTACACTAGTCCTTTCACCTCCCTAGAGAAAATATCTGTCTGTGTATGCGTTGCCTCTGTCCCTAATTTATGTCCTTGGTAGAGATATGAAAAACCTCACTTCCCCATTGGCAAATGTCATCATGCATTTCACGTTCAGGACACTCCCATGTATCAGTTCCTCAATTCCTTCTTGCTACATTCAACACTTTCTTCCAGAACACAGGTCTCAAACTGCAGGGGGAAGCAGGACACACCTGCAGGTAGGGATGAGGGGAAGACGAGCATGCAAACAGAAGGAAAAAGCTGGAGGACCACTGTTTTTAAGATTACAGCCTGAAACCTATGCCCTGAAAAATCAGGTAAGCTGGAAAGCAAGTTTGCATTTTCTGCACCTTCGCTTGGGGACAAATCTATTGATTTAGTTGTTTTTAACTTGTTTTCCTGACATTTTTGAGAAATAGCTTGACTTCTCCCCAGGGAAAAAAAACAGTGTCTGGCACATTTTTCCCTATGGCAAAAATGAGTTGAGTAGGGATTTCCATTTTCAACATTATCCAGGGCACTGAGTACACCAACAGGGAAGAGGGTAGGCAAATAGAGGTGCTCTGTTTCCAGTGTCAATACACGATGCTATAAAACTGCTCACTACCCAGGGTACACTCCAGCACATTCACCATCTCCCCTTCCAACAAGATGCTCGCTAACTCATACAATAAACTGTCAGAAGGCTATGGGGCTGACAGGCTCAGAGCCGCACAAAACGTCTGATAAGTGCTAGGGATTTCAGTCACTCTATATGGGGCAGGTGGGACCTTACCAGTTACAATCATTTTAAGACGTACTGCCTTCCTCTCTACAGTCTCCCACCTCCTCCTCTTAGCTCTGTGAAAGAGATCCACTAGTTAAACTTCAACTGTCTCTGACCCTGACCAGTTGTTTCAAAGCCTGTGCTGTGAAAGTAATGGCTTTTTCACTGGATCAGACTTTTAAAGGCCCCATATTTTTTATAAGACCACTGATCCTTCAGGATGCTAAAGAAATCCGAGGGATTGCTACTCATCACAACACAGTCTTTTCAGCCTTGATGTAGACCAAGTGTCACCTTGCAGGAATGAGACGCAGGGAACACCACCTGAAATAGCACAGCCTTGTCCTCCAGCCTGGATGCAGCAAGAGGAAAGGAGACCACTGTGGAAAGGAAGCTTATGCCAATTTTGAAAGGCCTCTTCAGGATCTAGTTGCTGCCAGGTAAACTCCCAGTTCCCTTCCTTAGACATCACAGGAAGGGGCTATTGGAGTGGCTATAATAGACATTGAGAAGACCGTGTCTTTAGGACAGGACACGATGTTCCAGAGATAACAGACACACAGTGAGCTCCATAAAGAGCTTGAAGAAGGTGCTTTTCTGTTTCTTTCCAATTAAGCGAACGCATTTTGCTTTATGGATTACAAGACTTAATTCCAGAGTGTACATCTTGCTGACTCAGGATGACTGAGCAGCAAGACTCTATCAACAAGCCAAACTTGAAGAGAGGAGGGAGTTCTCCCTTTATCCAATATGCATGATTTTAAAACCCAGAGACATAGGCAAATTCCTGCAACCCTTTTCACTTTCCTGCTTTGATGGAGGAATTCCTGTTCAGCTGGGAAAGACCCAAAAAACAAAAGCTGTCTACTTCCGTTTGGAGAGAAGCCGAAAACACTTGTCAGCAATGTCCTTTCCTGACAGGCAATTCTGACTGTCCCACTGGAGTTGGGGAGTACTCACCCGGGCTGAGCCTACAGCTGACTTCCATGGCTGGGTTCCACTCTCCATTCTTGCAGGTCAGGTATTTATAATCTCCTTTGAGCATGTAACCTTCGACGCACAGATACTCTATGACACTGCCTGAAGTCAGAGGGTTGTTGCAGGGGCTGGGGTGGCATTTATAGCCTCCATTCTCAGGCTGCGGTGGCTGGGGACAATCTGGAAAAAAAGAGAAACATCATGGAGGATCTCTCAGAGCAAGACATCTGTTGCACAACAGATCTGCCACATAGGCAGACTTCCACCTACAAACACCCACTAAATCAAGAATCTACCAAAACCGAGAAGACAGACGGTTACGCAGTGGCAGAGAACACTGCTCAGTTTCACCTCTGACATGTCTTCTGTGATTGCTAAATGCTGCTTGCTACCCCAGTAGTACAATCTAGTTGGCAGGCACCAAACTGCTGATATGTTTGAATGCTGACATGTAAGTTTGTCGCAACAAAGATTCTACAGGAGAGGCCCAAAAAAACCTTGGTGCTATCTCTTCCCCACAGCTGTTTCACTAGAGACCGGTGGGACCTAACAACCAGGCTTTCCTATTAGCCTGATGTGGAAAAAGCATGAGACCCCCTACTGAAACGAATGAAGAATGCAGACACCCCAGTGTACTGGGGATACAACGTCAAGATGCAGAGCTGCCCCCCTAAGGCACCCTGGAAGCCCATAAGAGCACACCGAATTTAGGTATTTTACACAGATATACCACCAACAGTACAGGGAACTGAACTTTGCTCCAGTACAACCACATATTCTGGCTTATTTTTTAAAAGTAATTAGTTATATTAGAAAGACATTTCTAAAAAGCCCTCTGTTTACTTATGTGGAGTCTGGAGCACAGAAGGCACATTTCTGCTTGCATCTCCCCTATCCTGACTAACGGGGACAGACATAGCACACACCAAAAATTGTCCCGTAGATTTTTCAAGTCATTCAAATAAAACCAACAAATCACGAATGAGGAAACTGCACAAAAATCAGGATATTTGTATTGCTTAGAATTTCCTCTCTGGCAGGTCACGGTGACCCTGCAGCACAGCCCCAACATCCACCACTGACGCCACGTATCTATCTGCCTGGCTGAAAAAGGAAGAAATCCATTTTTTTCTTTTTAAATCCGAATCAGCTTCCCAAACTTCACAAAAGAAAATGCATCAAAGATCCCTCCTGAGGTATTTTGGGGCATGGAAAACCAACCATCCCACCCACCCTATTCCATCACAGCATGGTGATCTAGGCCTGCCCTTAGCTCCTGGAGCAAGCGTTCCCAGGTTTTGCCTTTAAGTGTCCCACTTACTGTGGGACAAACAGCGAGAAACAGTTGGGCAAAGTTCAAGTAAGGATTCTGGGCAAGATTTAAGAAGCAAAAGAAAACTTTAGAGATTCACTTCACTGTGGAAAAATTTGCTATGTTGCTGCAGTGCAAGTGACTGTTGAACCTAATCACATGTGTGAACGCATCACAGGTAGTGCCTTGCAAGTGCCAGTAAACTCCAAGATGAAGTGCTGAGTGAAGCCAAAAGCCCTGTGGTATGAGTTGTGCCAGCTTCATAACTGCAATTCCATTTACTTCTCGAGAGAAAAGGTTAACAGGGGTCTAAGCAGTAGCCTTTCAAGAAGACTTTGTTCTTAAGGAGATTTATTCTTAAACTAGCTTCAGAGAAGACACTGTCCCGTGCCTTCTGAGTATTAACTGCTGCCTCTTCTGTATTTCTTTATTTTTCCTTTCTGCAGTAGTTTCCCATTTTGTAACCAAGGTTTTAATCCTTTGCCTCACAAGGCTAAAGCTTGCTTTCCCTTTAAGCTTGTCCAACACTCAGGATCAGCTGAAGCAACAGACTCATGGCCCATTTCACAGTCAGACACATTGACAAATGCCCTGCCCCACGTGCAGGCCAAGAGTGGGGCATTCCTTGCTAAATTGTGGGGACCTATTTGAGCACAAGAAACATTCTCAGCAGTTTAGTATTGCCTCTTCAATGGCAGAGAGTAGAGCACTGTGAGGTAAAACTGTTTCCACAGCAGCTGCTGAAACTTGAAGCAGATGGGACAACTTCCCCACGCTGTTTTATGCAACAGGAGGCACCTGGAATTGCTTGGGAGCCACACACAGCATCTCTCTGCTAACTGGCTGCAGCAAAGAGAGTTCATGCCCTCTGTTCCCCCATCTCCTGGCCATACCCATGCATGGCCATCCCACCAGGAGCCCTTTCGGACCAGGCAGTAGCTCACTGTTCAACTCCTTTATTGTAAAGTGCCACCTACACTGGTGAGGTTTCTGAATTACATACAAAAATCAGCCAGCAAACAAGAAATAAGTGCTCATTTGCATCGCAGCAGCGCTCTCAAAAGCTTGGAAACACCACCACATCAGTGACCTACAGAACCTTGACTTGGCTTCCTCATGCAAGGGCTTCAGAAGGAGACGTGCAGCTACACAACTGCAGATTGGTTTCCTCCGCACCTCCAGAGGCCACTCGGCACAAAAGGAGAGAAGCAGCTGATAAGCGTGTTCAGTCAGTTGTCCCTGACTTGTCCTCTTCGCACAGGGAAGAGACTGCAGAATTAGTCACCTCCCCACACCTCCTTAGGTCGTTTGTCATCACAGCATCCAAAAGCATCACAAGTATTTTAAAATGTCACCTTCATGGGACAGAAAAAAAGCTGCTTATGTGCCAGGAAAATATATTTTTAAAAAGTCTGGATCAGGCAGCCAGAACAGCAACACCCTCCGCCCTCAACTTGACTGACCATCTCTGGGCAACCCCGACTGGAAGACCACCTGAACTGTCCTTTGCAAGGCAGCATCATGGGAACTGAGCATCATGGGGGCCTGCAGCTTTGGAGAGGGCTACTAGACAGTGCTGATGACTTTAAAGATTGCTGGAGGTGGCCCAGGCAAGGGTTGCGTGGGTAAATGATGCGCTGGTGGTGCCTGAAAAAAACTAAGGAAGCCAAACACCTCTGCTCTCTGCTGGACCAACTCCCTCTCCCTGGCATCTCTGCGCGCTCAGCATCTCTGCAAACCAGGGCCCAGCCCAGCCTAACACGGGCACCCTGAAAGCTTGGGACACACAATGCAGCTTTCCCCTACAGCAACCTAAGTTTTCAGTCCCCTCAGCTTTCACAAGCCCCATAAGGGGCTTCTTTAGTTGCCTCTGTGTGTGTGTCCTAATCAGAGGCTAATAGAAGAAAAGGCAGAGTCTGCACCATCCTTTATCTCCAACAGCAGAGAGTGTGCAGCACAGGCACACCCATGGCAATGCAGAACCAGGCAGAGCAGCCCTTTTACCACTTTTGACAGCATAAACCAGTGACACCCCAGGGAGGAAAAGGGCTGCGTGCCAACTGCTGCCAGAATGCTCATCCAGAGTGGCCTGTTCCTGGCAATGCTTAGTAGATAGAGGGTGCAGATAGGAATAGCTGCCTGCATCACCTGTTAATTAGCACTCCAGAGCGTGGCTGTGTCGTGGAGGCTTGGTACCGGGTTTGGGTACCCAGCTGACTGACCAAGCTCCCCCTCCCCAAGCGCTCTGCTTGCTGTAACCCTCACCTATGTCTGCACACACACACCGCTGGATGGCCCAGCCCCAGCCCAGACTGCTGCTGTTCAGGTATTATTTTGGCACACCAATGCTTTTTGAGGAATGTGGACTAAACCACAGGAAAGGGTTTTTCAGCATCTCAGCCCCAATTAAAGCTGGGCAGATTTCGAGGGACACAGCAAAACCGTGACCCTCAGATTTACTCTTTACAAGTTCCAAGGGAGTGTGGCACATAGCGGACACAGTGAAGCTTCCCCAAAAGGTTACAAAAACTACTTTAAATTTGTGGGACACTTTAAGTACATATATTGTAACCATCAAGCCTCTTCTCAGCAGCATCATCCTAGACTCACAATGGCACTGGGTTACTTGAAAGGCAGAGAAACATGCAGGGATTTCAACTCCCTCCCTGAAACACATGTTCTTGGAAGTATCCCAGAGCTTATGAGACATCTTAAAACAAATGTTCACACCAGGCAGGGAAAAGGGAGAGCCAAGTTACAGAAGTTATCAACTTCCTAAGGGGTTACCAGCATTGTAGGCTTACAAATCTATTCCCTGCAACTTGATTCATCAAGCTTTGAGGGTCCACAGAAACAGCGGGTTTGCAGATCGCAGCACTGTGTGTGAAGGGGTCAGAGCTCTACTGCCAAAGGTTCCTAAGAGGTAGTGAATGACCTCTCCTGCAAGAGCTGGTTGTCTGCCAGCATTCGCTGCTGGAAAACAGGAAGGAGATAACAACTGACGAAGAGTCCAAACATTTTGAACATCACTGAACTCTGTTCAGAGGTTAAAAATCTGTCATTTCCAGAACTGACAGGCAGAAACAGTCATACACTAGAGTTTCTGCAAAAATGCCATTCCAAAATACTAGGTATTTAGAGACAATTTTTTATACATAAATGAAAAAATATTAAGCCAGTATGCACCTCCACTCATCAGTAAGCACCATATTCTTCTGTGTCTAGGTTGCATGAGAAAATTCTGTCTTCCTTCAAGGAGGGTTAACTGTTCGGGTTCTCTGAAGAGCTGTTAGCAACTTGACAATAAGCAGCACAACTCTAAAGAACCTGGGTTTTTTTTGCCACCAGTGTCATCACACTATACCTTCACCAGCCCCCATTCCCACAGCTCCACTAGTAGTAGCAAGCTCCACTTGCTTTCTATTCTACCACATTCACAGACAGCTGTGAGGGGCTGCAATATGGGCTTCTTTTGGAGACAGTAAGACATGTCACTTTACCAAACTGATTAACTAATCACCAAAGGATGAAATCTTGGCTGAGCTGAAGCTGAGCCATGTTCCTGAATGCCAACCTGATGCAGAGCTACAAGGGCTTTCTAAAATAATGCAAAACCAACACAAAAGTAGGCCATGGTCACAGATAATACCACAGATGGAAGTACGTGGCATTTTGTGTGCCAACATAAAAGTGAGGGTTTTACATACTCAGAACATAAACCACAGGAGATGCATAGGTGAGCCTTGATCTCCAAGAGCAGAATCCACAGATAAGCAGAAGATTTCCAAAGCCCAAGCAGGATGAGCCTGTTGTGGCGTGGATCAAATATAATACACTCCACTTACATGTATAGTGTAAGATTAAAACGTACTTCAGTCTGACTGGATAATTGCCACAGAACTCTAAAAGCTGCCCAGCACCACACCAGAGTGACCAAAAGGCACCTCTCTACAGTCTTGTCTGCTTGGCACCACATGTTTCTTTTTTCAACGAGTAAGACCCTCCGATCCCAGCAAGGGTCTTACATTACCTTTTTCTGCACCAAGCACCTGAACTGTATTTCAGTCACTCACCGCTTTTGCTTGGCAGTCTAAAGACACTGAGATGAAAACCAAATCCTCCTCAAGCTGAACGCATTCTTATAAGAACAAAAAAACCAAACCAAAACAGAACAAGACAACTACTAATGATCATCCACTAACACGCGTCACTGCAGGCTTGTGACTAAGGGAGAACAAACCATTGCATTGCTCACCTTACATGGGTGGACAGATGGGCATTGCTTAACAAAGAGATGTTTTACACTGAACATCCAGTAACATTTCTTCTAGTTCACAGCATGGCAGAAAGGTCACTAAAATGACGGGAACAGTTTTGACAAATTAAAATTGCTGTTTATATGAGTCAATATCCCAGGAACTTGAAGAGGAAGCTGGACTGAGCCTCAGGTAAATTCCTCACTGACCACACAAGTGCTCTAGCTTTTTTCACCATCCTCAGAACAGTGTCAGACAAAGCATACGTGCCAGTGATGAAGCATTTTGGAAGCAAACTGGGTAGATGACGAGTCTTCAGCTGGATCCTCTGAACATGTGCCCTGTTCAGATATATTAACGCCTCTGGGCCTTTCAGACATACTGCAACTTTTGTAGGATATAAAGACTGAAATGGAAGATCCTTAAGCTCTGTTCTTCTATTTCCTCATCTACAAGATTTACTTCACTCAACTGATATTATCAAGACTCACAGAAGAGAAACATCCTACAAAAAACCTCACCTTCCTGATCTAACAAGATGAACATTCCCCTGGCTGGTCTGGTTAAACCTGTCATGACTGTCTCATGCCAGCCTGTCCAACCTGGTGAGTAAATATTTTTGTTAAGCAGAACACGGAAGCACCCAGTTAAATTGCCCCAGTACTAAAGAACATACAATTTCCTTTATGCTAGGATTAGCTCCCTCAGAAGCCTCATCCTAACTTTCCTGTGCTACCTTGACTCTCCTACAGTAAGATTTTTGTGGAGTTGCTTAAAAAAGGATATCTTCCTTTAAAGTGTATCTTTTAGTCTCTTTTCTTATCTCTTGTCACACAGAAAGGTTCCCTCATAGTCACAGTCACTGCCTCTGCCTATTTACTCTCTTCCTAGTTGGGCTCCAGCTCACTCCACAGCAGCAAGGAGCACTTCTCCGTCCAAGTCCCTGGTTCTCTGAACCACCACCACCACCACCTTTATTCTCTCAGCCTGGACTTGCCACTAACCACAGACACAGCACATCTAGAATAGCATCCACTATAAACACAAAGATATCCCAATCATCCAGTTACTTCACCCAGCTATGGAGGCTTCTGATTTTCAACTCTGATATTTCGTGTGTCTGCATCTTGTTAGTACAATGGAGGGAACTGCAAAAGCTATTACTGACTTCTGGCAAAGACCTTTAAAAAGCCCCAAAGTCTCTAAGGCACCCTTCAGAGTAATCCTCTCTCTGCTCCCTTCTTCAACCTGGGTCCTGCCACAGCTAAATGGGGGGTCTGAAACACCAGCTGCCTCTCAAGCCTTCTGCAGAGACTGTGCATTTTCAGCACCTCAGACCATGCTGAAAACAACAAAACCAGGTTCACTGTTTCTCTCCTATCAGTGCCCTGAATGGGCTTGCAGCCATAGGGGATTTTTTTCCCCAGTTGTTATTTGTTTGTAAATTCATACACAAGCTTTCAACGTTTTTACGCAGTGCTTTATCACAATAAAAATGCAACAGCCTAACACAGCAGACAGACAGACAGATGGAGGGCTAGAAGTGCAAGTCAGAGACCAGCAATAAAGTTCATTTTGGCTTCTGGAGTGCCTGGCAATTCTAGCCAAGTGTTGCCCATGGATCCCACTTGGGGATGACAATGAACATCAGTTTCACCTTAGGAAGCAATTGAATAAATTTGCTAGCAAGAGCTCTGGCCATATTTGCTAATAGGAGTAGGGACATTGTTTTCTCTCTTTGCAGAGTTTCAATTCTTGCCAGCAGGGCACTACCCGACCTCTCCACTAATCTCCTGGCTGTTTAGTAAGCCAATAAGGAAACAATTTACCCCTCCCTTAACCCAGGGAGGGGTTCTCTTCTTGGTTCTCTTCTATTTATTGGATGTACACCCCAACCTCTGTCACCAGTACTCAGAGAAGCATGAATGTGATCCAACCAGATAATAGCGTCACTACTGTCTTTAGCCACAGCAGCAGGGTAACCAGCTGGAGTTGCCAAGCTCACTTAGCAGCTTCTTGAGCAACAATAAAGGCAACACATCAGCCCACCTGCAGACAGACTACAGTGCCTCAGCTTACACCTAACAGAACACACTGTCCAAAATTTCATGCAAGTAAAACTTTTTTTTGGCTTTTAAACTTAGCTTTTCCTTTTAGAGAAGTGATTGTCTCAAACCCTCCCATGTTTGCTAGGGTGAGACAGATCCTTATGTAGTGTATGAAAAAACCTATTTCTACTGAGAGAAAAAAAACTAGAAAAGTGGCACAAAACCTAAATGCACTCTTACAACTGGCGTATATGTAATTTTCATCAACAAGCACTTATTTTATAAACCTTCCCGAGGAGCAGACAGGGAATTCACTGTTTAAGTCAGCTGTTTTTCTCATGAGAACTTCACCCCCAATGGTCTGACGAGTCTGGGGCTAAGGGTGGTTTGCTGCCACGAGGATTAAAAAAAACCACCAAACAAAAACCACACACCTATTTGATTCAAAGAGTATACAGATACCTATCAGGCCACTCAAATCCAAGCCTCCTGCTGCAACACTCTGTGGGGAAGCACAGCCACCATGACACCCATGACTGCAGAACAAAAAAAAAAATAAAATCCACAAGGTCCTCTTTGGGTTAGGACTTTTTCCTCTTAAACCAGGGCCTTCGTTCACACCTAACATCTCATTCTGCCTGAAGCAGGACTGGTGTTTGCCTCCAGGAGCCTGCTGCAGAGAGGGAGATGATGTGGAAGGGGAAGAAGACCAGCCAGTTTTGCTTTCAGTGTGAAAACAGGCAGCGTCCTTGTTTTTCCTCTCTCCCGTTGTACACACAAACCAGCCCATAAACAGCACAAGTCACTTTTGGAAGCCCCTCCCTGAGCAGCAGTTTGGTTTTAGTAAGAAGCAAGTGTATCATTTCATACCCTTTTTAGACTAGCTACGTCAGCTGAACACCGTTTTTTACCAAAGCAAAAACCACTTCCCAGGCAGCTGGTCTGCAGAGAAAAAGCACTTAAAGAGGCTTTCATCAACAGTACTGCTTCTGCTTCTTCCTCACCCACACCTTCCTTCCTGCTGAGAAAGCAATGACAAGGGGATGGCATTTTAGTGATAGATGTGATATACCTTAGATACACAAGTGGTAGATATAAAAGGAGTCACCTCTACCCACATGCTCCAGCTAGTCAGAGTGCCAGCTCCATTTCTGAGTGCCAAATACCTTCAGGTTTCCCACCAGTGATGTTTGACTGGAGGTACCCAAAAGCTTTCAGCACAGCAGTTTCCCACTATGCACCCTCTGCTCCTGCAATGTCCTCCCCAGTCCAAGTATTTGGATTAATAGAAATACCCATGGACATTTCCTAGCCTAATAAGTGTCACTGTAACAGCAGGTCTGTGCTGAACATGAAGAGCCCCATGCTTTAGGCCACAGTTTCTCTCGGCCAGCTGGCTCCAAGGAGCATAGCAAATGACCTGCTTTGGGAATCCTGTTTGAGATTCTGCCCTCTCCAGACACCCAGCACCTTGGGGACATTTGGGGGGACATTTTTTAGCCCACGTAATTAACTCCCAACACAAATGTCTCCTGTAGGCATTAGAAATCCTTTCCCCTATGTGACAGGTGGGTCCCTCCTGGTGAAGGTGAAGTACGTTAGTCAGTTGTTGGGTGGTTGTTGTTTTTTTCTTATTGCCCGCAAGCATGCTCACCTGTGTGTTTTAACGATACAAATGGAGTAGCTGCAGATACGACCTCTGTAAAGGGACCCAGACCAAAGCTATCCTCTGCCAGCTGGAAACAGTTGAGAACTCTGTGTGTTTCTATCCAGAGCTAGCATTCACACCATAAAAGACAGATTACCAGATGCCCAGGTTTTCCACTGGTCTGTAATTTCTCGGGTGGAGATGGGGACTGGAACCAGGAGAACAGACTCTGAACCTTCTCCTTTTCAGCACTCTGGCTTTCTCTAGCACATGAGCAGATGGGTCATTTCCCAGAGGGACAAACCAGAGACGGCAGCTGCTGCTGGGGCCCAGTCACAACAGCTGAGGCTAAAGGACCTCTTTATATTTTACTTACAGGAGGCAGAAGTCAATAAAAGGCCTCCATTGTGAGCGCACACACTTCTCGCCGACCCTGCCCCTAAAATATTTTAAGCCTTCCTAAAAACACACTGCAAAACATAACCCTCTTTTGGGCTCTGTGTATTAAGCAGAGGCCAAAGTCCACTGAAAAATAAGCTCTCTGTCTTTACTGGCTCCAGATGCTGCTTACTCTGAAGTCAATGTCAGAAGAGCAAACTGAGCAGGACTGGAGTGAGTCTTTACATGGAAATTACAGTTTCCCCAGCAAGGACATACTCTGAAGAGGAGGCTTATTTTTCTTTATGTCATAATGTGGGTAAATGAGAAGAAACCAAAGCAAAGAGATTTGTATATATAATCATATAGCTGCGCATTTATATAATTAGACAGAAGCACTTACACTGAGTACAGTAACAGGCACCCCTCACAGCCATCCCTTCCACACCAAAGCTGCTTTTTTTTTTTTTTAGGGCAGGGGAGGAAAAAGGAAGAAAGAAAAGACTCTAATTGCAGCTTTCCACCAATGCAGTCGCCATCTGGTAACTCAAGAGACACATAGAGCCAAATTATCTTAATTAACATGTTACAACAGTATTTAAAAAAACTCTACGCTTATTAACACTCAGCTGTGATTAGCCAACCATGGAGGAAGCCTGCTAGTGCAACATTAATTATGGGTCTTGTCTTTCTATTAGAAATACGATTTTTTTTTCCCAATGGCTTATCTCTCTCCTAAAAAGAAAATCATTAGCATTAAAGCTTGCTCTAAAATGCAAATTCTATTTACATTCTAAAAGAGCCAAAATGTTTAGGCTATATGAAGCTGCCACTGGTGCTTCACTGCCAGAGTGAACTGCTACACACTGACTTAATATAAAAAGTACTTTTCTCTGTCTGCCCCTTAGAAAGCTTTGCTTCAGTTTGATAACTCCCTCTCTCACTGAAATTTTAGGAGAAAAATAAGTTTTATGCGTTTCAAGTTCTTTTCCCCCACCAAAACAGGAGCACAGACTTTACTGTATGGAAAACCAAGACACAAAATCCAGGGCTAACAAAAGAACCACGTGTGGGAAAGGAAGATTTCTGTGACGGAAAGCAGCAACAAAAACACAACTGCACTCCAGCAGCAGATCTGCCTCCCTAGAAGAATGCTACTCACTATGACAACTGTATTATTTTCCCTGTAATAGGCCCACCTGTAATGTGCTCCCCTCAGATACATTCCCAAACGATTCGGGTTGACAGGCTCCAAGACTAACACTGCCAAGTTTTTCAGACTTGGCTCCATGTTATGTTTGCACAGGGCCGGCTGTAGTGGGGCTCCCATCTGCACCCAGCATTCTGGACACCAGGATAACACTGAAGACAAAAACCCGATGCTTTTAAACAAAGCCAGGATTGATAAATTAATGCCGGAAACATTAATGAGGAAGGGGAAACAAACTGGGAACAACTGCAAAAGTGCTTTTAAGATCTTTTGATAAAGCAATCATACTGTTGCGCACATACACACACACACAAATAAATAAATAAAATTGCTGTCGGTGATGCTCATGCAGCTTGTTCAGTTCCAGTAAGGATGAAGACCAGCTGACCGGTACTTTACAGCATCCCATACTGCCAAGACAGTATAAACAATTTACATCTGGGCTGCAGTTAGAGCCAGCCGTACAGTGGCTTCAGAACAGCCAGTTTAATACAGAAACCTGCTCTTCCCTTGGGCACAGCACAGATTTCAAAGTGGCACATGTTCCATTTGCTTTTGTTTACCAAGTCTGCTTCCAGTCACCCTGTGCCTTCTTCCAGCCACCCCATAATTATTTCCACATGTTTGGAGAAGAAAACTAGGCAAGTGCTGTAACAACACTTTGTATAATGTATGTTTCTGCTTTGGAAACCCAAGCCCACTATCAGAAGTAGCACCAAGCTAGTTTTGTGTGTTTTGTGTCTTCCTCTCCCTGCCCCCCAGAAATTTGATTGAGTGTCCCCCTGTTGCACCTGGGTTTTAGTTTGAAATTCTGATTGTTAAGAGATCTTAAGAGTCCAAAAGTGTTTGCTGCACTGGGCAGAGACAGCAAACACTCATCAGGGGGCTCGCTTTTTCCCACTGGCAGCTCATTCACTTCCAAATCTTACTTTATATTGCAACAAGGATATTCTTTCAAAAAAGGAACAGGCGGCTGGGCACAAACTTAAAGCACTTAGTGTGTAGAGGCAGGTTAGTAGAAAAGGTATCAGCATGGCATTTGAACTCAAGTAACATTCACTGTGCTCAATTACTGTTGCGAATTTTAAACTTCCAACTTGACTCTTCACACAGGTTTGATTTCTCATCTTGTCCCTGCTCGCCTCTTTACAAAAACCTACAAAACTTAAAATCGGTCTTAATTCAGAGGTCACCTGCACATTTACCCTGCTGTTTACTTGGCTGCTATTAGGTAGTTTTCAGTTTGAATATATTAATACCCTAAGGCTGTCTTTTAGGATAAAAGCCTGACACACAATGAGACACGACAGGAAAAAGCATAACTATCAGCTGTTCGTGCTGATTTTGGACAGCAGGTTTTGATAGGACAGAGATGACTGACTTGTGCTGACTGGTCTGTAAGTCCTGATTGAAATAAATGCTGTCCGCCTATTGATGCTAAGTGGGGTCACCGGGGAAACATGCCCCCAGGATACAGCAGAGCAAAACTCATCTCTACCAGGCAAGTGACGAGGTCTGCAATTTAGCAGTGCCTCAGGTGGCTTAACTTGCTTGTGGATTTCCATATGACTACAAAACATTTCTAATCCCTAAACTTCAGCCTACTACAGTAACTGGGTTCCTTTCTCCAATATGGCCTTAGAAGTTATTGCTATGGCAGTTTACCAAAATACATCCCTGTTGTGGGCTCTAGCATGACCACTCAAACTCTGGATGACACATCACCTGGTCGGTAGCACTAGCAGCAGTAGGAGTCCATTGCTCTGCTTCCATGGGGAGGTGGAACTCAGGCACTCAACACCAACTTACACAACACTGGGCTCCCCCTTAGCCAAGAGGCCAGCTCATGCCTACCTTCTGCTATGGTTTATTCCAAGACTTGCAGAGTCATTAATCTGCTCAAGAAGCAGTCCTAAACTCCAATGGGACATGGGAATCCCTGGAGTTTTAGAGTTTAGAAGGAGCTCTACTTACACATGTGTGCAAAGATCCTTACACTAGCCAAGTCACTTTAAAGCTCTGCCCTGCTAGGCTGCCTCCATTAGCTAATGAGCCTTTTGCAGCTGATTCATTTTTTATCCTTTCAGCAGCAGCAGCTATTGTCTCTTGACTCAGCCTTATCCAAGAAGTACGACTTTGGAAGTTTGGCCAAGGCTGACCTAGTAATGGCATGCACACAGGAGACTGCTTTGTGCTAAGCCCTGTCGCACTTTCATCTGTGTGGAAACTGACTGGGAAGCTCAAAACCCAAGGTTATTGGAACTTCCTTCCCTCTGCAGCACCCCTACAGACAGCAATCTTGAAACTTCTATCTGATGCATCAGCACACACTGCAGAACACTTTTTCATCCTGCCGTGCCATTTCTCTTCTGACCTTTGGCTCTGTTCAGGACCACTGAACATATCAGAATCTAATATCTGAGCAGATTTGTTTATTCTTTAAGAATGACTCACTTCTGTCACGGGACTGGTCAGAGCAAACACTCAAATCATTTACCACTGACTGGGCAGAACTGCAAAGAGTTATTAGGCCTGTCTCACTGTAAAGCCTCTCTTAAGCACACTACATATTTTCACTCTGAATGTGGTTAGGTTAGTTGTAAATATTAAGTCATTTTTTCTGCTGGCTTTATAGCTCAGCATCACAAGCAACTTCTCTATAGAGTGTCTGGCAGAGAAACAAAAATAGCCCCACTTGAACACTCAAGTCATCCCATTCAAAGTGGGAGGCACCTCAGACTAGTGACAGAAGTGCTCCACGTGGCAAACCTAGCTCTTCCAGAGTCCAAAGCTTTAGAGCCTCCCAGTCATGCTGCAAGTTCAACCACCTACATATTCTTGAACTGATTAGCTGATACAGACTCAATCCAGACTCTATTAATTCAAAAGCTCTAAGATACACAGAGTGACCTTGAAGAATTAAGCTTCAAAGCAAAGTAAGAAGGTTCTTCCACTGATATGGTGGTGGGCAATTTAAGAGCCAGTGAGGTGATAGTAAGAAAGGTGGTGTCAGACCCTGTATAACCTGAAACTTAACAGCTACTCACTATGTGTTCTTCTCTGTCTACTGGTAACGCAAGAAACTGGAGAGGTTTTTTTTGGAAAGAAGGATTGTAACCCAGTGAAGCTTGCTTCGTCACTGGAGCGTGACTGAAGCATCAAGGTCTGGTGGGATGCTGCTGCTACTTTGATTTACCAGTCACAGAAGACACCCATCAGTTCTGGCAGAACAGGCAGAGTCCCACGCATTCCACCCACTCAGATTCTGCTGGAGATCAAATGGCACATGGAAAGTAAATGGCAACTTAGTATAATCCTTACAAATGAAGTGTATAAAATAATTCAGGTTTTCAACCACCTCCTTTGAGAAGGCTGTCTTGTTATACAGATGTAATAGCTTCACAGTGCTTGTTTTTATACTACTTTTTTCCCAGTACCAACCAACAGCTCTAAACAAATCAATGGATATGAATTAGTAAATTGCCTAACATGATGAATTAGTAAATTATCAAAAAGCATACCTAGCAGCAAAGATGAAATTTTCCTTTCTGCCTTTCTAGCTCCTCATCCCCAACACCCACAGGATAAGCAAAGCCAAACTGAAACAAGCCAGAATTGGGAAACCATTCAAAAAGTGTGCTCTTTTCACAGCTGGCAAGAAAAGTGTTCAGAGAAGATGTAGAGGAGGAGTTTTCACCCTTTGAAATACTACTTGCTCTTTGACACTTTCACTATAGCCACTGGAATCAAAGCACAGGCAAGGCAAAATACCCAGCTGAAAAAGCATGTAATGAGAAAAGGTTAGAGATAGCAACTGCCAAGACAGGACCCATTTGTAGCCCTAGATGACTGACAAAAACCTAAGAAGAGACAAAATACCATTCCTGCCATTTGACATAAAAAGAGATTATAAAAATACAACCCAACCCCCACACTACAGCTATTTTCAAAACAAAATCTTCAGGAAAGAGATCAGGTCTCCTCAAGGACCACTAAACTCAGTCCTGCCTCTACACGGCACTGCTGCTGAGCAACAAGAAATACAAGACTATACATATTTGTTGCTTCTTATTTGTATTCCCTGGTAACCTAGACAGATTCTCTGCTCTGTAACATTTAAAATATCAAGTTAAATTTTTAAGAAAGCAAATACTCTCAAATGCTTTATTATGGGGTTGCTTTTGCCCTTTTCCTGGTGTGTTTGTAGCACAGCTGTCCTGACAGATGCCCAAAAGCCTTGGAGGCACACAACTCTAGCTCCTTCCTACTGCCACAAAACCAGCCAAAACCCATCCCATCACTGACTTAGAGGCAACTGACCCCTACATCAGAGGCTGAAATTCTCAAGTGTGAGACCGCAGCTCAGTGGCTGGAACTAAGGCCAGGCACAAGGGACTTAGGCCTACAGACATGCTCCACCACTAACTCATCTGAGGTTTTGCCTCCCTGCCTCAGCTTCCCTCTTCAGGGGGCTTTTCTGCCTTTGTCAATATATGGTTTCAGGTAGTCTGGAGAGCCCAAAATGATGGTTTAAGGGCCCTTGTCACCAACATAATTCATTTCAATTACAAAGATTTACAGATTGATTTGACTGCTTTAATATTTGTGTCATCTTTTTCTATAGGAGAAAGCCAACCCAGATGCAGGATTTCACAGTTCAGTAGTTCTTCCACGTGGGTCTCTCTGGCCAGCAATTTACTTCAACCTTTATTGCCATAAACAGGTGTAACACATGGCCAGGGACACATATGCTGCATTATCATCTTGCAGTGTTACTGGCTGGTTTTAACTCAACAAGGCTTCTTTTGTGCCAGCTATTTTTTATGTTATTCGTGACATTTCATTAAGTTTCACTTATTGTTTTGAGGTACTTATTTGCTCAGCTCTCTCAAGTGGCTTCCTTCAGCTACATCTTACCCATACAGCATCAATCATTTCAGAGCAGTTCTTGCTAAAGCAGTAAGAGTATTTCTCAGTGAAACATACAGTTAACAGGATAATAGTGTGAAAATGAGTTTCGGCTGCATAAAGCACCAGAATCACAAAAAATCGCATTTTACCTGGACCACTCTTGACTTTGACAGGCCAAGCCTGAATGATACTTTTATCATTTCTTGCCAGCCAGTCTAGGACAGACTTATTGAAAAGAAGAGACTGTTGCAGCTGATTTGCAGATGCTGTTGGAAAAACTTGCTTCCTTGAATAGCAGAAGAACCAAAACAACATGAAACCATTTTCATTGCTTATTGCCCTACGCGCTTTCCATTACAGCATCAAGTAGTCCCTCTTCAGTTCTGCCTTCTCCTTCCTAAGTCCTACTGCTCGTGCTCACAGCCATCTTCCATCAAATGTGCATGAGAAAATTCCTGCTCAGCTCCAGCATTCCTTCATATCAGACAGTAATTTCAACTCCTGTTTCAACTACCTGGCTCCATGAAAGAGATGATGTGGTAAGCTGGGGTTTTGGGGTGTGCGTTGGTTTTGTTTGGTTTTTGTTGTTGTTTTGATTTTTGGTTTTGTTGTTTTGGGTTGTTTGGGCTTTGTTTGCTTGTTGGGGTTTTTTGGGGTCTTGTTTTTAAGCATTTACCTGCAAGGACAGTTTTTGTACATTTCGGTAACATTGAAGTCACTTGCTCCCTTCTGTTTAAATTGTCAATTCAGCAGGACATTTCACATTTGGTTTCAAGAGCTGCAGAACCATCTTGTCTTCACTGAGAGAGATAAAAGACTTATCAGAATGAAATGGTAACTTTCAATTATGAAATGCTATTATAATAGCTCGATTCTGTGATATTCTGAGAAACTGGATGAGGTGGGAGGACCAGATTATTCCAAAAGACAAATAATTGTTTAAAGGAAAGATTTATTTATCCTTCTTTAGATTCATAATTTCCTAGAACATAAAAATTCCTTCCACTATTCCGGTCAACACAGAATACATCTCACATCTATAGAAACTGATCTAGTAGAAAGATTTCACAACCACCTTCTTCTGACTCACACTTTGGAATGGAAACATTAAGCAAGAGCAACCAAGACAGTAGGAGAAGTTATAGCCCGTCAGCTAAAAACAACAACATAATCTTTCCCAAGCCGCATAAGAACAAAGCAGTTTCAAGAAGTTCCTTACACATAAAAAGAGCATTTCAGATGCTCCCCAGGGAAGAGCGCAGCAGAGGAAGCTGTTGCAGCAGGCCTGAATGCCACAGGAAGCGCTCTGCTGAGCACAAACGGGGGAAAATTCATGAGCTTTCCCAGCTTCTGCAGAGCTGGGGCCAGAGCTGGGAGGAATGCTGAGAGCACCCTGGGGAGCCCTCACGCTCAAACAGCTGGACCCAGAGCTGCCTCCCACGTCATCCCATGAACACATGTGGTAGGCAGAGAGAATCCAAAACCCCGGCTCTTCCCCAGTATCAGTGCTCCCATCTAATACCCCCTCAACCTTGTCAGGGAGGAAGCATCTGGTTTTTTCCAGAGTGCTTACACTATCAAAAGCTTAAATCAGAGGAGGTCAGAGGTTATGCTGTTCTTTTCTGTGTGTTCTCTCACCAGAGGCCTCAGTGTTATTACCACTGCAGCTGGATTCCCTTCCTCTACAGATCCCGTGGCTGAAGCTTCCTTGCACACACCTTCCCAGGCCTCACCAGGCTTCTTCCCAAGAAGGCTTCAAACAGGGCCCTGGGCACTGACTCAGCAAGCCCCTTTCTGAGAAAAGGCAGCTCACAAGCAGATCATTGGACACTTTCAAGAATAACACAAAATCCACAAGATCCTGCAACACACAGGGCACCCCATATCCTAAAAGCTGACCCCATACATGTTCACAAATCACTTTTTCAGGGAGCTGAAGAAAGCACCTCTTGCATGGGGCTCCTCAAACAGAGTGTTCTGTTAGTTGTG
Source organism: Gallinago jamesoni (assembly GCA_025769975.1). Lineage (NCBI taxonomy): Eukaryota > Metazoa > Chordata > Aves > Charadriiformes > Scolopacidae > Gallinago > Gallinago jamesoni. The sequence continues at coordinate 28,413,333 of JAOQGH010000040.1, forward strand.
AGGCACTAGACATCCACGCAGGGCTAATAGATATGGCACAGGGCCTTCAGGAGACCTCTGCCCTTCCAGAAAGGCAGCTGAAGGGCAGGTCAGATGTGGAGACCACTGACTCCAACTCAGTCTCAATCATCATGTCTACATCTGAACACGTCCCATGTTAACCAACTCAACATCCCTACTGCCATTTCTAGGCCATTATCCAAGTCTTACCACCATGCCCTCTATACAATTCAGGGTCCCTCTTATGGTCCATGCATTCATGGAATCGTATGGGGTTGGAAGGGACCTCTGGAGATCATCTAGTCCAACCCCTCCACCAGAGCAGGTCTACCTACAGCAGGTTGCACAGGAACTTGTCCAGGCAGGTTTTGAATGTCTCCAGAGAAGGAGACTCCACCACCTCCCTGGGCAGCCTCTTCCAGTGCTCTACCACTCTCACAGTAAAGAAGTTCCTCCTCATGTTTAGGTTGAATTTCTTATACTCAAGTTTGTGCCCATTTCCTCTTGTCCTGTCACTGGGCAACACTGAGAAAAGACCAGCCCCGTCCTCCTGACACCCTCCCTTTAAGTATTTGTATGCATTGATTAGATCCCCCCCTAAGTCTTCTCTTCTCAAAAGACCCAAGTCCCTCAGCCTCTCGTTGCAGGAGAGATGCTCCAGGCATCCCTGGACTGCAGAGCCTCTCCTCTTCATTTAAATAGATGATTCACAAGTTAATGGATTTTTTTTTTTTTGCCTTTCTCCCTGCAGCAGATGTTCAAATTTCTCCCATTGTACCCCCTGGATTGTAGTTCAGTAGAGAGGCAATAAACCAGCAAGCATTATGTCCAAATGGAGTTTACCAGTTGACACAAATGAAGACCTTCCGACACAGCAAAAATAAACAGTACACAGATAGTGCCCCTGTATCAACAGTTTCCAAGGTGTAGTAATTCTATGCCAGGCTATACCATGATGTCTCCTAAGCTGCTACAGGGAGCTGTCTTCCAGAAAGTTTGGTGAAAATGCCCAGTCAGCACTTACAGGTTTCTTGGTAGTGGAGTGAAAGATTCCCATGTCACTTTGAGATCTCTATGGTTCAACTTCTTGCCAATTAGTGAAGTTTCTCACACAAAGGAAATGGAAGCCCCAAAGAAATCATGCTAAAAATAACAGAAATGCTGCCCCCCAGGGAAACACACTTGGGAAGTCTCCCAACTGAGTATGCAGACTCTTTGAGAATGCTTAAATAAGAGATATGGATGTCTTATGCCTGAGAACTAGTGAGAAAAAAACAGCAGGGAGGAAGGTTATTTTGATTCTGATAAATCAGCATCCAGACAGTAAAAGAGTTCAATTCACTAAACCTATCAGTTACAGAACAGTAACTGATATCTTTTTTCACACAAATATAGAGAATTTCAGAGAACAGTTTCAGTAAACAGAAACTGGAGAGCTCCAAACGCAATCTTGATCATGGGTCAAGTCTGCTAGGAACACACAATGTCTTGAACATACACCATCTAGGAAGCCTACCGATCAACAGCAGATAGTACAAAGCCATTCTGATACTAAAAACATAAAGAGTATCTCCCGTATCCAGAGCTTTCCTGGTTTTGTTCGGTTTTCCCATCTCTTCCATATGGGATTTGAAGTCTTTTAGGGGAAGGAAATGACAGAAACCCCACTGTTCTACTAGTAAAGGCAGCAGGCACTGCAGAGCCATGTTTAGCAAGCAGCAGGGAGCTATGAAGACAAGATTCTACAGCTCCTTCTTTCAAACTTCTGGTAATTTTCCTTTCTTCCACTCTCTTCCACCCCCGCACAATTTGCTTAGCACACGGGAGTTACTCCCTCTCACCAGACACATCCCATCAAGCTCAGACACTATCAGAATTTTCTTCCTGTTGCTAACAGAATTATAGTCAAAGGCTTCCAAAGGCTGTTGCACTCAATTTCACAGTGCTGATCGTGTTAGACAGCCTGCAGCGCCATCCTTTATCCTGCCCCTTGCCCACCCCTGCTTTTCCTATTCACTTTTCAGAAAAGACTACTTTAGCCACGCTTAGGATCTAGGATGCTACTCATAAAAACAGCTATATCCTGGCAGTTGACATGAAGAGCAGAGAACAATATTGCTAGGAGACAGCTTAGCCTCCATGGAAAGTAGCTTAAGATTCAGAAAGAAGGGAGAAGCGTTAAAAGTACTTACTTCCCACCTGGACTTCCTCATAATAATTTGTGTCTTTCATCTTAGATCATCTTCCATGATCTAAACTCAGAGTTTCTCTCTGTCCTCTCTTCCCAAACCGGTGGTCCTCCTCCCGAGTCAGAGCACAACTGAAGTTTAACCACACATGCTCCAGCTGACACCACATTCCTTCTGTCTGTACAATGAAGAGCCTTCTAAAACCTCACATGTGGACCTTATGTTGGGATCAAAGTACAACAAGCACTTTTCCAAAACCTCTGGATTAGATCTTTTCACCAAATACCCAGGGATATCAAAGTCACTGTTTCTAAAATACATGTTCAAGACCTAGCACTGCCAAGAAATAGATTTTTCATTCTCCCAAAGGGTTACCCAATAACAAACCTTAAAATAAACTCTCAATTCTTAAATGGATGCTGCAATCATGCAAAAGGCCATTTTGCGACTAAACACACCATTATACTGTGTCAACTCCCACCAGAAGTAAAGGTGACTTCCTAAGAAGTAAAAACAGAATTTAATGTCTAGAAAAGGAGGGTGTTCCTCAAGAGACAGACCCGTTGTTCTCCTCCACCGTCTTTTTCTTGGCATTTTGCCTGAGGACAAAGAAAGCAAAGGCCTCCCAAACCCTGGGAAAGGTCACCTGTATTATGGCACTGGATTTTCCTTTTCTCCCCATTTTTCTTCCTAGTCAGTATGGCTGAGTGGAAAAGGGAAAATTCCCTTTATTAATGAGGTGGGCGGAGATGTCTGTCTTATATTAAATGCCATGATCTACTTCTATAGCCCTGCCCCCCACAGCATCAGAACTTAAAGCCATGAACACAAATCACAGCAACCTAGTTATTGCACATCAAAGCTGTCACTGTCACTCTTATTCTCAGGGTGGAAGAGACAATTAAACAGTTGACATTTACTCCTTAGCTCACGGGGTAAACAGAAACCAAATCACAGTATCTCTTCCGCTGCTCTGGAAAGACACTGATCCCACACTATCCTGCAACAACCACACTGCCAGGCCTAGTGTCCCTTCTGCAGTGACCTCCACAGGAAAGAGCAAACTACACAACTTGGTACCCAAGTGCCTGAGTTTTCCTCTAAACAGCTGTGCTTTTTGAAGTTATCCCTTCTTGCTCCTCCTGAATGCCCCATCGGCAATGAAAGTAACCCCATTGTGTAGAACACACTCCAACAAGAGCATTCCTCCGTAACAGAGGCAGTTTGTGATCATATACCTTCTTATTCAGGGGCATATACCTCTGCCAACTACAGAAACTGCTTGCACTGGAAACCAAAAACACATTTAAAGCTCCATTTCAAGAGAATTAAAGCAGTTTGAAAATAAGAAGCTGTTGTCATGTGGCAGGCAGAACTACATGGACTACTCTTATGTCCTGAAGACCACTGCTTGGAAGCTTCTCACCCCAGTCTAGCACATTTACTGGCAACAGATTTCCAGTCTAGACTCTGCAAAAATCTCCCAGAAAAGTAGCTTTTCCATAATGCTCCATTGTGAGAGGAGGCCATGTAACTGCAGGTACAAAATTAGGGGACTTGGTACTCAGTAAAAATGGTTAAAAACATTAAAAAACCCAAGGTTCACAACAATGGGAACATAACATGAAAATCCACTTGAGCAATCACAGGCTACTAGACCAAAAAGAGTTCCTGACTAGAAGTGCAAAGTACCTGCACGTAGAGAACTACGTTGTAGTGAGAGAGATCTCTGGGGGTGCAGTAGCCCACAGGAACACAAGGATGGTTTTGCAAGAGGGGCTCCCAGGACAGGAATGAGCATTAACTTTTGTCCTGCAGCATCTGTATTGGCTCCAGTCAGGGGACATGCTTGTTACATGGTAGAGCTCCTGACGAGACTGACCAAACCATGGCATGTTGCTTTCAAACATTCCTCCTGATGACTTGACAAAAAGGGTCACACTAAGAAAACCACAAGAAACCGCTTCACCATCGCTGTATAAAACTGCTTTAATTCAGCATACTATTTTCTCATAAATCATGCCCTGGGGAGCCATCACACTGGGGTTCATGCTAACGCTGATGATAATAGAAGAGACTGTTGCTACTGGGCAGACTGGAAACACAAAAGCATCTTCCCAGGTAGAATTGCAGCTAGAGAATTAAGCTTCCCTGCATCAGTATTCACAGGCCAGCCAGCTGTGGCAACATGTCTGTTCTCATCACAGAATTGGACAAGCTAGAAATATGAAGCTCTCTTGTACTGCTGATAGACTTTTAGTACAGATAATTAGTATTGTCTGGGGGTATATACCCACCAAGAGGAAATGAAAAGGCATGTCTCTACCCTGCCTTCCTGAAACAACTCGGAATGGGGCTGCCACCTCTGCAAATTGTTTAAGGTAATGGATTTCTGCCTTCTTCCAAATGCTGCCTCAATCTGCTTACTAATCAAGTAAACTTTGGGGAAAGCTAGCTTCTGTATCTCTTTGTGGATTTCCCGATGTTACTCAGTTGCTCTGTTACTCAGAGTAATCTCACGTTACTCAGTCATTATGGGAATTTTGCAGCTCTCCTTCAGCACTGTATTGCCTGCAAATTAAGGCAGCAGGATACTATATCCCTCTTTCAGATTGTTAAACACACTGGGCAAACTTTTTAGCAGTGCTCACATGACTCAAAGTATCCTCTCCCAACTGATTACCAGTGGGACACAAGCACTCTAGAAAATTTTATTTGACGGTAAACATATCTGACATCAAAGCCATCCCACCAAGTATCTTCCATAATTTAAAGAGGATGCAGTGCTATTTTTCTTTGCAATTTACTTGCTTAGCTGCCATATCACTTTATAAAGACCAGTTTAAGCTGACAAAAGAGCAAACAATTTAGTGGAAACTGAACTATACCATCAAGAAGGGAGAAAGTTCTGATATAAGCTCTATTATACAATAATAAATTTCTGGCATTTTGCCCTATCTCCTTTCTCCCACCTCATGCATTCTTGCTGCTTGTTAGACAGAATCCTATTACTCTGTTCAGTCATTTCGTTTCCATATTTGTCTCTATTTTATGCTGACAGGAACAAAGGAAAGAACAACTTTATTACAAGAATCTATTTGGAAAATCACTATCTTGCTTCCCTGCATTTAGAATTGCATCTTCTTGCTCTGGTTTGTCCCCTCCCCGTACATGAGAAGCATATTAATTCAGGTCTTTTAACATCTACAGACACAAAGCACTTCCAATGGGGGATATAGCAGTTAAGTACTTACATCTTCAATTATTTTTACTGAATTGTCTCTTCTTCTTTTAAAATTTGCAGTCTTGTTAAAAGTTCATTTGAAAAAACCCACAAGTTTGCTACTAGCTATTTCCAAGTAATTAAATTCATTAATCCAAACAGGGAGCAAGGGAAATAAAACTACTTTCTCCTTCATGCTTTTTTCCCCTCCTCTTACTCCACAATAATTATAAATGCTCTTATCCCACTAAGTGTTATGACCAGCACTTATTCAATCTATTTTTTTCTCTCTTATCTTTCTCTTACAAGCCTTAAAACAGATAATTGTCTTGAAATTGGAAAGAACGACAAAGGGCTTCCCCCAGTAAACCTAAAATCTGATTAGGTCCATGTTGTTTCCTGCATCCTTTAGTTCCCAGGTTTTTACTGCACATTGAGATGTTCAGTTATACTTCTTCTCCAGCCTATTTCCATCATAATACTGAATGTTTCATTTCTATCATTTACTACCAGAAAAGGTGTTTCAAAAAGAGGATGCAGAAACTCACACATCCCCAAACCAGCCACACAAAGACACACATTAGTTAAGTTTAACGGCAAATTCAAAAGCCTGTGCGACTAGAGCTAGTGCAGTGATTCGGTGACTAACTTCACAAGGAGACAGCTGGCAGATTTGCATAGCTGTGTCTGCCGGCACATTTGCAGAAGCAGAAAAAAAGGAGAGGGCAAGACAGAGTGACCATAGCGACTTGCAACTCTGCCACCCTTTGCCTTCTGTCCAGCTCACCTGAGGAACAGGGCACCCAAAAGCTCCACCTCTGCTCAGTGCCGGTTCCATTGAGCATCTAATGTTTAAGACACTCCATCCTTAATGAAGCTTATAGACAGATGTGTGCTCTACAGAAATAAACAGATTAGAACAGGCCTGGAAACTGGTAGAATTAGAAATACGTTGAATAAGCACACACACCTTGTCAGCAGCCACCACACTCCTGAAAGGCCTTCCAGAGTTCCTGTTTTCACACAGAGAAGTTAAATGCCTCCCTTCCTCAGCACACCAAGTACCCTGTTTACAGAGGAAACTGTACTTCTGCTCCTCCTTGATGCCCTGAGGGACTGCTTATCTATGGCCCAGACCTGCCATTTCTCTCCAGAAAAGCTACAGCCAGTCTCGGGCTATTTGTCCCCTTGCAGGAGCCGTGAGTCATCACCCGAGGACCAGCTCATGCCTGCTCCCAGTGCAAGGGGCAGCTGTGACTCAAGCCAGCGCAGCTTTGCAAAACCACTTGGGTGAACTACGCAAGAGAAGGACACGTGAAAAGTACATGTTGGGGGATATAGTGTAGAGAACTTTGTAGAATGGGATTGATGGTTGGACTCGATGATCCCCCAACTGGAATGATTCTATGAAAGATTAAGGCCTGTGAACACTTTAACCTATGCATACAATAATGTCTCTTCAAAACACACCTTTCCCTTCTTATTCAAGAGTTCAATACACACAGCAACAGCATTACTGCTCAGGACAAGGCTCCAGGCAGCCACCAGCATCTTCTGCTACGTACCCTGCAACCATGCTCCCACACTGCAGGCAAGGGGCTCCTATTTTGGATACTGTGTGTTAGCTACCAATTTTAGGGCCCAGACATGGTTAAAGAAATTGTACAAAGTACTCTTGCCTCTCTCCACCAGGCAAGCAAGATGATTCTCTTTATTCTGTTGCCCCAGGGACCAGATGACCAACCTGCCTGGTCTGACCCATCATTTCTACAGCTAATGGAACTGGAGATGAGATGGCAACTACACGGATTTTCCACTATAGCCCCATATATGCAGCCTTAATGCAAGTTTCCGGCAAAAGTAACATTAGAAAGGGAACATGATTTCAGTGAAAAACAAAGATCAAACGAATATTGATCTGAGGTGAGGGTAATGCAACAGAGTTGCAAGATTCAGGAGTTAAGTTTCACTAGAGGAATTTCTGTTTTTACACAAGACCTTATAAAAATGCAATAATTTTCCCAATGAACCATCCCGAAGTCCTGTGCCATGGCACAAAAAAGTGTTTTTTGATACCACGTGAGGTGTGGAAGGCATGAATAGGATCCACATGCTGCCTGTTTCCTTTGGTTGAAGTACACAGGACAAACTAGTATAATTAACTTTTTTGTAATTATGACTTCAAAATACCTCTCCAGCATACAGCTGTGATCCCAACACAGACCCTTTAATTTACCTTTTCCATTAGGAAATTCTTAGTGTCAGTCCAAATCAGCAAGAATGCTATCAGTGACAACTTCACATCTACCAGCCCACATTTAGGACAATAAACAACCAGCTTCCTCGCAACAGCAGCTTTTCAAATAACAGCCAAAATATCCTCAGCTCAGAACCTGGGGGCTGTGGTAATCCCCTTTTTGAAATGCTAATGTCATTACAACCATAGCACCAGAAGACAAGCTGTGGGGCCTGGGTGACAGAGCCTCCGCTGTGCCCTTACACAGATGATTTAAGCTGGGCCTTTTGTAACCCTCCTCCCCAAAGCTCGCTGCCCGGCATCACGCTTGACAGGAGCTGCAGCTGCCGCCCGACCCTCTGGAGAAGCAGGGGTGGAAAGATCAAGCTGATGAATTCATGCGTGCAGGGCAGGGGCCTGGGGCGCAGCAGCCCTTCGCCACCACCTTGTCTTCTCCAAACACACACACGGGGACAAAGATGGGCTCGGGCAAGACTTGGGAAAAAAAAAAAAAAAAAAAAGGCAAAGCAAAAGGTCCCCAACCACCCTCTTGCTACCGCTGAACAACTGCACCACAGTTAAAAAAAAAATAAAAAAATGTTACAGCTGGTCATTAAACTGCGCACAACAGATACTGGCATAGGACAGCACAGCTCAAAGACACTAATCAGCATAAATACATCTACCCTCACAATCCCAGCAACCAGCTCAGCCTCTGGAAAAGAAGCCCTCCCACAGAGAAAGCTAAGCCAAAGGGATGGAGAGAAGGCAACTGCCCTGCAAAAGCAACTGGAAGGAGTTGCTGCAGGAGATCAGAGCAGGCACCACAAGTTTCAGCCTGCCACCATGCAATTTGTAACAACTGACAGACAGTTACAAAGAGGGCCTTTTAGTTTTGTTTTCAATTTAGCATTCAGCTTTCATTGCTGCTGATACCGGTCAGGGAATCACCAGAGAAAACAAACTTCAAGTAACGATTATGTTTTAAATATTACAGGATTTGCTAAAAAAAAAAAAAAAAAAAAAAAAAAAAAAAAAAAAAAAAAAAAAAAAAAAGGTGTTTCCTACAACTTACAATTTCCTATCATCTCCCAGACAGCCTACAACTACAGGAGAAAAGGGAGCCACCTTAATGGCTGAGAAATAGCTTAAGTTTTACACCAGGTGAAATACAGGTTAACAGGAAAAGCAAGCTACAGACCACAACGTTTGCCATTCACAAACTCGATTTACAGCGATTCCCACTTCACTATGTGATTGGGTGAAGCTACCCTAACACTACAGAAATAATAGGTAAGAGCCCCCAGTCCCACTGCTGGAAAAGAAACAGGAGCTACTTCACATTGAAGGTTCAGTCATGCCACGGCTGCTTAGGTGTTTGAACTCCCACTTATAAAGAACCATCTGCATTTAACAAGGAGGCCAGCCTCTATTGCCACTGAAAGAAAAAAGGTGACAAGACTGCTCCGGAAAGGGAGATGTATTTAGCTTCATTTTTGTAGGCTGCGCACTGGCAAGCAGCTTTGAAATGCTGCCACGAAACCCAAATAATTTTAAAATGAAAACCACAAAAGCTTCAGTTCTGCTGGCCCCCTTCCCCTTTGTGCTACTAACTAACCTATGTCAGGAGAAAAATCTCTTCCATTTAAAGCGACTAATTAAGTTAAGAGTTCAGTGGATGGAAACGGGCTTGGTGATAGAAGCTTTCCCTGCTGTCAGAGGATGCAGAACAGACATTTTCATCCTCTCAAATCGCTCCACAGCACCCGACACGGCCAAGCGTGAAATACTCTTGACCTGCCTCAGACAAGTGGCAGGTGGCCAGAGGTATGCGGTAAAATAGTTAAGTCTTTGCTCACCCTGGCTGTAGTCAGAGAATAAATCTCCTCACAACACCTCTAATTAGTAGCTTCCACCAGTCTCTCTTGGTTTTACTGGCAGCAAGAATCGAGGATGCTAAAAGCAGCCCTTCCTGATGACAGGCTGCAACATCCCCTGTCCCCATGGAGTCATACCACTACACACCCAAGGACTCAACTCTTACATGGGACCAGCTCATAAGTGGAAAGAGCTTGTTAAAGTGGGACCAAACATCAACAAAGAAACCCCAACAGGAAAAAAATAAAGGAGAAAAAACAAAAGAAAAGAGAAGAAACAGTGCTGTGAAAAGGTGCTCCAGCCCCACAGAGCATACACAGCTGGAGATGCGTGCCAAGAGGCAGCCAGGTCTGCAGGGTGAGGCAGAACTCACAGGGGTAACCTCTTCCAGGACAGCACCCACACTGCCACCACCAGAGTGGTTTGTTTGCCCACCAGAGGCAATGCCTTACGCCAGCAGATGGTGATCTGACCACCATTGCCTGCTTCTCCTCTCCCACACAACAGAAGTGCAGGAACTGCCAGTCTCACGATGCGCCTCAGACCAAACTTGACAACTATTTGTTCTCACTGCTGCTTCAGTGACACAAAATGGAACACGGATCCTGTACTAATAGAAAGCTCAGCTCTCCCAGCACTGTGTATCTCCTGCAGCTACTCCAAAAAGAGGAGTCTAGCTTACTAAATGCTGAGGAGGATACTGAGGACGGTTTGCCACCATCAAAGCAAACTGTCAACTTAAAGATAACATTTAAGTCTTTCAGAGAAAAATGCAAATAAATAGATTCAAAGTGGGAAGGCCCGAAGGTTAAAATTATGCTAGCTCAAAGATCACATTTCTACATCATAGTAAGACTCATTTCTGCTTTGGGCTACTGGCAATAGTATTTGCAGCAAGGCTAGCTTGTTGGGAAAGACAAAGAAGTGGCGGATTAAAAGAATACATCTGGAAAAACAAATCTGCCATCTTTGTGGATTTCACTAAAACTTGGACTCAAAGACAAACTCATCACAACTTGCCACTATGTTTAGGTTTTTCAGCTTACATATGAAAAGTAAATCATTTCCTCAGGTGAGAGAAAAGTGAAAGTTGTACCTAAATACTCAAATGATAAAGCCTTTGTCTTTTCTTAGTATCTTATAACCTAAGTCAATTATGTCCAAAAAAAGTATATACAATGAAACCTGAAGGCTGTTCTTCAGGACCATTCAAAGGTTACTTTTGCTAGGGAGAGGAAAACGAGTGACAGCTTTAGGATAATACAGACCATTACAGTTATGGTGCTTTGCCCATGCTAAAGAGAAGCAAAGATGTGCTGCAGCATGAACACATGGCTCAGCACCACTCTGACAGTGCCGATCCTTTTCAAGAAGCACATTAGCAGGCCTAAAACTATCACTACTGGAGACAGGTTACACAGCAGGCGTACGTAAGATAGGAGTGGAACAGGCTAGAAGAAACAAAAACCCCACACTTCTCCCTGCCTGGGATGAATCAACAGCTGTGGGTTTTGTATGGCACACCAGAAGCATGTTACTAAAGGCCTCTGCAGCATCAGGTAAGCCTCCTGAAGATAAATCTCCAGGGTGATGGAGGCAGCACCAGAAGTCCTTAACTCACACATACAGTGACACTCAGTCTCCACCTGGAAAACATCACACCACCAGCAGGGCGTGATACCTCGGTGTTGACAAGGACCCAGGCTGGAACAGCTTTAAAAAGTTTATCTTGTTTACAGGAAGGGTTCCTCTACAGTGGGTATAGCAGCCAAACAAACACAGGACAGGGGAGAAGAGCAAAGCAGCTTTTAACTATAAAACTGAACACAAACTAAGAATAGTAGAACTTTCTCAAAAGTTACAGGTATTTCTCTGAACATGGCAGCAACTTCCACTTGAAATTCTTCCCTATGTCTTGTTTCACACACAGTTGCTATATGGGCTTTTGCAGTTTCTCTCCTCCTCCAATCCCTCAGACATGATGTTGGAGCACTTATGGGCAGACACAGCCAATGCTCCAGTAACATCTCCAGCAGGCATCTTCATCCTGCTCTGCTCCTGCCTTCAGGAGATTCCTGCCTTGAAGCTTCAGTCCCTGGAGGGCACAGGCACTTTGTAACCCTCAAGTTCTTAAACTCACTGTCAGTGTCTCATTAGTCACTCCTGCTGCTTATAGCAAAGCCTGAAAAACCTGATGTTGTAAAGGCATATCCTGCATCCTTCTGCATTAAGACACCTTTACCTAACCATTAAAAACAATAAACACACACACATATATATTTCTACTAGAGCCCTCCCTCCCAAGGCCATACTCTTCTCAAACACTCCATTCTGCTTGCCTAAAACAGTACCTTCTTTCAGGACTTACACTACTTAACCACTAATTGGCTTTTTAAACCACCAGGATCTTTCACAACTCCACCTATGGAAACCTTCACTTTCCTGTTTTGCTGCACTCCTGTGTCCCTCTCTTTCCTAGACTTTTATTCTCCCCTGATCCTCATTCACCTTCAATCTATTCCACCACCTTCCAACAAATCTCCATTCAATCCTTTTCTATCCCTGAAGATGTTCCAGATAGCTCTATTTCCTTCAAAATAGTCTAGTTTGGTCTAAACCAGAAAAACTTCACTTCCTGTCTCAGCAGCTGACATATCTGCAGAAAAAAGAAGCAAAAGAAAATGCAAAGTTCCCTAAACAACAAAACTGGTAAGATGACAAAACAGTTTCATTCTCTTTCTAACAACAGTTTTATGGGTGCCTAAGGGTATGTCTGACACAAAACTCGTTATACACCATGTTGATCTTTTTCTCAGGAATAGAAAATATTCCTTCAAGCCAGAAAAGCAGCACCAGCCTCTGGCTTTCTAGTTATGACTCTGCATGTGTCAGGCCTACCATGGTTCTTACTTGTCTGTGAGCTGAAAACTCAAGACAACGCCCACCAGAGGTGCTTATCTCACTCAACAGCAAGGCAACATTTTCCTGATCAGAAATGCCTCTCCCTTTAGTGACAAACTAAAAGATGTATCTCAAAAGCAGCAGCAATGTTTCTTTCCGCTAACAAGAAAGAATTTCTGTATTGAATTAAGATGGTTAGTTAGACCTAAAATGCTGAGTCTGCAGGATTTAAAGATGCTCTTTTGTTACCCTACTATTCAATCCTTTGGCAGATAAACTCACTTATCCTTGAATTCACAGCATTCACCCTATAGAGGGTGAACACAGGAGGCATCTCCATCCAGCACCAGCCAGGCCAAGGTACACAAGCAGTGAAGGAGCATTCCCACAACCCCTTGAGATTAGGCAGTCTTCTCAGCACAGGAGCTCCAAAAGTTACCCTCCCCCTTCCATAACAAAAGGACCGCTGTACCAGATCAGCCAGAAGGTTCATTTTATTCAGCAACAAGCACCCTCTTGCCCAATCCACCTAGCACATCCTATTAACTCATCTAAGCAGTCCCATACATAAGGGGTTACTTCAAATCCCTTCAATGACATCTGGAAGCAAGCAATTCCACAGTCTTCCAACACTTTGCAGAAGCAAAGCCTCAGGGAAATTCCTGCTTGCAGAGAAAGATGAACGTTCCCCAGAGGTTTCAGTTCATTAAAAGGAAAATGTTTTTTTAGATGCAGATCAGTACACACAGATAAGCAGGTACAACCTCTTGAGACAATGCCATAATCCTGTCACTGGGTTTCAATTACTCTTACGAAAGCCCAAGCATTTTGCACGTGCTGTTCAAGTGCCTTCAGTGCCCTACCTTCACTCTTGACTATCAGCAGCCTGTTACCAGCAGCTTTTTAGCAACTCTCATCTAGGCACAGATTGCTGGGCTTAACACAAGGCCTTGACAGATTCAGCCATAAAAAAAGTGTCTGAGACTGAGTTTTTAGCTACCCACCTTGCCCTACCACTTGTTTTTCCCTTATCGCCCACAGAAGCATGCTGAGGATGTATGGACTCCACAGCTTATCATACCACACACACCAGCTATATTCCAGCAGTATTTGCACTAACAGCCCAGGCTGAAGTCTGCCCCAGCTCCACAGCAAATTTACTACTTTTTTCTGCCATCCCCACTGCAGAGACAGCAATAGCTGGCAGCACACAGAGGAGGTGGCAACTGCCTGTGCTGCTGCAGTTGAACGTAAGGGCTGGAGAAGCAATGGCAGATGTGGGTTGCACAGATGAAAAACATTCAACATATCCTAAAAATATAATGCCTCGGCTGCAATGGTAACCAGTTTAGGACTCAAAAGGGACAGAAGCAGCAAAGGAATTGTCAAATGGCACCACGTGATAGCAAACTTTCTCTGTCCTGCTGTTTGGACTTTTCCCATGAGATTAGGAACAAACTCAAATTCTTCCCAAATGATTGGCTCAAGTAGATAAAGAAGAAGGACTCATTGATAGAAGGAAGCTGCATAAGAAGACAGACAAGTCTGTATCTTCAACATAGCGGACAGCAGTCGTCAAGGGACACCAGGAGGGTGGCAAGTCAGAACTTGGACTGAAGTACACTAATACTTTCTATTGAAGAACAAACTACACCATTCAGCAGCCCTCTTGCTTCCCTCTACAATGAGGCTTCTACCAATTTCCATCTTCCTCATTCTAGCTCAAGAAGCTGAGTTGGACCAGACAACTCTTGAGTTATGTCCTAAACCAGCTTATTTTCCTGCTAAGTGGAATGAATGGCCGAGAATTGAAAGCCCCTTAACAGTAGGTGTGTATAATGCCCATCTTGCCAGGAGTGAAATTCAGGCATTGGATAAAAATCCAGAATTTAGAGGATTCCATGAGCTCTTCTCATAACTCCCACTCTCTGAAGACCAAAATTTGGTAGGTGGTAAAACTCCCTTCCCACACCTTTAAATACTTCATTATGAACCCATAGCCCTCAGTCTCTGTTCCTGTATTCTGTTCGGGGTTTTTTGATTGGTTTTGGTTTGTTTTTTTTTGTTGTTCAGGTTTGGTTGGGTGGTTTTTTGTGGGTTTTTTTTTTTTTGAGGAGAGGGGAAAGTTCAGACTAAACAGATCAAATTTCAGAGTTCAACAAAGGTAGTAGAAAAATTTACCCATTTTGAACAAATACAGAAGCCGAATATGCTTCCCAATTCCTCCTAAAGTTATATACATCCATAATATGCTCACAGGGAAGATTTTAGACTTTTTCCAAGCATAGAAAATGAAAAGCAGGAGTATCCAATGGAATATATCCAGAGTCATGCTTCACCTTTCTTGATTAAAGGAAACAAAAGGTTTTTTCCCCTCGGCTTGCTCTCCCTGTTCTCTTTGTAAGCCTCTCAAAACATCTCTCTCCACATTTTAATGAAATATTTATTCTATTTGGGTTTTGTGGGGTTTTTTTGGTGTTTGGTTGGTGGTTTTTTTTTTTTTGAGTCATTTGAAGTTAAATGCTATAGAAGGCACATGGATCCCTTCAATCACAGTGAAACATATGAAGTTGATCTCCATCTCTCTGATGGCAGTCATCTTTCCCAAATACAAGGGACAAAAGTGGAAATGGGGCATAGAGATGGATCTCAGCCTATCCAACCCAACAAAAGTATAATAGGAATCCAAGCTCACAGCTACTTATATCAACCAGTAAAACATCACACTCATTTCTCATAGTACAACACTGAATACATGTCTACTCACATGCAGGTCCTTTGGACTTGCTGAGCCAGCCTAGGACAGACAAAAGGAAAAATCAGGATTACTATTATGCTTGCTTTAATTCCTCCTTCAGCCATTAGAATTGGGTAAAATTAAACAAATTGTGTGGCTTCTTGAGATCCTTATTATTCCCTTCAAGCTAATTCCTTCCATAGCACTGCCTGGATCAGTGTAGTAACAGTGTGAATATTATTATTTGAATAGTCTAATTCTGGGCCCCTCTGCATCTGCTTCCTAGCCAACCTTTGCAGCGTGGTCACTATTCTGCAGCTCCTTACTGTGCTTTTCCATACTACTTTGTTCTTAATAAGCTCTCTCCAAAGGGACTGGAAAGAGGAATTGCACTTGAAACTGCTCCCCCTTCTCTCCATGGAGAACTACACAGATCTTTGGGCTGACCCTGTAATTTCTCCGAACAGGAAACATGCAGGTTAGAATCAAGATCCTGTGTTCATGCACAACACCTCCCACATTTCCGCCTGGCCATCCAATGTTATAGTGTCCTTGTTTTCATAACTACTGAATTCATCTCTAGCTGAATCCCTGCAGCCTTCCTTTCAGCTGCGTAATTAGAAACAAAGGAAACCTCTGCTTTGCACAGATTCCTAAAGAATAGGAACAAGTCTGAATCTGCTCAATGACTGGAGTGCGCTCTAACAAGCTGTTCTATGCAATGCAAACAAATACCAGCAGTATCCAAGAGCTTCTGTGCAGAATAACCTTGGCACTGAAAAGACCATAGAACAGCAAGCAGCAGACTGGCTGCATTTGCGTCAGAGACAACACGCAGGAATGAAGTCGTTTCAGTTTATTCAAGCTCAATTTATCACTTTAATGGCAATCCTAGAAATTAAAGAGCTAGCTTTATAGCGTTTCACACGTGACCAGTCAACAAAAATCAGGCTGTGTCTAAATCTAAATGGACTTAGATTCACTGAGCCTGGGTTGTTATTAATTTTTAAAGGTTAATATTTAAACTCCCTTATTTATGGGTATTGATATTTGCTTAATACAGGATGTTTAAGACTTTTACCAACACCTTTACTTGCATTTCCCAGGACCAGGTGACGCTATTATCAATAATGAAAGGACCACCCTATGTTTTGATAGAGCTGGTCATGAATCCGAGAGCGATTACACCATTTGGAACACAAATGGTAGGAAGCTCTCAGAGTATTTCAGAGACTGTATGTTAAAATTTAATGAACAACTTATTCTGATCCGCTGTCATCCTTCCAAAAATAGCCTGGCTAGACAGGAGGACTATTGTGAATGAGATATAAACACTAGGCCTTTGAGAGTTTGGGAATAACCTTAAAGGCCAGAGGTGGAATGGAGAAAAATAATAAATCAAAATCACAGCAACAAAGAAAGAATGGAGAAGCATTATGTGTAGAAAAGCACACAAAATGGTTGCTACTGCTCCCAGCAGCTACTGCTACAAAACCTCATAGATTCCCTATCTCTATCTACTAAGCACCCCAGCTCTTACCTGCATTCCAGGTGAACCCTCAAAGAGAAGAGGCAGACAAAGAACTAAGCCTCAGCATTTCAAGGTCTTGCTTTCCAAGTCTCCTTGCCTACTCATCCTTCATCAATTCGCCCAACTAATTTCAGAGAACTTGCCAGACAGGGAAAAAAGGCCTAACAGTGATAAAGCTCAAAAAATACTCCTGAACAGCAGTGAAGTTTCCGTAAATCCTCCTCTTCTCACATAACTTTGTTGCTTGCCCATCACCAAATGCTGTGTTTGTTCTGTGTTAAAATATGCGCAGCAGTTATTTTTATGTTTACGGATATCTTCCTGTGAAAAGGAGCAGTTTCCCCAAATTCTGCAGTGTGCTTAGTGACTAAGCAACTTACCATGCTTTGAATAGATTGCTTGAGACAAAGTGCTGAAGATTTTCCTTAAAAATCCATGCATAAATAAAATCAATTTATTACCAGAGGACAGACCAGATGCTTGCTGACTGGAAATGAGTCTGCCCTCTGCATTAACCACGTGGCAAAGAGAACACATTTCTGCCCAGAACATGAATATATCTCTAAGCCTCCTGGAACTCAAGAATAGAATTTCTAAATAGCAAAACTATTGCAATACAATACACTTCATATGGTTTTAGACATATGAATCACAAACTCTGCTTTCTTACTCAGAGCTGAGCCAGCCATTGTCTCCATGCTTGTCTGTCTTTTTATGAGAACATTCTTCAGCTTTTGTAGCAATTGTGAGCATGTCACGTTGGCCCCGCATTCAAGATAAGCATTACCACCAAGAGATTTAATACAATCTCTTGCTTCATGTTAACATCGCTTTGCTCTGCCTGCTCTGAATGATTTTGCTGTGTAAAGTAATAAAGTGAGGATGGTTGGTGGCTGAGGGACAAAGATGAGAGAAAGATGATTTTCCAAGCGCCTCGCCAGTATTCTTTGTTTCTCCATCTGGCTCCCCGCTCCTCGGCTGACTTGCTCATTAACGTTACTCATGGCTGGCGTGCTGCCGCAGGTGCAGCTCTCCGGGACCATGACGCATCCCAGATCACCCCCATCCTTCCCAGCATCAGCAGCTGGGTTGCTACCTCCCAGTCTCAGAAAACCTGTATATGGAAGTGCTCCTCGGTAAGCCCTTCCCCTCCCCCGAGATTTGTTCCCCTGTACGTCTTGCCCTCTGCTATGATCTTGGGCTTCCCTCCACATGCACTTACTTTCTCACTTCCCCTGTAGGAAATGGTTCATTCCTAGCCACCGTAATCCTATTTAGCTGATGATTTGTCTTGATCAGTTTACCACAGCTGGTTTCAGGTCCCGAAGCAAAAGGATCACAGAAAGGGAAACAATGCAGACCCACTGTCAGATTCTCTGACATGCTTAACCAACGCTTTTGTTAATGTCACTGGATGCCTCAAAGATGATACTAAAAAGGCTTTCCAGTATTGTGGCTGCCTTTCCCCACTCAGCAGCCCCATGCAGCACAAGGTATTTGCATACTGATTACAGACTCAACTGAAGGTGCTGCAGTATGTAATGGGAGTTTCAGACAGGAACGGTGCACTCCAGCCCCAGGCTAGGAGGCATATCTGACCGGCCTACATCAGAAATGAGGCAGTGACACTATCCCCCAAAACAGCAAGACTGGAAAAAAACACGGACAGATTAGATCCAAAAAGATCTTGTCCCTTTCCCACTCTCACTATCAATTCTTGCCAGTTTGTCACTCTTTCATGTATGTCATCCGTCCCCCTCCCCATACAAAGCCAAAATCAGGCAAGGAAGATATACAAGTTGGGCATATCTGATTTCAACAGCCTCTCCCTTCCAACTTGAAGAGCCAGAAATACTAAAAGGAGATCAACTCCTCCTCCAGCAGTTTCCAGCATCAGCAGACTTTTCCATATAGGATCACCTCAATTTTGAGTGCATCTGGCAACTAACATTTATTCTGCTCTATCACACAAAGGCCAATTCAGGCTTCACTGATGCTGAAGGGTGTTGGTCATACGACATTCTCAGGTGCCATGATATGTCAAGCAAATAGGACTTTTTAGAGTTATGTTGAGTACTGAGGTTTTGTTTTCAAAGGTAAGCTGATGGTCTACATTTGACTTCAGCAGCTGTTTCAATCTATGTGCCTTTAGGGACTAAGCTCCTTTAAAGTTCTGTGCAAAAGCACACAGAGTTATTCCTTCCATCCCACACCACTTGCAATCAGGCCTCTCTCCTGACAAAAACTACATCATGGCTGGTCTGAGAGAAAAGACATATTTTAGTGTACACTGGGTAAATAAACAAATACTTCACATGGTGTAGTACCTTGTGAATATCCAGTATATTTCTCTTCTTCCACTCATTTCTAAAGGCAAATTCCCTCATCTCTGCTGACATTTTACATATCATTTCACTACAGTGCTATTTACCTTACTCACCACTCTTGTCCATCAGATAAACATAAAGAAGTTTGAAAGGTGAGGAGGGGAAACTGAAGGAGCAAAGAGGATCTCGTAGAGGGATGCAGTTAGCAGGTGCTGGGGTGTCAGAAGATAGCACACAAGGAAACACTGAACAGATTCATCAGCTACACAAAGAGCTGGAGACAGTATGTGCTTCCAAAACTACTTCACATGAGCAGTTGCTACAGGGCATACAGATTTGAGTGTCTACATGACAATTTCACTCAAAACATGATCCTGCTCTTGTGACAGTTCAGCTGCAGTGAAGGGATGAGAATGGAAGGGGAAAAAATCTGGGAGAATCAAAATGACAGAGTAAAGGACAAGCACCTATTTACTAATATGCAAAACTTGTTCAGTTCAGACACTGCCCTTTACTTAACAAGCAGAAATTAAAGATTCCCTGTGAGTACTGAAAGATGTACACAAATGCATCAAACATCACCAGCTTCCTCATAAAAATATATGCCCACGTCCATATTTATTACATCTCCCCCTCCCTGCAGCATATGCAAATGTTTCACTTACCCGTGGCCTGTGTTTCCAAGATAAAGGTACCAAAGGTAACTAGCAGAAGAAATAACCCATGGCTAGTCAAGGCAAGAGACGATCCTGTGTTGCTCTTTGGTGCTACCATTCCATGGCACATCTTTTACCCACCAAAGTTTCTTTTTTAAAAAATCCCGAAAGATCTGGTTGATCAGGAGTACCTTGTTCTACAAAAAACAAAGAAAGAGACAGTAAGTGTTGAGCCAAACACCTACATCATCTGGTAAGAGAGGGAAAATGGGAAATTCAGAAACAAACTAAAGCAACCATTTGTATGGTGAGATTCCTAAATGCTAGAACAAGTATTCAGAGTTCACAAGGCAACAGAAGCAGAAAAGACAATCTTCTGCACAGAAAATACTTAAAGGAGCTGCATTATAGAGAGACCAGAACTTTTCACTCACCCTCTAATATTCCAGGTATGAAGACTGCCTAACTTAAAACCCAGAGGATATAGCATCTGGAGAATCCGTTTCAAAATAACTTCAAGAGAGCCAGCCCTCCTACATCCCCACCACTTTTCAGAAGGTCTCCAAGACACAGCAGACTGTACTAGACAGCAAGGATAAATAAATCAAATGCTTCTTCCACCACCTGGAGAGGCACAGCAAAGCTGACAGCCAGCCAGCAGGCAGGCAAACACACGCTTATGAGGAGGAATGTAAAACAGCTTGCAAACCTCAGGTATAATGTTCTGACAGTTCAGAGCATAGCAATTAAAACTGCAGGATGTGGCACCGCTCATACCTGAGGACTGAGGGACTCAGCCATAGCCTATCAGGCACTGTGACAGGAAAAACAAACTTGTACACAAACACACAAAGCACAGTCAGGAAACCAAGAAAGCACAAAGTTGAACCCCTATTTTTAATGAAGGAAAAAGACCCAGCAGAATACATGTCCCACCAACCTACTTTGGTTTTAGCCTGAAAGACCTCCAATGGTAACTTTGGACCTGGATGAATAATAATGTCATGCATGACTACAATGCTCATCAAAGAAAGTTGGGACTAAGAAATATCTGTGTGTACTGGTTTCATAACGGAAGGAGGAGAAAACTGGGTGAGTGATGGAGTAAAAAAAAAAACAAAAAAAAACAAACCAAAACCAACCAACAAACAAACCACACAGAGACACATTTCAACACTTCTGTCATGTTACTCCTTACACAAACACCTAAAGCTCTCAGGGAAAAAAAAAATTGCAGAAATTAATGTTTCTTTACACTTGACAACAGCAATACTTTCAATTTTGAGGGAAATCCCATTCAGCCACAGCTTCTCCAGTTAAATGGGTATTTATACTGAAGGGGATTTTTAAATATTTTTTTTCAGCAAGTTTCCCATAGAAATTCAAAACTGCTGGCTAACTCCTTGTAAACCTGAGAAGTGCAAAGGTGGGTATCGTACTCCTTTGCATCCCGTGAGAAGAGATGCGAGACTTAGTGCTCCTACTACTAAGGGAAGGCAGTATGGCTTTCAGATCCCTAAGTACTTTTGAGATGGAAGTCAATATGCCAGCGCTGACCAAAGAAACACACAACTCAAACGGCCACAACTCACATTTCCAAATACTCATACAAAAAAGAAGCTGCATTATGGGAGGGAATATGTAGATTTGCCATGAAACCTGGAAACCATTCAAGTGAAGAGGGTTTCCTTAGTTCCATGTCACTACTTTGCTCGTATTTCCTTCACAAAAGGGCTATCTTTAAGGTTTGGATCTTTCAAGTTAATTAGTCTCTACCAAAGAAGAATTCTCTGTCTGCATACACCCCCGACTTAAAATGTCATTTCAAGATGACATTTAAACTGCCATGTGGCAAGTCTGGAGCTGATGTTACAATAAACTCTGTGTCTGCCCCTTTTGTTTCTTGCTTGATTTGGAGGGGGAGGGAGAGAAATGAAGCTATCCCACTCTACTCCTATAGCACTGCCTATAGATTTCTCATATCTTTCACAGACAAGGAGCCAATGCTTTGTTCACCCAACTGCTACCATGCAGAAAGGAATAAGGATGCTGTCACTCACCTGCTAGAATTCCTTCAGCAACAGTTAAACCACGGAATGAAAAAAAATACTCTGTGAAGAAAGCCAAGCCAGCTAGTCGGTACATCTGTCCTCTCCTCTCAAGTTAGCTCACCTGCATGAATTTTAAGTTCATATTCAATTGGAAGAGGCCAGGATCCAGGTTACACTCCAGGCCAACAGCTGGCCGCTTTCTTGTAAGAGTCACTGTTCTATGCTGAATTACAGCTCTGACAAAGCAATGCACCCTCTTCACCCTCTTCTGATTAGATCAAGACAGGTCTGTCTTCCCCATTCCAACTTAATGAAGCCTCATTAATATAACAAACTCCACAAGGCTTGCCAAGGTATCTTTTAAAGGTGCTGTTCCCTGTCCTCGTACGTGTGCTTGCCGGTGACATATCAGTGGCCAGGAGAGGCAGGGAAGAGGGCATGCAATTACCTCAGAATTTGCTGAGCCACCAGAGGCATGCTGCCTTGCCCCAGAGGCGTTTTCCTCTCCCAAAGATTGCACATGGAAGCCAGCAGTTCGATTCTGGACTCTGAACAACAATGTAATTAGAGATACCTAAACCAAGAGTATCTTCTGGGTGAATCAATTATTGCTTATTCTCTATTTACTAACAGATTGCTGCAAAGCACGGTGCTGTTTCTCTCCTTTCTTCTAAAGTTGGGCACAGTTTCCCCATGTCTTTTCAGCTACTGAGTCACTTCAGCCCCAGGTTATCAGGGAACCTGTCTATCGGAGGCACACGGCTGCCCCCCAAGGAATGCTGTAAATTGCTACTGCTATGCCTACAGTAACATCTCACTAAGCTGATTTAGTTTAGTGTGGGATTTGAAGGAGGCACAAAGGTAGCAAAACCATTTAGTGAAAGACAGCATCGATAAACCCCTCACAATTGTTAGGAGACAATGGGCACAGGCACCACCTGCGAGGATCCTCCCTCAGGCTTCAAGGCTAGTTACAAAACTTGTTCCCAGCCTCTATTTTTCCTTGGCAAAATTATAAGATGAAAGAGATTCTAGCTAGATAAGAAGGTGTCCTTTCCTCCCAGAGGTGGTTGGTAAGCTATTTAGATACATATTCAATTCTCTGAAGGTTGACTGTTGTTTTAGTACATTCCTCATACCTACAGCTCAGGAGGAAGCAGTTTTCATAACAATTCTTCAGGCCTCCACCTCCAGAAGTCAACTGGAATGTGCTGCAGAGCACACATGTTTGTCAGAGACATACTCTCAGGGAGATAGCTTAACAATTCATGGGTCCACATGAATCAAGGCGATTCCCTGTTTACACACAGCATTAAGGAACAGGCTGGTTTCTTTAATGGATCTGAGAAAAAATGAGGCAGAGCTGACAGTAGCACAAGTGTACGGAGTGAGGACACTTCAGACCCGTTTCACATGCCACAGCCTAGGCTGAAGGGTTATGGGAGGATTAAGTTTAAACAGAGATGTTTTCAAAGATAGTATTTAGTAGAGCCAGCAGTTCCCATAAATACAGTACGGAGGGGAGATTCTTGTCTGTTAACAGCACATCAGTCAGAGATATTTCTTTTGCTTTCTTTTTAATGTGCACTTTGAAAAACACCTACTAAGTACGGATAGGAAAATAAACTGTCCCTATGGCCTCAAAGTCAATAGCCACACATCTTCCTCAGGGAATGCTGTGAACAGGGGAAAAAGTACTCATGGCTACTCATGGAGTTACAGCCATACCAGGCTCTTTCTTTTCTTGAAGTCTTGTCATCAAGCAGCCTTCCCAGTGATGCTTCAGCGTTAGTCCCCCTCACGGCATGGCCAACCCTGCTCGCACAACAGGCAGTAGTTCGCTTCTACAGGAACTCCCTGAAGCAGACATCAGCTTCCCCTGAAACCACACCGGCCAGACTTTCTGCTTGCTTTTAAACCACAAACAGACTTTTCCAAAGATGATGCACTCGCATATGGTAGGAGCTTTTTCTAAGCTAAGCTGTTCAGGGACCTCTGCCATGTTATCTTCTAGACTTTCAGAAGCTGCCAGCTCACATCCCTCAATCTAAGATCCCTTCGTAAGCATGCATACATTTTCCCAGGATTATGTTTAATTTTCTGATTTCTCCCTATTTTGTCATAGCAGGACCCCCTACAAATGTGTTCTTTGGAAGGTCACATGCTGAGGACATAAAAGAGAACCAGACTCGTGTAGTTCTGGTACACCAAGAACATGGGATGTCAGTGGGGTGGACAGGACATTTTGAGGCTATCCAGTTGCTCAAGATGCCTGGCACAGCTATGTCCTGTGTCACCCTTTCTAGAAAACACGGATTCTTCAGGGTAAGTAACTTTAGGTAAGTGTTCACTATGTTTGGAATGCTACTGGCTTGCTTTTAAATATCATACTTGAAACTTGCCAAAAGAAAACTAGTTATCCTCATGCACAGCAGAAACCTCTATTTTACCCACACAGATTCCCCCTCACAGAACAGTCAGAAATTGTTTGTCATCTCTTGAACACACACAGGAAAGATCTTAGCAGCAGGATGAGTGATGGGTGTGCACAGCATACCTTTTGAAAGGCTAAGTACAAGGATTGTTCTTGCCTCATGGACATGCTGTAGGTGGAACCTAATGTGAGCAGTGTGGTTTGGGGGATTTAACCTTCACTCTTAGTTGCTGGTTTTGCTGTATCCTTAATTTAATCTGCTTTCAATGAGCAGTCAAGCTTTAAAACAAAAAAGTCATCCTCTTGGCTGCTTAGTAAGAAAAATTACAGAAAAATCATGTCCAAGTGGCAGCAGAGTAAAGAAATCTCCAAAATCTACTTACTTTCTGTAGGTAAACCAGTTTAATTGAAAGCTTTTAGAAACAGAATTGTATTTTTAACATTTTTGGGTTAACTTCACAGTTCAATTAAACTGTTCAGTTAAACTAGACATAAAGAAAAAAACCAAAGCATTCAAAGCTACCTGCAGGCAGTTCAGAAAAATCTTAATCATCTGACTTTTCAGCACAGCCAACTCTCAGTTATCCAGGATAATTAGAAAAGGTGGAAGAGGAAGAGAGAAAATAAGAAAAACCAAACAACCCATGTAACACTTCACACACACACACAGAGGAACCAGATGACTTAGAACACAGGTGTTTGGTAGCTTCATTTTACACCATCTTTGAATTGTACAAAGGCAGATTTCTGTATAGCACAGGCTCAGCAAAGCAGAGGGCTGAACTGCACATATTCCCTGCTACAGAGAGGAATCGCTAGGGCAGACTGAGCTGCTTATTCCAGACACGAATCACTGCATATCCCCCTGCAAAACAAGACCTGATTGCAACTTGTAGAGGGACCTGAGCTGTTGGGTATCCTTCCTCATTCCCCAGCTGTGCCACAGGGTTTGGCCTGCAAATTCATCTGTTTCTTTCATGTAAATATCTTGGTTTAACTTTCACCTTCCTCTTTCTCATGAATGTTTCTAAAACACAAGCCCACCTGTTGGTGATGTAGAACTCCCATTTTCAAGGGGGAGCATCTTTCTTTGCTCAGAAAGAATCCTGGTGGACAGCTAAATTCTAAAATTTTGTTTGAATCTCTGATAAATGGCCTAACTCTTCACAGGCCCACTAAGGTGCACTGAAGCTTTAAGCCAGGAAATTGGATTTTTCACTACCAGATAACCAGTCCCTTACAACTGGGAAAGTCACACCAACATTCCTACCCCAAGTGAATAAACTGGCAAGATTCACCAATTTGCATAGCTTATTTCCCCAACCTCTTCCTCTCTATCCTTCCCATCACAGTCTAAAGTCCTGTTTGCATCTAGGTAATGCTTTTGCAACCCACCCTTGCTTGCCTCCTCATCTCACTTGACGTTCCTCAAAAATTCATCCTGAGGTTAGCCAAGCGTATTTTTCTGTGGGCTAAAGGCAGGGACCACTTCCTTCCTCCATCTATTTCCCTTCAATGCAAGCAACTCAGTGCAAGCCTTTGTAGATGAGCTTCTCCCCTGCTGCAGCCCAAAGAGAAATGCACATCAGGCTCAGAGATGCTCCTGAGTGGAGCAAACAAGCTGCAACTCCTTCCAAGTAAGGAAGGATCAGACTTTAAAGTGTACAAAGAGGTGCAAGGTGGCCAAGGGGGAAGAGGGGTGATATTCAGTACTCTGCAGTGTCCATTGCATGATGGAAACTTTGAAGTCAGTTGTGAATTAACCCCAAATGGTTTACTGTTCCTCAGCCCAGTGTGAGGCACAAGGCAATTTTTAAGCATAACAAGGACCCCCAACACACTGCCGCTGCTCAGGACACATTGCTTGCCAGATTCCTCTGTTCCTAATTATCCAGCCTCTGAAAATGAACAGGAAAAGAGGCCTACAGCCGCCTGAAGAAACACTTGGGCACCAGAAAGAAGATGACACCTCAGGTTCCAGCCCCTGACTCCCAACAATTTTATTTGCAGTATCCCCTTGAGAACCACAATATGGGCATTTGAAGACATTTTGTATGAAGGATGAATTAATTGGGCATAAGTCAACCAAGTGAGGGGCTCCTGGATCCCTCAAGGAAAACCAGAGCAAACATTTTCATTGCACGCTTTAGAAGTCCATTGCTACATCATGGTCAGTCACAGGTCATAGGTTTGCATCTCCTACAGTCTAAACTGCCATCCTTTTGCATGCTATATTAAAGATATAAGAACCACCCAACCAGCCATGCTGGTGTTCTAAATAAATACGTGCACTGCAGCAGTAAGTTCCACCTTCCCAAGAGGACATCAGAGTAGGCCTCCAAAAAGATGTACTTCACTTCAGGACAGCCTGCATCAGACACCCAGCTGCAGAGGACAAACCGTTAGCAAGGTACTCTCCTACATCAACATGTAGTAACGTTTCACATCATAGCCTTTAAGCCACAAAATGTTTTCTGTTCAATTGACTTGCTTTCCCATCCTGCGACACAGTAAAGAGGACACCACAGCAGAGCTTGCTCTAGGACCCGGTTTTCACCCTTGTAAATATCACTCATACCTTTAGAAACAGTCAGACAACAAATTGTTATAAACAGTCTCAGTCTTGTCAGGATCCTTCCACATTTCCAAGTACCACTGTTGTCATGCCAAGTCTGACAGAGAGTCACAGAAGATTTGAATTTTAAGACTTAAAAAAAAAAAAAAAATACAATGTTCTTGCCTTGGTAAGTCTGAAACAAAGCCCTAGATATTGTTAGCTCCTCAAATTTTAAAAAGTTTCCTTGAAAGTCACAGAATTTCAGCAGAAACTTCTGTTTTATTCAGGAAGAGGAAGATAAGAGATCAAAATCTGACTGTCCTTCCAAGTAAGGAGAAGCCAGTTATGGGCAGGTTGTCAACTTCCTGGCACCGGTAGGAAGGAAAAGCAGAGACATGGAGGGGCAGGATGAAGAGTTAGACAGATTAATGCACACAACTCCAATGCATGGCAGATTTCTGTGCTATTATAGCAATAGGATCACATCACCAGTGAATGAAGAGAAACCAGTTACTAAGAAAAATAATAATATTGCTGGATCTGCAATCTGCTGGATTGCTGAATCTCCCTTTTTCCCCAGAAAAGGGATTTTCTTTTTTTTTTTTTATTTTTTTATTTAAGCATACTGGCATCTATGCAATCCATGGGAGAAAGTAGAGACTGGAGGATAGTGGAGAATACATCTCTCACAATCTTTCCCAGTTTTGATTTTTTTTTTTTTTAAGTATGTCTTTATTTGGAAAAGCACTCCCTTTGGAAACTATTGTTTCAGCATTTTCCCCCTGCCACACTGCATCAGAAAGGCTAGGTTTCATACTTTCAGCTTTAATCAGTACAACAGCACATTTACAGAGGACCATATGCACAAAATGTTCCAGAACGCTTTCCAAAAATAATAAGTTCTAAAAAAGAAAACTCACAGTAAACTGAAATGGCTTCAGGGAAAGAGAATAAAGAAAAGCCGTGCAAAGGCAGAACCTCTTGAAACCAGATATAAGCTTAAAATGTTACTTTCAGTAAAACAGGGTTCTCAAAGGCAGCACTGGATTGGTAAGGTCACTTGTATATCCAGGTTGCTTTTCTCATTTACGCAGCTGTGTTAATCTGTTTCAGGAAATGCTCCACAAGGCCCATGTACAGTAAAGGCTTATTTTATAATCCCTCACTGCTACAACGTGCTTCTCCCCACTTGTTGTGCTTTCATTTCAACTGATGTGGCTAAAAGCATCAGTCTGCTACACACGCAGCTGCAATACCAGCGGGCAGCAAAACCATTTCAAGAGGACACCCATTTGGGAAATCTTTTTCCTATCAAAGCCCTCTATACACAAACTTCAGTGAACCAGTCTGACATTTAAATAAGGAACTACACTAGAAGATGGAGGCAGTCTTAGGTTTACTCCTAAAAGCACAGCTGTGAGACAACTCAAGTTCTGAAGCTGCTGTCCCAGATATGAAAACATCCACTCACTTCCAAGGGATGATGACAATTGCTATACAGTGCTTATTATTTGTGTCAGTTTATATAGAAAGTTCTCCACAATAGACATGTTGTAATAACAGAACCTTCCAGGCTAACAAACCCTTAATGTTTGGGTATGTCGGAACAAAGGTCTTTTCAAAGGTAAACATACACACGCACAAACTCTGAGAAATAAGACTGCCCTTAAGTCCACTGAAAACTTCATCTTCCAACAGCCTAATATCATTAACCAAACTGAGAAAGTTAAAAAGCACAGTTTCGAATTCTGATTCTGACTTTAAGACAGCAATTGGGATTCTAATGCAGCAGAGAAATGCTTCAATAGACAATAAATCTCAACAAGGTGGGGGGAGAAAGCAGGCCTCAGCACCATGGCTCAGTTTTCTATCTATTAGCTCACTATTTCTCTTTATTTTTTTTAGTAACAGCAAAGTTGCTAGAGGCTTCCTATTGCATTTCCTATTTAGGATGCCCTGAGCTAGTGTTACAAATGTACATGTATTGCCACAACCCCTCACTGTGGCAGAGACCAATCATGGGGGCATTGGGCACATCTCACTCTGCAGTGCCCAGCCACATCCCTCTTGCCAGCATACAACTGAAGAAGGAAAATTCAAATTTTGTGTTGACATTCAAACCCCTTGCAATTAAAACTGTAAGGCGACTTGCATACCACCTGCACGTAGACCCACTCTTGTGAGGCCACGGTGGAGGGTGGCTGCAGAAGGTGGCCCAGGCAGGCTCCCCAGCTGAGCACCCTTACCAGTGTCAGGCACATCCACCCCAATACTCTGCCCAAGGCTTTCAGACTCTAGGCAAGGTGCTGCAGATGAATCTCAAAAGTCAATACTCAAGGGCTGAGAGAAGAGGGGGTAGGAAGTTGGAGTCCTAACAGCTTCCTTTCTTTTAAATCACTGTCTCAATTACCAAGCTCACACGCAGACAGCACACATCTCTATGCAGAAGACCCCCACAGCCGTTTTCCTCTAGCTGGCTTCCCTCAACAGACTATGGCTTAATTTGGTTTTCTAACAAGGAAACGGTTGTAATTATATTCTGATTTTAGCAGCACAGGCTAGGAATATCAAGCCAGAGAGGCATTCCAAGAAGGATGACTGCTTATTATGTGTCAGGGGTAGACATACACATGCACAGCAAGGAGGCCAAGCACTCCTAAGAAAAATGCCCAGGACAAGTCCACTTCTAATAGGGTGGTAAACTGGCTTCCTGAGACCTAGAGCCACCATTCAAGGGTTGCACATAAAAGATTTCCACCATTAAAGTGGGGTGGAAAAGAAAGAGGCATGCCAAAAAAAAAAAAAAGAGTAACAGTCTGAAGGATAAAGCCTGTCATAAATCTTGTAATTTGCATCTCAATTGAAGGTCAATTTGAATCTTCAACTTCTCCCTCACTTGACTCAAAGTGACATTTACACTTTGCACAAAGTATGGCTATTAGTGAAAAAAACTATGAAAAAAAATAATCTATATGGACTGTTTGCAGGAGCTAGGACAGCTCAGAAGCGGGAACCAGGATGCTCAGACCTACAGCACCAAGGGAGGGGGAACACCTGTCCCACAGCACCCACCCTGCAAGTTTCACAGGGATTGCCGTTCTGCCCGGGTACTACAGAACAGAAACTCAAAACAAACATTAAGGAAAGGGTCACTGCCTGGTAGTACCTGTTCATTCAGCAGCTCTCAGTGCTTTGTTTACACAGCAGTAATAGTTCCTCATCCTTTATTGACCCATAGTCTAGTCTGCCCCTTGTACTTCACTGCTTCTTCTTCACAGAGCCAGCCAGGGCTGAGGCCTGTCCCTCCACCACCCGAGCACCAAGATACTTGTGCTGCTACCTTGGATGAAGGGTGACCAGACACCCCTATGCTGCTGGTCTCACTCCCAAGGCAGATTGCAATTTTTAGGAGATTGTTGGGGAAGCTGTGTCCTCGCACCAGCACAGCTCTGGAGCCAGTAGATGCAGCAGCTGGGGAGAGGCAAGAAATTCCCACCTCAGCTTTGCTGCCGAGGTCTGTAGTTCATGGAACCACTGACTTAAGCCAGTGTACTGCTTAGCCTCTACTACGTGCTGGGCCAACTAATTGCACAGGCTTCTTGCTCCTAAAACCAGCTCAGTCTTCAATCCCTATTAAAATGTGGCAGAAATAGTTTACTATGCATAAAGACGCTCTAGATCTAAGCCCTCTCGCCAAATCAGGGCTCTGAGCAGCCTGGTTTCCCTATTGATTAAAAGCCAGAAGGCTGGGTGAGAGTGCCCCATGACAGCCAAAGGCAACACGGGCTTGCTTTGTTAGAGGAAGTCAAATGAAATTGAAGTCAAGAGAGGGGGAAAACTTGTACAAAGCAGGATAGCAAAAGTCAGCAACTTGTTCTGGCAATAAATCTTACAGTTCCATGGAACAGTGAGAAGGGCTACCAAGCGCTGCTGTACACAGACAAGAGTCACACACATGCCAATGCTAGGTCAGGAGATACACCCAAAAGTTAGAGGATCCAGATTCTGCCTCACACCTTGTCTTTTTCACTAGACCACCCAGAACTGCATAAGCACAGCTGGCCAGTCTGCCTCAAAACTCCAGGGAAAACCCTCTGAAAGATCGAATTCCGTCCTGATACTCACATGTGCAAGGACAAACCCTGGATAAAGCTGCAGGCAATGCCTCTTTACTACTGGAACCAGATTGCAGAAGTGCAGCATCCTGCCAGTGACCAGGGCAGCTGCCTCCCTGAAAGCAATACTACTGCCTGCTCTCCCTTAGCGAAGCACACTGCTCCCTGGTCTGCCTCCCTCCTGGCTCTAGTCATAGTCATCCACTCCCCTGAATCTATCTGTCTGCAGCTATCAGGCAAGCATCCACGAAACTGAAGCAAGAAGAGGATGAGTGTACAGTGTGAGTCTTCATCGGATTTCTGCATTTTGTTACTTCTCCAGCATGCTTATATTAAAATGACAACAGGCTAGACACATGAGCATAAAGGATACCCACATGCTGCCCCAGACACTTCTTCCCCATGCTCCTCTTGCACACACAGAGCTGCAAAGTGGAAGATCCTTCCTCATTCCCCCTAAAAAAGGCATTTCCGAGGCATTTAACTCTTTGCTATCAGCAGGGTAGGAAACAACTCTGTCAAGCCACTAGCAGCTAAGCAAATAGTACATCCACTTGGGAAACAGGTCGCTCTGCTTTGCTTGGGGTTTTGATGTGTCTCCAAGCATCATCCTGCACAAGGGCACTTAATCCATCAAACTATTTGTCAAGACAAAACATTCTAGCACAGAATTCCCAGTGACCTCTACTCAGCCTCACGGGAAAAGCAGAGCAACTCCAGCTTCAATTGCCTTAAAAGGAAGAGTGATTTTTATTAATTTTTTTTTTTTTCAGATATTTTGCAAGTAAGTACTGGTCTGGTCTTGTCACAGCCAGTAATCCTCAAGCAATTTCCTGTCCCTAGAGTCAAGGTTCCCTCAGAGTGAACAGATTAAATAAAGGTTATTAGAATTAGTATAAAGCAAGCTAGTTTAAAAGTCATTCACTTCATGTTTTTACCTGTAACATAGTGCTCCAAGCAGGAGCACAAAGAGATCAGCTACAAGAGCTTAAAGGATAGCAAAATTAATATGCAAAACTCGCCAAACTGTGAGACAAAGATTTAAAATGCCTTTCAACAGCAGAGTATTTTCATGTGTGTTTAATCTATTTTCAAGTGAGTTTCTCAAAGGGAATTCACCCAATCCCTTTATTACCGTACTCTTCAGATTAAATTTGTTTTCCCCATTTTGTCAATCTGACATGCAATTTAGTCTTTCGAGAGTCAGCAGTCATCCTCACCAAAGCCATTCTCTTTTTGCCTTTGCAGTCAAGACTTTGCTGCAAAACAGGCTAAATCCATTCGCTCCATCTTTCAGTGTTACTAATTTCCTTTTCCTCTGAGGCCAAACATTTTAGATAAAAACAATACAGAGAGACAATTGTTAAATCCTACAAATATTACATGTGTGGGGAGGGAAGCAAATAGCTTGACATCAGGATCAGAAACTTGCTCAACAATTCTCTTGAATCTCTTGAACATGCAATAGGAAGTAACTGTAAAGTAACAGCACTGGAGCAACAGTTTAAAAGAAACAGAGCAACCACTTAATTTAAGGCATGTCTTACAAATAGACTTTGCAGAAAGGTCTAAACATCAACAGAACAGCAACTGCCTCTTATGCAGAAATTAACTAAGCTTCTCATTCTTATCTACAAGAAAAAAATACATTATGTAGTTTCCATGTAGAGTTCCTGCATAGGAAGTGACAAATGTTTGTTTGTTTGTTTTTTTAGCTAACCTCATTTCTTTTCACTAAATGCACAGAGAAACAATGCACATGGGGAAAAAAATCAACCAGATGTCATCTGTAGGTCCACCTATGAAGTTCAGGGAAAGATTGTCTTGTGAATGTGATGTACAGCAGCAGTAACCTGAGGAGCTGGTTGTCTGTCACTTGCAACTGTCCGGCATTCCATCAGCATCTTCTAAAGGGCCACTTACAAGCTTCATTTTCTGAGAAGGCTGTCCTCTGCCTGCTTTCACACACATTCTAGCTCACCTAAAACTGCTTTTCTTGGGTGAGCTGAACACAACATTTAATAGCTGTAAGCAACAGTTGGCTCTGGACAATAAGCTACCTTCTTTGTCTGCTTCTGCATTTCAGGATCTACCCCATGAAGCAGTTGCTGTTTCACATGGAGAGGGAAGTGGGAAGAAGACAAAGAAAAGCTGCATCGTCAAAAATAATAGCTCCATGAAGGCTCCACAGGATGTTATTAGGCACATTTTGAGGAAACCACCCCCCTTACAGTACAGAGCAGAGCACAATAGCTATCAGAAGCCCTTTCTCCAACAGCCACAACCCCTTCCCCAGCCTCGAGCAGCCCTGGTCTTGCAGCCTCCACCTTCCCCCCCCCCCCCCAAATGACACTCCTCAGAGGCACCTGAGTATAGCTGCTGGGAATCACTGCAAAGGCTGCTTCACACCACCCATGCAAATGGAAAGAAATCCCAGTGAAATGCTATTACCAGCCCTTTTGAAAGGTAGGACCAACTGCTGGTGAGGAGAGCCCAAGGTGAAGTTTTATTTTCTGTGCCAAGCACAGCCATGCTTTATTGACATTGAAGGCATCAATGGTCTTCACTAGTTCCTTGCAAAAAAAACCCAAATCTGAAGGAGCTAATTATATTTAGGCTACATTTGCTATGAAACAGGTGTAATAGAGCAGGAGTTTCAGTTCTTTGAAGAAGCATTCCCATTCAGAAATCTTTATTTCTGACCAAAGAAAACTGTTGGCTTTTGTCACTAGACCAACAGCAAGTTTCAGTCTCAGAACTCTCCACCACATGACATAAAAAGTTACTCTACCCAAGAGGCAAAGGCTCTCAGGAGGGAGGCCTCTGTAGAATTGGCAGGTACACCCTCAACTAAGGCACTAAAATATTCCTTGCAAACACTGCAGGTACTTTCACCTGCAAGGAGAGAAGCAGCACAGGTGATGCTCTGCAGTGTCAGCAGTTGCAAGATGCCCAACCTGAAATTTTTGCTTGCTTTCTTTTCTGGGGAATTAAGCTTGACCATCAGACTTCCTAACCACAGGAAGGACTCCTGGTCTGATAAGAATGAAGAAATGCAGAAAGAGGAAAGAACCAGCCTTGTGTGGGCCATGTTATTCTTTGGAGCATGGTAATGCGCATTCCTAGGAGCAGGCTATAGTGCTCATCTACAAACCGATCATCAACATATGAGGATACGCAGAGGAATCCCAGTTCACTTCTAGGAGGGTTCACCCAGGCCTACACACGAAATCCAAGCAGTTTGAGACTGGTGAATTAAGACCTATACTAGTAACACAGAAGCCTAAAAAAAGCTGAGGAGACCGCAACACCCATGCATGTTACTGCCTCAGTATCATCAATATTGGGTAGGTCAGTTCATGGAATTAGCCAGTGTTAGAGGCTGGAATTATTTTTCAGTTATTAAGATTAACCCAAGGTCCACAAAATTCTTCATTTCAAGAGGCAAAAAGGAATCCTCTGCTTTTTTAGACAAGAAATGCTTAAGTCTCCATTTCTTAGATAGAATTTTTTTCCCCCACTACTATATGACAGGAAAAAGTACGAGGGGAAAAAGAGTATCAGGGGAATGAACTAATCTTGAAGAACTTCAGAGAAGTCGTTAACATAATCAAAACTTTTTTTTAAAACCACACCTGAACTGCAGGCTGCCTTGTAAAGGTGTCTTGCATAAGAAATCATTTACCAACATTCAAACCTAAGCTCTAGAAGCCTTCTGGAATGGTTTCGCCTTACCATCAGCTGGGTAATACAATTATATTGACTTGAGAAGCATCAGGCCTATCCCTAACAATACTTGGCTTATTCTCCTCACAAGTATCCAGCAGACTTTAGGGGCGCCTGTTATTTCACTAGAACCAAGCTGGAGAAGACTAGTCTTTAAATAGCATAAACGTGGGCAACAAAGGCTGCAGCTACCACAGGTCTATCTGGTTTGTAATGCTGAGGCACATTTTCCAAAATAAATGACAGCCACATGCTTCCTTACAGCAGGCTCTCCTGTGCCTTACATGGAAAACACTTCTTGTAAGACACACAGGAAGCGAAGGTTAGATCCGATTTTAGTTGTGGGATCTTTTCACGTTATGCAATAAAAAGCCCATTAATCTCATGCTGTTTCTTCCTCCGCTGCACGCACCCCACCTCACCCCCATGAAAGGCCTCTTGTTTGAAACATCATTTCTTATCCCCTTCTCTTTAGTACATGCTTTTTAATGTCCTTTTTTTATACATTACAGCTAGTTGTTGTGACTCACTACGGAAGCCACTGCAAGGGAAGAGATGCAGGCAGGAAGCCTGGGGCACATGCCAAAGGATAAACTTTTGCTTCTGACAGGTATGCAACTAGGCAAAAAAAGCCCTTCACAAGCACTTCTTGCCTCATTAGCATTTGCAGGGCAATGGGAGGCAGAAATCAGAGCCTAGGAATCGGACCACACTGTGCTAGGTGCTGTAAAAACACAGAACAAGAGAGAACACTGCTACAAAGATATCAAGAGCTACCATCACATGGAGAGAAACCACCTCTTTAATCTGAACCATGATTTATTCCCTGTGATCACGCTCTCACAGCAGGTTCTTGCTGTGTAACACCCAGAGAAATCCAGAGCTATTTAGTCTACTGCAAACATGCAATGAAGTCTGCACCACGCCTCTTCTTAATGCTTTCTTTGTTCATTACAGTGGATTCAGAAGATTGAAAAGGGAATTAAAAGGTCACTCAGATACATGAGCTATTTCTGTCCCAGAACATGCCAATAATTTCGCTCAGAAGCAAGAATCGAAGAGGGAAACCAGCTTCCCTTAAATTCTTACCAGTAAATATTTAACTGCCTTTTTATTTTTGTAGCTACAGTCACTGACACGAGTGTGGTACTTACTGATTTATGAAACCAGATTTATGAAAGGGTTAAAGACTAAGACTTTCCTTGCCACTGGCTCTCCCTCTCGAGTTCCCAGCTCTTTCCCGTCTTCAAGTCTTAACACAGCCTCACCTCTGCCTTCCTTTCTCTTTCACTCCTTCTTAAGATTACACTGCCACACCTCCTTACCCTCTCTGCACACACTGCAGTTCACGCTTTGCACGCAAGAGCGAGCCTTCCTTCTCCCACAGTTCCTTGTGCTATTTCCTCAGCTGAACTCATTAACGATGTCTCCAGGACTTCCCATGACTGCAAGAAACCGCCCCTGGGCACATAGGAATGAGTTTGTAAGGTTTTGAGGGCAGTTACTTTGCGCATTTTGCAAAGGTCCTGTGCGGCTGCAGTACTAGAAATCTAGTGAGGCTTGTGTGGGTGCACCGGTCCCTCTGCAAGGGCTGAGCTGTGCTCTCACGTTCTGGGGCTTGCTGCAGGGATGAGCCGCACACTGGTAATGGAGACTGCCTTCCTTCACGCAAGGGGTAACCACCTCCCTACAGATACCTGCATCAGGCTTCCCTATACAACCACAACCAGGAACATAGGAATCTCCCACTCCAGGGAAAAAGCAGCAAACTGGCTCCTCTCCCATGCCAGATGTGCTTTCAGAAAGCATGCAGGCTTTGTGGTGGGGGTTTTTGTTTGTATTTCTCTGGGGGGACAGGACTGGGGTGCTTTTTGGATATATTTTTTTTTAACTGTTCCCCAATTTAGTCATGCATCCTTAAGAGATAGAACCTATGCACAAGTACATACCCTCTCTTTAGCTGGGATCAAGAACTGCTGCCAAACATATCTTTCAAAGCTTGATACTAAGCCAAAACATGCGTGCAGCACAGACAACAGCGTGCTGCAATGGCAGTAGTGAGCAAACTACTGAGAGCAGTGGGACAGAGAATGCAGGTTCAGTACAAAGCATCTCTAGTCATCTTAAACACTGATCTTTTCCATCAGAGTTTAAGCTTCTCTTTTGTTCATTCTTGCAGCACCTCAAAGACTGTGGTAACTTATGCAATACAAACATTAAGAAGATATCTCTTTCTGTTCTTCATGTCTTTATCTGGACTTCCCTTGCATTTCACCACCCTCAGTGCAGCTGTTCCTCTTCTGATTAAGGACAAAGATGAAATCGTTGCCTCCTTGTAACTGGTTCCAGTGGGATTCTCAGGGAACCTGAGCCTGCTCCCAAACACAGCTATCAGCAGGTTTCACTTCTGTGGTTTTGTTTTCTACTAAGAGCAGCATTAAAATTTTAGAGGAAACTGTTAGAACTGAGTAATTCTACCATTAATCCCAACATCCTCAAATACCTCCTTCCTCCCTCAAACAGTCCTCTAGGTTTCAGTTTCCTACATGAGCAGATGCTTAAGACAGAGTGGCCCATTAACTGGCTCTGCCAAGAGGCCACACTAAGTTTGGAACTACCTGCAAGTTACAGTATTTTGCAGTTAAAGGTGTCTGCAAGACCACCCTGTCTCACTAAATATAGCAACTACAAGCCCTCACATGCTAAGCAGCATGTTATAAACACACTATCACAGGTGACTTACAGCTCAAACATAAAACAGCCCAAGAGCACCTAGACATGAGTCTTCCAGAAAGGACTAGTGGTCTCGGAGCACTGACAGGAAGGGCAGTTCTGTACTACATCTTTCTTCAGTGCATGGTCTGAGGCAAACCTGTCGGGCACCAAGATAATCACCTCCCCACCTGTGCTTCCTTCACCAGAAGGACAGAAAGAATCCCTCCTCTAGAGCCTCATGCTTTCGCCAAAGGGGAATTGACCCATGCCACTGCCACAAGCCTTCCACAGTAAAGCAAGAAACAACACATCAACAGACTGGTCACAAGACATGTACTAGTGCCTCTTCTCAGTATCACATTAAACAGTGAGCACGAACACCTACACACACTTTGAACTGTTCCACGGTCAGCTATTATATGGAGAAAGCTGGTATCTGCATTCTCTCACAAAGAAAAGTTAAAACTAATATTTTGTTAAGGTTTCACCTTAAGCAAGGCACCTTAGGCAGGGTCCCTGGACAGGTGAAAGAAAGATGTTTGACCATGGCTAGATTAACAGGCAAAGGGGAAGGAGGCGTCTATCCACCCAGAGCAGAAGCCCGCAGAAGGGCTCTGTTCATACCCTGCCTGTTCGGCCACATGTGCCATAGAGTACATGCAGGGCAGTGCAGGCTCAGCCAGCCTCTGACACTGCCCGAGGGCAGTAGAGCTCCAGTGGCAAACCAATGTGCCCCTTCCCACGAGAGGATTCCTAAGTACATATGGTATGAGATTTATGAAGACCTGAGTCATTTTCACCAGCAAGGACCGGTTTCTCTTAGTGTTGTGTGAAGTGTTTCATATCCCATGCAAATAAAGTCACAACAGAGAATAACTCTTTATGGGTGCAAACCTTTAATTCCAGAATGGGGGATGCCATGGTCTATCTGGCGCTTAAAGACATTTGTCTGCTGCCATCCACCACCACAAGCCTACTCTCTCTTACTAAACTGGTACAGCAGCTCATGAGTATACAAGAGGACAAACAACTATACTGGCAGGGAGAATATAGAAAACAACTACTTATGTGCAAAAATATCCCCGTTCTCTCACTGAAACAAAACTGCCCTGGGATACAGTGACGCAGATTTGCAAAGAAATTGCATTCTCCAGCAAAACCAAACCAAACTACCACAAAGAAGGTAGGATAGAACAGTCTATTTTACATTGAAGAACAAAGTGCAGTGGCTGTAAGTAACAGCAAAACAGAAGTAGAAACTATTCAGATGAGTATACTGACCTGTTACCACCTATATACACACATGCATCCCAAGATCCACGACCCAAGCAACATTTTATGCAGCTCCTGCCTTATTTGTAAATGCACATTTAGAAATTCAGGGCAATAACTTGGTACACCGGAGCTGAATACTCTACAGTCCATTGCAGACAGGGTAGAAAGAAAACAAAGACAATTTGAGTAACAAAGCAAAACACAGCAAGAGAGGAACATCTGCTACTTTTTTATTTTTTACCAGGAATACCATATGGTCAGTAACTGAGGTATGGAGAATGAGTTCATTCATATTTAAAAGTAAGAGGTCACTCCTTCCAAGATAAGAGAGAAAATGCCTGTTCCCCTTCCACTGTTCCAGCCCCATCATCTCCAGACCAGATTTGGCTTTCTGAAGAACTGGTGTTGCCAGCATTTTGGCCTGGACGGTCAAGCTCAGAGCACTTTCATAACAGGATGCCAGAATGAGGAGGATGAGAACGGTCCTGTAGGAATTTTGCTTAGCCTTAACAGGAGCCTGGTTATCCACAGCCCAGTCAGAGCTGCAATACTGAAAAAACAGTTTTGTCCCCAGCAGATTACAGTAACACTCTGGAGCTGTGAAGCATTTGGCAGCAGTAAGCATGGTTAGCACAATAATCTCAACCGCTATCCTGAAGCCATCGTCAATTACTGAAAGCACTGCCTAGAATTGCAACCAATGCAGTTAGTTCAGATCAGAGCACCCAGGAACACGTCTTCCTTCAAAAAATGTGAGGCCAGGCACATGGCAGCAATGCTTTCTAGTATCTTGCAGAACACAGGCCCACTAGCTGAGAAAGCTTCTACTTCGGCAGTGCTATCCCACATACAGGTCCACCATGCAGCAAAGTTACAATACGAGATGCAGAAGTCAAGAGGAACGATCTTAATGCATCCTCATTGTCTTTTAAAAACCAGATGAATAAGGTGTTTTTCTATTTGAGCACCTGTTGGTAGGTATCATTTAGTTGCAAAAGTTGCAAGGAGATAAGATCCTTGGTACTAGCAAGATCTCTCAACAGCTGTCAAGATACAGCACACAAGTTAATTCACCTATTTTAAGTCCCTCAGTCCCAACACGGTCTTGCCATATTTGCTGATTCTTCATTCTTCCCAAACCTGAATCCCCACTTGCTCTCTCAAATTCAAGTATTCACTTTGTCAATTGAGTTTTCGTTGCAAGAGATGGATGGCAAAAAGGATTAGAAGGATTTTGCAGCAGTGCTGAGCAGCCTAAGCCACAAAGAGAACACAGCATAAAAGCCTGCTCTGACAATCAAGTGCCAGGAGTAAATAAAATGGAAAATGACAGGCCAGATTAACTAGTGCTAGCGTTACTTCCCAGATCCATCCAGGTCACAACACATCCCAGTCTCCCCACTCCATCCCTTTAAAACACTCCAGTCTGAGTCCAGGCAGATTATTACCCTTACCCACACATCTCACTCTGTATTCACTCTCTCCCCACAGAAGGGAATTCAGGCAAGAAATCAAGAGATGAACACTCCTACATAAAGAGCAATCCACAAGGGTCTCCAGCAGAACCAGGCATTTGCTTACAGGAAGTCAAAAAGGCAGTCTCCCAGGTACCTGGTGTACAGCTCTCATGGAGACTTCCAAGTCTGCTGCTGAGACAACAGGGCTTTTTTAGCCGCCTCACAAGCAGAAACACAGCACAGAAGAGACACAGACAGCAACTGTCTGTTTAACAGCTAGAAAGTGCAAGAGGAAGAAAGCTAAAATTCGGATACTGCATCTCTATTGCCAAGCTAAGTAATTACTGAGAGAAGTGGCTGGTAGCCTCATCTTAAGACCAGGAACTTCATCTTTATGCCTATAAAAGCCAGCTTTTGATGATAAGTTTGTACAATGAAGTGTCATTTTCTTGTATGTTTTGCCCTCCTTACACATTTCATTTGCTGACGATCCTTCTAGAAAAGGATACGCTTTACACCAGAGAGCAGCAGAAACAGTGTGCTTGTGTGGGATAGCAACCTCCCATGGAAGCTGAAAGCAGACTTCTGACTAAAGCCTTCCACAACTCAGGCTTCTGCACATGGCTCATGTTATTCTTATATAAGATCTTCCATGCCACCAGAAGATACTACTAATCAATTTCTACCAAGATCTATAGTTTACATTTCTTCCATGTGAAAAGGAAGACCTCCTGCCAGCAAAAGCACCACAGAATTAAATGCATTTTCAGACATGGGGGGCAATCAATACTCTTGGAAATTAGAAAGGTTGTAGCACAGCTTTAAGCAAGTCAAAGGCCACTGGGAGAGATTAAATATGGACTTCCATAGCAAGCGATTCTAGGCTTTTTTTTCTCTAGCATCATTAACTACTTGTGGCTAACTCTGATTTTGCAGAGGCAATTAAAATCTTTTTTTTTTTTTTTTTCCCTGTGTGGAACATGAGACAGCCTATCCATTTTAGGATTATCTGAATCCAGAGCTGAATGTGGTGTTGCCTTCACAATCTTGGGCATGAAGCAGTGGAAGCCTGAGAAGAAAAGGTCAGAGCAGAGCAGCAGTTTTGTGGGTGACCCCAGAACAAGCACACAGGACTGTGGGAAGTAGCAGTGGCCAAAATGACCCTGCACGTGGCACCTGTCCTCTGCTGAGGGTAAGGGAGCCAAGCGGGAAAGGCTGGTATTTCACAGGGCAGACAAAAAACTTTTTCACATTGTCCCTCCCCAAGTCTACCTTTTCAGCTATGTAGTTCCAACATTAAACTTCATTAGCAAGGACAGCCACAATTATTTCTGGCTTATAAGTAGTTAAGCTTTGCCTCAAAAGTCTCACTTTGATCCTCATATTTGTCATCTATCCAGTAATTAAAGGATTTTTTTTTTCTTCCTCAGTAAATTAAAAGGAGCTTCAGCTATTACAGATGCCCCCAAGCTGCTCTTCCATGGTCTGAACTTTAGACTCATGATAGCTCAGTTGCTCACTACCTCGTGCAGCGCAGAGAAGAAAAACAGAAGAGTAGCAAACCTTCAACCCTGGGAGGAACAGATTTATTCTGTGGGATATCAAAATGACCACACCTATGGCAATAATCTGAAAGTAGAAAATAACATTTCACCCTCTACACTATTTCATAATCTTACATGAACAGATGTAGAGAAATTTTTCAAACAAAGGTAGAATTTCCCAGTTGAGCAAGTCTCTTTAAGTAGTCACTGCTCATTAGGCATTCAGAAACTCCAGAGCAACAGGACATTTTTTGTTTTCTGAACTCTAAGTATTTGAGCGCTCCTGCCCAATGAAGTGTGGCAAGGAAGCGCTTCCATTTGATACAAAAGGAGATAGGGTCTAGCTCAGTGCTACTGTGGGGAGAGATCCCCAAATTCACCTTTCTCCAGAACAAAGACAATCACATCCTCAAACTTAGGCATTTGGTATTTCAAGTTAAAAAAAAAAAAAAAAAGGGACAAAGAATCTTGGGTTTTCGTTCAACAGAGATTCATACATACATGGTATAGCTGTCACTGCATGTTTGCATTCCAGATGTATCGAGTGGTTCATTCAACGCCCACTACAGCAAAATGTGCACCTCCACAGCCTGCACTGCCACCGAATGCAGAGCAAACCACTCCAGAGGCCACACCACTGGCTCAATGGCACCAGCAGAAACCCCTCTTTGCTGTTTTCTGTCTTGATGTTTTCCACCTGAGCACAGCATTTCTGCATTAAGACTTTGTTTTCCTTTCCAGGCCAGGTAGCAGCCCTCCGTTCCTAAGTTTGGCACTTATCCTGAGACCAAATGACTGAACGAATAAAGACTTCTGTGTCCAGCTACAGCAACGCAAGATCTTGCCACCCTACTCCATGCAGCACTCTCATTGTCCCCCGGGCTGCCCATGCCCCACGTACCTACAAGGTCACCATCTC
The DNA here is from genome assembly GCA_025769975.1 of Gallinago jamesoni. Taxonomy (NCBI): domain Eukaryota; kingdom Metazoa; phylum Chordata; class Aves; order Charadriiformes; family Scolopacidae; genus Gallinago; species Gallinago jamesoni. The sequence goes on from JAOQGH010000040.1 coordinate 28,455,804, forward strand.
CTCATGTGCCAGGCATGGCTGGCACAACCTCACATCAGCAGCTGAAAGCCTGGCAACCTTACAGCCACACATTACATGCTATTACACTGGAAATGGCCACTATTGTGGAATTAAATTCACACATCATTTTTGCTTGAGTTTTTGCTACTGTATTGTAGCTGCTCTTATTCCAGAAGGCATCAGAGAATCTCATCCTGTGTTAAAGAGACTAAATGATAAAATACAACCAAGTGGTGTTATTCAAGTGCAAGTCTTACTCCAGCAATGTCTTCTCCACAAAAATACCAAAGAAAAAGAATGGGGTTTAAGCTTTTAATCCCAAAGTAAACCAGATTGAATTTATTTAAAACTTATTTTGTAAAACACAGCCTAAAGGCATAAACCTACAGCTAAATAGTAACACCCCCAGCATGTACCATTGACAGCATGAGAGACTGCAGTAGTACTTGAAAACATCATGTTTGTAAGCATGGAAACTTTTTACCTATTCTAAGACATGTATGTCCTGGAATACATGCTTTCATCAGAGTGTGAAGGAGGGTGGGAAGGGAGAGAGAGGTTGTCACATCTGGGCAGGCAAATACATTTTTACTTTATACAAGACAAGAACTCAATGCAAGAAATCTTTCCCTCTATGTTAAACAAAAGCAACAACTTATTGAGAGGACAACTACAACCTCTTACCCCTTCTTCCTGGATCCAGATTCTCCAAAGACAGAAATAATAATAAAGGGTGCCAAAGCCCACACCCCAGAAGCCAGATGAACGTTACTTAAACATGTGGATTTGAACAGAGAAGCCTTTGCAATCCTCTTCCGAGCCTCCTGTTGTTCTGTGGTCAGTGGCAGTGATTTCATTAGTTGGGAAGCGAGCTCAGCGTGGCCCTTGAGGGAAGGTCCCATGAGGGACACTCACCTACTACCTATAGCTCAAACAATTACGTAAGACATCCAGACCCACTCCTTTGTATCCAGATCTACGCAACCCAGGTGTCTGCCCTGAGCAGGAAGTTAGGTCTATCACAGCTACAGAGATCAAACTTCTATTGCTCTGACTTTTCACAACCTCTTTCTCACCAGGAAACCAAGCAACACCATCTCTTCTGAGAACTAGTTCCTGACACCAGGAGACTGGTAGGTTGTGGAGAGGTTTGTCTTCCCAAAAGCATGCAGATCATCACCTTCCTAGGAGTAGCTTCACATAAAAGAAACAGCCTAGTTCAGTTTTAATTAATTATATTTCTCTGTGTTTTTGTTTTTCCTATCTTCCTCTATTGCATGCTACTGTCCTTTAGCTGAGATTTGTGTCCCCACCTGACAGCACTGTAGAGTACATTTCAATTACAGAGAGATACAGAGCTAAGGAAACTCATCTACCCTCAAAAATTAACACATATTGGTGCGCAAGATTTCACACAAGAACAAAACGAGTTTATCTAGCTCACTGCTCTATTTCCTGCAGATGCTAGAGGCTTTGATAGGCAGGAAGCATGTAGAGAAGCCCAGGCAACAAGGACACAACATTCACAACACTATACAAAGCTTGCATTAATGCTGCCTACACTAATCACCTTTCCTAACCTCCCTGTTTGTTTTTTTTCTTGGAGGCTAATACAGCCTCAGCCTCCAGAGCTGTTAGTCTCTGTTCTCACATGCAGTCTAAGTCAAATACTTTTCTCAGCATCTGACTCCTGGGTAGCAGGCACAGCATCACACTAACCAAGGGATTCCACGTAACTGTGTTAGCAATATTCTTACTTTCCTTCCCTTCTCCAAAACGAGGAGAGGATGTCCACAGTAGTCTTTCAAATATCAGATACAGAGGGTGTAACAACAACCACCCTCACAGTGCAAGCCTGAAATAACTACCAAATTCATGGGCTGATCCCAGTATAACTAATTAGTTACGCCAGCTTCAAAAAGCCTGCTTAAAATATCTTATTGGCTCCTCCTTAACCTCACCTACCTCAAAAAGTTGGCTTCAACTTGAAAAACAGGCTACCTTCTACACTTAACAGCAAATTGTACCATTATCACATATAATATTTTTGGCTCCAAAGCCAAAACGCAGTCAGAGAAAACCTCAAAGACAAGAAAGGCTAAGATAATAATTGAGTCTAGGGGAAAAAAAAAACAACCTAGATAGAACTTACTGATTTTACATTTAATATTTATCTTCATGGCTTGGAAGAAATAAAAAAAACCACTCTTCTGCACTGTTTACTGTATCCATCCTATAAAATTCACCACATGGACATTAATCAAACTGAGCACCCAGCACGAGGTGCTGAAAGAGAAGAAAGTGTTGCCTTGAACTTCTCTGAGTAGCCAGACAGTGCCCAGCTGTATCTTCACAGAATTTAGGATAAGCACACACCCTTGTTAAGACACAATACTCTATTGTCTAAGCTGAATACTATCTCTCAACAGTTCCGAGTACTATAAGTAAAAAGAGGGTGCAAAATTCCCCTATGTACTGTGAGCCTATTAAACAGTTGGCATAAAAAAAGAAAAATCAATGTACGCTTGAGACAGCATGAATCAGTTATGCAGCAATTAAATGCACAACGCAGGAGGACTATAAAATATCGGCTTGCTTTAGCAAGCACACTTGCTTGCCACCAAGTACATCAAGTAAAATCTTATCACGTATCTCAAATTCAGTAAGGCTTGTCTGGAACAATGCTTGGAGAGGCTGCAGCATGTGCATCATTCTCTAAGAATCAGTATTTCTGACTCAAGTCCTCCTCTTCAGTCAGCATTGACCAGCGCACTAGTACACCACTGCAGATGGTGGAAGACTGGGCACAGGCAGACAGATCAACCAAGGCAATAGAGATCTATTTACAAGGAACAACTGGGCCTCTTTTCTCAGCCATGCTGCTAGAGGTCAGAAGCATATTAGTGCCAACTGTTAACATTTAAGGCAGCTTCAGTGTTCAGGCCCTTTCAAAAGTGTCTCACATGCAATACCCATCACCTTTCCCACCTCCCTGTGCTGCTTCATACTTTATGCAGGGCAGCCCGGTTTTAGTTATAAAACAAAACAAAAAAAACCAACCCAACAACCCCAAAAAACCACCCAAGGTATTCTGAAGAATCTAGGTATTTCCTATGAATTATTTAAAACAAAAAAAGAGGCAATGACAGATTTCAACCTATTCTGCAACAGGCAGCCAGGTGACATACCTCTAAAACAGGAGATTTTCTGTAGCAAGCTGGTTTTCAGGTGAGTATTTCATATTCATGAATTCAGCCCAGGCCCTTGCTGCCATAAAACTGCCACTCTACCAACACAGAGGTGAGTCCCTGCCCCAAAAGTAAGCTACGTATCCATAGCTCTGATGCTTATTACAAATAACTGTCTTTTCTTGGGACCCTTACAACAGATTTGCTGAAATAGAAAAGGCTTTCTGTCACAAACTGCCAAATCCTTCATGCTGGAAAGGCAATGAGAAGAGAGGATTCCAGTGAGGTGGTAGACCAGCTACAATGCCAGTTTCCTTGAACGGCCACAGTAAGGACACTGGCAATACCCATTACCCCCAGCATGCCTTCATTTTCACCTGAAGGACCCATCCTTATGAAGGAGAAGTACCTCAATCTATATATCCCACATGAACCCAGCTTGCCTCACTACAATTCCTGCTTAAGGAATACATGGTCAGACTCTGATCCCTACAACAGTTGGAGGGGAAATAGCACCTGCAGGTAATGCTGGGTTCCAATCTGCCACTCCAAGGTTAGGTGAGATTAACTGATCACCAGCTAGACTGATCCATAATTGCCACATAAAAAGTCAAAGAGTCTTTCTGTGACGTGTTAGTTGATGACTAAGCCATGCTAATTAAAAAATCTAGCTTCACAATAGGGATAAATAGACATGAAAAATTAAAATCAAGAAGTGTCTGTTCCACAAAAGGTTAGGGGGGAACTGGGGAGGAGGTGGGAAGAAGAGATCCCTGTAGCTTAAATGGAACAATATACTGTCTCTGGGATATGGTGGCCACTGAAAATCCATCTTCATTCCTCTCTACCAGAGATTAAACCAGTCAGTCACAAGGGTTAAGCAGATCTTCAAGTTACCTTAAAATAAATACCAAAAAAAACCCACTAGAAACTCAACCCACTCTCATCTAGAATCCAAACGATCAGTTCATACGTAAGGAAATAGGCAGAGGAAGTCTCCCCTGGCCTTCTATCTGTAGAGGTGAAATTAAACATTTGGGGAGAAAATCAGATACATTTTGAATATTCTGTACTGTTCCCTTTATTTCCACGTTACAAACAGTTCAGGCAGACAAGGAGGGAACGGACAAGAAAGCGCGGGTTAGAAAGCATTCAAGGCCTTACGTGAAGCTTCGCACAGGAGCTGTTTAGAAATGCTTCTGCCATCCTCCGTCTGTTCTCACTTCACAGGATAAAAATAATGGGGGAGAGGAATCCTGTCTTCCGTACTGCAACTTCTCTGCAGTCTTTCTCTCTCTCGCATACACACAACATTTCAGCATAATTGTTTCAAATCATAGAAGATGAACAGGATGTTGCAAAATTATAGAATATGAATAACTCTAAGTACAGGGCACTCATTTGCAGGAAATGTCCTGCATATGCTAATCGAAAGTAAAGAAAACCAGCGCTACATACGCCTCCCAGTTTTTATTTTCAGGTCATAAAAGCAATCACCACCCTGAAAACGAGCATTTCCTGGGATTTAACAACTGTTGGGTTAATTGTGGTAGGCAAAGGCAGTTATGCCCAGCCCATAATTTTGCCCACATAAAATGTGTCACACTGCATCTATTAGCGATGTCTTTTCAGGGTACCGTCAACAGACTCAACCTTAAAAGTAATTGCTGTTTGGAAATGCTCATAAACCTCTTCTCACAGCTAATGCTTCCACACAGGTTCAGCTCAGGAAGCCTTTGTAACACACACTCCTCACCTGCACACAGTCACTAGGCAAAAAGGTAAGTTTCAGTTCTGGACCCCCAGCCCCAAACACTTTAAATCAGCCTCCTCAGATGGGCATCTTCTCATGAAGCTTTTCTTCCTCTGCCTCAGTACCCTTTTCAAACTTTTTTGAACTCCACTCATCTAGACATTATGTCTGCATAGCCAAAAACTGGGCAGTTTGCAAAGAAATCAGATTTTTATATAATCACTACCAGCCTTTTCCAATTCTGCATTAGGAAAAAACGCTCTCCATCAAAACGAAACACTATGAGACCAGACACTAGCTGTGCAGGGCACTCAATCAATCTCTGTCTTCTAGGGAGGTTAGCTAGTCTAAATCCCTCCTGCCCCTGTACTCTGTACCAATACTAAAGAGGGTCTCAAACCACCCTGTAGAGAGAACAGCCCCTACTGAAAGAGAGCAAATTCCCTTACAAATTCACCAGAAGGCCAGCTCAGCTAGACTCAGGACAGATTATCCATGGAGGATTGCCACCAACTAACCTCAGAGAACCCACTATCACAAACCAAACAGCTATATGAGGAGACCTGCTTTTAGAAGCACAAGGATGAGCTTCTCATCAGCTTCATACAGCCGAGGAAGGCTAAAGAGGCTAACTTGGTACGCTTCTCCCCTTCCCTTCTTGATCTGCAAGGCATCTTTTAACAGCTTTGTCTGACGCGATCATTTCACATCAGACCTAACCAGCATTTTCACCATCACCTCCTGCCCTTTCCCCACAGCTGTAAATAAGATTTGTTGAAGAGACATGGTTTTAATGCACTATTTTTTGTGTTATATGCAAAGTCATATTTCACTATATACCGAGGCTTCGAGCTCCTCTCTCTACTGTTGTGCAGTTTGTCTTTAGACTGGGAGCACATCATTGACATAAACCAAAACAATAACTAGGTTGCATACACATTGCCTACACATACCCTAGAAAACTTACAGGGCTGTTTGGACTAGTGATCATAAGTTAGTCTCTTTAACGGTATTTAAAAGCATTTGAGAAACAGTATTTGCTCACTCTGGCCAAGGATGGAAGAACGAAGAGACAGAAGGAAAAATACCTTTTAAGGTATTTTCAGCTATGTGCTAATTTGCATTCATCAAGTTCCATGTCCCAACATATAACAAAAGATGCTACTATATTTAAGTTCAATGTGTCCTTCATCCACAAAAAGTTACTTTCTTATTTAACGATACAAAAAATAAACAAATATATCCACACAAGATACCAATTTAACTAAAGTGTACAAGTACCATTCAGGAACACCAAATAAAAAGATCTCAGAGGATTTAGATGAGCATTCCTAATGAGACCTCCTCAAAACTCAAGCCTTTGCACTCAAGGTAGCAGTTGCAGGAAACAAGGACAACGGGCCAGCACAGCAAGAAGAATGGTAGCAAAGGAGCTTAATGCCTTATCACTCCTAGAGGGATCTGAGGGGAAGAGGGCGTAGTCAGGGGAATTATCCCTATCCCGATTAGCATCAGAACAAAGGCTCACATTAGTTTGTCAGCGCTAGGACTCCCCTAGAGTACTGGATAATAACCTTGTTGAAAGCATTAGAAGGATTTCCTTCCCCCCCACCCTCCCAATCTCCTTCCCTTCTCTAAAGGGGTTTTAAAAGGGTGAGGTCCAAAAAATAGCTTTATTTTTAGTTCTCTGAAAGACATCCACGTAGTTTCTTACCACTAAAACATAAAACATACAAGTAAGATCCTTCTGTGATAGGTTTTCAAAGGTAAGATTTGGGAGCAGGTATGAAAAAAACTCAAAACAAAAGAAAACCTATTTTCTGCTCAAGAAGTCTCACAGTAAAGTGGCTTATTGTGCACACTTTGCTCTGGAAGGCAGGAGCTCAGCAGTTTCTGTAACAAAACCAGGGAGTGGTAAGGGTGCGAAGAATACAAGGGAAAAAAACAGCTTGTAAAACCAGGTTACCATAGGTGCCAGGAAAAAGGCTGAGGTATGTTTACAACGGAGTCAGACCTAGCTAAGAAGGTTTCAGAACACCAGCTTTTGAAACAGGAAGTGATGCTAACAGCAAGTGGCTGTCTCGCTGCTGGATCATGGAAGGCAGCACATTCTGACTTTAGTCTACAGAAAAGTCATGGTATTTGGACAAATGCAGGTTTGAAAAGCAAAGAGTCAGGAAAAATAAAGTAACGGCACTGGCTTTCATCTTACCTGCTGTTGACACAAGCTGGCAAACAATGGTTGTCAAGTTAGTATGATTAAAGTAATGATTCAGTGACGACGGGTTGATCCACACACCTAGAAATGCACAAAAAATTAAGTATTAGCTGTGAGTACACAGGGGATAAGAATGGCACTCTGTCACATAAAAGAGCCAGAAGGCTGAGGGCAAGAAGCAGCTCTATTATGTTTTTAGGACACAGGCACACAGCTATGCTTCAGGTGCAGATGTTACCAGCAATGTTCAGGTCTGGGTTTGATATATATTTCACAAGTAACTCAAAATCAAAGAATATTCTAAACTACCCTCACACATTCCATTTAAAAATCTCAAGTATAAGAGAGAACAGATCAGTTTCAAGCATAGCAAAGTGTTGCTGAAAATGTTCTTCAGCAGCACTGGAGCTTTATTTATTTTTTTTTCCAATAGGATAAACTTCCCAGAAGTTATCTGAAATACACTGAACAGAACTGCATCACGTCCAGCCATCAGATATACATTTCTACAAATAAAAATCTAGGGATCACAAATACTGCATACTTTCCAAACAAGCACAGGAGAAAGGAAATTTACTTCTACGGTGCCAAAAAGCTACCAGTATGTTTTATCATCTCTTATCACCCATCCCACCCTTTTTATTCATCATTAATACTAAAATTCCAAGACTTAAAAAGAAAAGATGGTTAATAATAAGGTAACCTTCTTTACTTGGGAAACAAAGCAACCAGGCAAACTGGTCATTCAAAAGTGAAAGTAAAAGCTGCACAGCTGAAAGGAATTTTTGTCTAGCATGCTTAAAGATCTCCTTTGTTGTTAAACATTTCATTGTCACACTTAAATGTCAGCTTTTTGAGTCTCAGAAGTATGCAAGCCCTGCAAGACAGCAAACCAGAAACAGGCTTGAGATGGAGGTTCTCACAGATGATGAAATTAAAAGTTAACCTAGCAAACTCCTCTTCGTGTCTCTCATTCGACTTAAATAATCATACACTTAGCACAAGACACGACCCTGATCATACAGCCTTGCTCCCTGTACCCATGAAGCAGTTTTTAATGGAGCTCTGTTAGTAGGCTTGTATGGTTTTATACTCTCTGCTCACAAAGCCAGGGCAAAGCCTGTGATGAGTCTCCAGCATATTTTTGTTGCACATCACAGAACCAGTTCGCAGCATTTCAGGACCACACACCTCTTTGCAATAATGCTTTAGTTTTATAAAGATGTACTACTAGATTTTCCTACAGGGAAAACAGGAACCTCCCTCTCTTGAAACAAGCCACACACTCTTTTTACACTCTCAAAAGGAGTGAGGGGCCCTCAGAGAGGAGCTGGGTCTAAAGCTTTCAGGATGATCCAACATATGGCTGCTGGGTCACCGGTGGCATACACAGCAGCAGATGGAGAAGTGAAGTTTTCATACCCTCTGAGTAATGCTCTGCAATTTTGACACTTCTCTTGGAAAGCAGAGATGTCAATCACCCTTCCAGGCTGGTGTTTTGGCACAGAAGGAATTCTCCTCAGGCTGTGCACCAACAGCAAAGGATAACCTCCACAGGCTATTTTGGATCCAGTTTCTGTCTTTAAGCTTTCAAGTACAACGAATCCCCACACAGCAGCAAATGATAAATTACTGTTAAGTTGTCTTCACTGCACATCAGCCTTCTTTTGCCTTTTGGCTCATTAGAGACCAAAAACCCAGTATGCATCTTTACTCTTTCCCTGCCCCTCATTTAAAGGGGTTTTAATTAAAATTAGAGCACCTTACTAGTCTAACAAATAAAATGTCTTGTGAGAGTGATTTGGCACAAACGGGCTCCAGTACCCAAAGGAGATTCTGGCACATCCCAGAATATAATTGTATTGGTGTGGGCTTCTTTAATACCTACTCCTTGAAGACTTTCCAGAAGTTATTTAGCAAGAAGACAAGAACTCCAAACATCTTAAATAGGTCAGATACATTTGAGCATTTCACTAATCTATATATTCAAAACTACACATAAAAACTGCCAAAGCAAGCTGCCTTTGAGAGCTACTGTTGAAAATCAAATAGCGAGTTTAGCTACTGAAAGATCTATATATTCTATATAGCATAAGAATACCACTCTCAAGCTCACAGAAATTTAGGGGTTGAGATTGGGTTTTTTTTGTTGTTTGTTTTTGGATTTTTTCTGCTTGGTTGGTTTTTGGTTGTTTTTTAAACAAGACTGATATATCAACAGGATTTCCCTCTTAAAACTTATGGTCCCTTAAGAGTCCTGCAGAAAGAGACCCTATACTCCAACATAATTTCTTACCTGTCTTCATTTCCAAACAAGATGCAAACTTGGTTTTGATCAGAGATTTTTTCAATTCCCACTCATTTTATTACACAACCCCATTAAACCAATGCAGGGGAAAAACAGGAAGAGCAGCAAACGACAGCAACATTTAATTATAAATCAGGAAGAAAATGAGTTGAGGGAAAATGTAAACAGCTTTAAAGTTTTTGAAATGGTTCTGAAGCTTTTAAAGTGTAAGCTAATGAAGCTTTGGACAGAGAGCATTGAAACAGGTCCGTTTCCTGAGCATGAGGTTAAAATGGTGCACATTTCAGCCTAGCAAAGTTCAAGCATCTGCAAGAAGGTCATTCCTATGTAAAGGTCATTCCTATGTAAAGGGAGTTTACACTGCTGGACTGAAAACCATTCTAGTCTATACCATAAATACGACACGGTGTTTCATACTCTACATAAAAGTGCTTCCAGAAGCCGGTTTTCCTCTTACCCTGCTCTACCAGCTCCACAAGCTGTACTTTACCCTGCCTGCAAGGTTACCCTTTGCTGCAGAGGCGATGACCAACCCGTTCCACCTAACACTCACACCAGGAAGCAAATTTACTGCTGGGTGGACTGGTTACCAGGATAGCAGCTCCCCTCAGGGAATCACCAGAGCCACAAGAGACACACATCGGCCCTTTGCGCTGTGGAGAAGCTTTGCAGTGTACGCTCCGCTTTGGGGGCCTGCCCACCATTCAGCACACAGCCAGAGCGAGCCTGAATCCAGGGGAAGGGGACACATGAAGCAAAGGGAAAGAGGTAGGAGTTTCTAGACCTCTAGCTTCTGGTCCTGCAGCTCTTCAACAGTGTGAGCTTCTTCAATAAATGGTCTTGAATTATCGCACACAAATACCATCAATTTAAGCAAATAGGCAAGCAAATAACAGGCCAGGCTTCTACTGGTCTCTTATTAGCATTACCAGGTTCTGTCTGAAAATACCCTGTTTGCAGCCTGCATCACAAAGTGAGCTGTGCGAGAGCACTAAGCTTCCTGTGAGAGCACACTGACTGCCACCACTCAGCGACAAAACAAACAGCATACCAGTGGCAGGTGAAAATATTTCTTGCTACATACAAAAGCTCGCTTCCTGAAATTTATAAGAAGCTTTTCCACTGCTTAAACTTAAAATCAATTTTTACAGCTGCTCAAATAAGCCTGCTAGCAGAGGCGAGGAAAAAGTTTGCATATCTGCACAACAGCAAAACTGGGTAAGTTACACAGAAGGACTTGCGAAGACAAACCACCCTTCATCGAAGTCATCTACCTGTCCCTAACTACTATTCTCTGTGCTGGGGGTTAAATCCTTACATCTGAAGTAATTCCATTTGTACCCAGAACAGCTTCATAACAGAGATTAAACATGTATGATGACATTTCTGAAGACATGACACTTGTCACGACAACTAGATAAACATAATTACAGACTACTGTATTTTGGCAAGAGAAATCTACTGTAACCAATATCACATAATGAACAAGAATCTTTGCTATGTATTGGTTAAGTTCTCCCTTTTACTGTTCTAGGAAACGCCTTCATGTTTCTATTTACATACTCCTAAAGCAGAATTCAATCCTTGCTGCCCCACCCCTGAATCTCTCAGGCAAACCATCCCAGCCCTGCCACTGAAAGATCCCCTCTCTCCCGGCTAAGCCTGATCAGCTGGGATCAGCTGGTTATAGCAGCCAACAAGTGGCTCGGGGACAGGGAGCTGCGGGGAGCCCCTGTACCAGGTGGAGTGCACAACAGGACACAGCCTGGGAAACACTGGAGCAAGGCTTCCAAGCTACTGACCTTTCATGCACGTATCAGCAGGCAGTGGGCTTCTCCCGGGAGGATCTCAAGGTTAGCAAGAAGAGATGCAACTTTCAAAAGGACAAAACAGAGACAGCAGTGGCCTGAGACAGACTCTGGCTGCTGCACCAAACCTTCCCGGACTGAGAGAAGCCAGCAGCTCACATCTGTTTTCTCATGAAAGCAGAACAAGGAGGAGAGGTATCGGGGCGGTACAGCAGGAGATAGCTGTGGTGTGAGCAAGTACACTGATATAAAGCAGAAGTGATGCAACAGGAACAGCCACAGACACAGAAACCCAAGTCTGCAGCGAAGAGGTTTCACAGCTGAGGAGCTGAGGTTAAGGCCACTGCTCTTACTGAGCACTGAAACAATTCTCCAAACAAGAATTAAATAGCTGAAAACAACCATGATCACAGGACAGAACTAATCCCATCAAAATCACTGCACTACAGGCAGGACACACGTTTAGTGACTTCTGTAACCATTGCTCACCAACTCCCCAGGCTGCTTCTGAGTTCAAGCAGCCATTTCACTCCATCTTCACACGCTGCACTAAATATAAACTCTGATGATAACTCTCTGGAAACTGTTTCAGCAGAGACACAGTGACTGAACAACTCAAGGACGTTGGGACCTCCTCAAAGACCACAGGTGGCCAATTTGCATGACAAGTAGAAAGAAGGTGACAGAACTAAAGTCCCTGCTACAGTAATAGCGTGGTTGGGAAATTTCAGCCTCCAGATCAGTACTTTCCCACACCCGAACTTCACTGAAGCATCTGTGTATTAACAAAACCCTTTAAAGTAGGAACCTGAGGGCACCCGGGTTTTGACAACGACTTTTCTAAGAGGAGGTTATGGCCCCTCTGTCATGTGCTACTCTGCACACCATAAAGTGATAACAATCATCTCGATTTTAAAAGCTAGTTAGATTAGGTTGCAGGTCTTTCAGGCACATTTCCTTCACCCCAGTGGCCCCTTAAAGAAACATACCTTCCTACTTTCAGCTAGTACTCTCTTCTCCAGTGGCCCATAAAACACTCATTTCTATAACAGGACAAGACAATTTAAGAGGGCAGATGAAACACCAAACGAGGGGGAAAAAAAAAAGACCAACCTTCTTTTCTTCTCCAAGTTTTGCTTACAGAATCACTACCAGAAAACAATATGCAAGTTATAAAAAGACAGAAGCACAATCTGTAATACTCTGAGTGCCGCAATTGGCCACCAAATTACAATACTGGAAAGAATTATTCCCTCTGCATAGAAATATACCCCCAAAAAATAGTGTGGCACAAGAGAAAGAAAAGGAGGCAGACTTGCAAAGAGATTTATGACAGACACCTGAAGAGGCGGCAGGGGATGAAATCAACGATAAACTGCAGACACAAAAGCACTGATCCTTAGAGCACTGGCATTTAATATGCAAATTCTCTCTCTGCTTAGGCGTTTTGCCTCCCTTTGATGTATACAGACAAGTTCTAACTAGAGATGCAGACTGGGAGAGTCCCCTTTCCCCATTATCTCAACTATTTTTTTCTAAGCAACAGTTAAAGTGCTCTGAAAATATCTATATTGCTTCTGTTTGAAGGGGAAAAGACAAAAAAAAAAGAACACAAGAAAAGAGAAGATTAAAAATTATTATTAAAGGAGAGAGTTAACGTCTTCCCAGCTCTGACGCAGGATGCAAACGGGTGCCTGATACCTATAGCGCAGCCTAGGAGAAGAGAAAGACAAGCTGAACAACAGAGGACAGTAAAGATACCCTGGAATAGATCCAGATGTCTTGAGCTTAGTCCTACCACATGAAAAATTAAAGAGGTTAAAACCTCCTCTTAAGAACTTTTCTTCCCATTGTTCTGACCACTGACTCTCCTGAGCAAGCTGCATTGCTCCAGAAACCTCAGGAATTACGGTGACAATAGGCTCCTGCCAAGAGAAGCACCATTACATAATAGCATTTATGGGAACAGGCACAAAAAGCCACTAGGAAGCACAGCCAGACAAGTGCAAAATCCTCTCTGCCCATCAGCTCAGTTTAGCTCTTGACCGTTCCAAAGACGGCTTCGGGATATTTTTAATTTATGTGTTTACTTCCTCTCACCTCCTTCCATACAACAAAAATCTGTTACTTTAACCACAGTGAGATCTAGTCCATTCCCAACAATAACGCATGTAACCCTCTTGAGAATAAGCCCACTTGAAACTACCGCATTTGAAACTACTGTATTTGTTTAAATATCTCTATGGAGATGAAAAAATGTGTCACTGTTTGCATTAAGTACGTATATTAGAAATAAGAACTATTTATTATGGTATCTTTTACTCAATTTTAGGGATACTTAAAAGAGTTACTGCTTTTCAGCTCTCAAAAGCCCAGCGAGGCTATTTTTGAGTTCTGGGTCCTCCAGGGGATTTACAACAGATTTGTCACACGCGTGTAGAGGTTCAGCCTAAGCGCTGCACACGTATAAAGGCAGCTGCCAGGGAAGCCCTGACCTCTGGGTACAGCTAAAGGCACCACAAAATAAGAAAGTGAAGACGAAGCCCTGAAGAACACAAAGTTTCTCGCGTTAAAGCAGCATCTGCAGCAGCGGCTGGCACCTCTGCCTCAGACACCACTTTTCCTCCCTGCACCCCTCAGCTCAAGATAAAACCTACGAGAGCTATAAAGGCTGCTCGGGCTGGGGTTTTTAAATCCCGGGGGGGGGGGCTCATCCCACGCAAGGCAGGATCCTCAACCTTCACGGGTGGGGGAATTGCAGACCCTGGAGACCCTGCAGACCCCCACTCTGGCGCTGCTCCCAGCCGGGGGAAGGAGGAGGACACGACAAGACACAACACGGGGGTCCCACAGGTGACCTGATGGAACGGGACACCCGAGGGAGGGGGTGAGGGGGGGTTGGTGTGTCCCTCCAAGGCCCCAGGGACAGCAACCGCCACACGGAGAGGGGGACCGGGCAGCCAGGCGGGTCTCCCCTCCTACTCTCTCCCCGCCGAGCCCTCCACCGACACACACACACACAGGTAGGCGCAAACCCTCCCTCCGCACGACACCAGCGGCAGGCCCCGCCGGAGCCAGGCCGCTGCACCGCTCCCCCCCCCCTTCCCCTCACCGCCTCCCCTCAGCGGGTCACGCGCAACCCTCCCCAGCGGCGGCTCACCGGGCGGCTCGCGGCCGGCTCTTGGCCTGGCCTGTGCGGTGCAGGCGGCGGTACCGCAGCGGTGCAGGGTTGAGGCGGGGGCAGGGGCGGCGGGGGGAGGGGGGGGGGGGGCGGG
>JAOQGH010000040.1:28470453-28492742 GCA_025769975.1 Gallinago jamesoni
CCGGCCGGCGGCGCGCGGGGCGGGGCGGGGCGGGGCCGGGCCTGGCGGGCCTTAAAGGGGCCGCCGGTGAGGCGGCGCGAGGCCGCTAGGGGGCGCGCCGCGGGGATGAAGGTCAAGGCCGCCGCCATTGCGGGAGGAAGTAGAGGGCTCCCCGCGGTTTTGGTGCCCTCAGGCGTTGGGGGAAGTTGTGCACCGTGTAGGGTGATAAGAATGGGACCTTAGAGATCATCCAGTTCCTCCCCCCAGAGCAGGTTGCTCAAAGGGCCACCCAGCCTGGCCTTGAACACCTCCATGGGATGGGGCGTCCACAGCTTCTCTGGGCAACCTGTTCCGGTGTCTCACCACCCTCAGAGGAAAGAATTTCTTCCCTGTATCTAATCGAAATCACCCCTCTTTCAGTTTAAAACTGTCACCCCTCTTCCTATGGCTCCACTCCCTGATAAAGGGTCCCTCCCCATCCCTCCTGTAGGCCCCCTTCAGGTGCTGGAAGGTCACAATAAGGTCTCCCTGAAGCCTTCTCCAGCCTAGACAACCTCAACTCTCTCAGTCTGTCCTCATAGGAGAGGTGCTCTACCCCTCTGATCATCTTTTGTGGCCCTCTTCTGGACTCACTCCAACAGGTCCATGTCCCTCCTGTGCTGAGGGCTCCAAAGCTGGACACAGTACTCCGGGTTAGTTTTCACAAGAGTGGAGTAGTGGGCCGAATTACCTCCCTCGACCTGCTGGCCACACTTCTTTTGATGCGGTCCACGTTGTGGGTGGTTTTCTGGGCTGCCAGCGCAAGTTACCAGCTCATGTTGAGCTTCTCATTCCCAAGTCCTTCTTCTCAGGGCTGCTCTCCAGCCATTCTCCGCCCAGCCTGGGAATGCCCTGACCCAGGTGCAGGACCTTGCACTTGGTCTGGTTGAACTTCATGAGGTTCACATGGGCCCACCTCTCCAGCCTGTCCAGGTCCCTCTGGATGGCATCCCTTCCCTCCAGCCTGTCGACAGCACCACACAGCTTGGTGTCATCAGCAAACACGTTGATGGTGCACTCAATGCCACTATCCCTGTTGCTGACAAAGATGTTAAATAGCACTGGTCCCAGTACTGACCCCTGAGGAACGTCACTTGTCACTGGCTACCACTTGGACATTCAGCCATTGACCACAACCCTCTGAGTGTGGCCATCCAGCAAATTCCTTATGCACCAAGTGGTCCACCCATCAAACCCATGTCTTTCCAATTTAGAGACCAGGATGTCATGGGGGATGGTGTCAAATGCTTGCACAAGTCCAGGTAAATGATGTCTGTTGCTCTTTTCTTATCTACCAACACTGTAACCCTGTTGTAGAAGGCCACCAAATTTGTCAGTCATGACTTGCCTTTGGTAAAGCCATGGTGGCTATCACCAATCACCTAATTATTTATCATCTGCCTTAGCAGAGATTCCAGGAGGATCTGCTCCATGATCTCATCAGGCACAGAGCTGAGACTGACTGGCCTGTAGTTCCCCCCTTCGTCCTTTTTTCCCTTTTTGAAATGGGGTTTATATTTCCCCTTTTCCAGTCAGTGGGAACTTCACCAGACTGCCACGACTTTTCAAATATAATGGAAAGGGCTTAGCAACTTCATCTGCTAGTTCCCTCAGGACTCTTGGATGGATTTCATCAGGTCCCCCCCTTCTGGCCGCCTCCTCTCCCTTCATCTCCTATTTGCAGCCTCTCACAAGACAACACTTCTGTATCCACCAGTGCACACAGGGAATCCAGAAGGATCTCTCTCTGTGCAATCCCTTCTCTTCCTTGAATTAACACTTACCTTCTATAGAACTGCTACATTATTCCTATTTTGCTATGGAGGAGGGCAGCGTATGTAGTTCTGCTGGAAAGGTGGCAGGAAGTTCACTTTTCCAATTTTTCCATAATAGAACAGTGACATTCATAGTAAAGACCCATAATAGGCCACAGAAATGGCTCACCATCACTTGATCGGATGCAAGACATGACTACGGTACATGAGAAAACATTCCCAATAAATGCTGCCTGTGTAAACACTTCAAAACCAAAAACGCAGGAAAAAACTACATCGTCATCCAGAAAAACATGCCTGAAGGCAGGAAGGAAGAGAGCAGGAGCTGGGGCTGCACACAAAACCTGCCAATTCACACAGCTGCCCTTTTTGTGAAATCTTGGGCGTGGGACAGTATTTCCACTCCGTCCCTTCCACCTTCGCATTTTGCTCTGGTTTGACCCACTGGCGCGGCTCTTCTGGCCCTGGTGGGGAAGTCTGGAAACCCACACACCTCTGAAAGGAAAGAGCCGTGAGGAGGCTCCCACGCTGCTCCCTCTGCTCAGAGCATTAACGCACCCAAAAAGGAGCAACTCCTGGCAAATCCTCACTAAAATGGCCTCTGACAGGAGGCTGGTTCACGTTTTCATGTTCAACCAGTTAATATTTTTAAATATTTAGATGTATTTTTTCATTTATACGCTATACTTTGTTTCCTTAATTCCCATTCATACATATTTCTTTTTATAACTGTACCAAGCTGTAATAAAAAAACACTGTGCTCTTCCTTTGGAGCCCCAGGTATACTAATGGGACTGTGCTTGGTTTTTGTCTATTGCAGAATCACAGAAATCAGCATTTACAGACTACCTCATATGTCCAAAGCATTGCACAGACTGATGTCTTTGCCATCAGATTTCTGTACTGCATCAGACCATGGATCTGCCTAATCCAACATTCTGGTTCCAGCTGTTTTCCTACTGTTTTTTCCAGCTGTTTTCTGTTTTCCTACTCTCCCACACCAGTGTTAGCAAACAGCCGATGCTTCAGAGGAAGGAAATGCCACCAACTTCCCCCAAAACAGGTAATTCCCTTTTCACACCCCAGTGCCTGTGACCTACTGGTCCCATTCTTTTCAGGCTCCAGGTTCTGAACAGTGAAGTGAACTATTTTCCCTTTTTTACATATGTGTCAATAAAGGAAGACCAGGAGCTGCTACCACCAGAGAACCTCTCCCTCAGGCAAAAAGCTTATAATCTCAACCAAGGTATTTTGGCACAGCTTTCCTGATGTTCAAAGGCTTTCAGGTTGCTTGAACAGAAATGAAAAGAAATAATTCATTGAAACATTTCATTTCGGGTAGCAGAAATTTTAAAACATGAAAGCTGCCCAACTTCACTGGGAGGTCAAAGAACGTTTATTTTGTGCATCCCTGTCTGATTAAACAATTAGTTTCTTATCCGGTGGTTATGGATCTTGTTTTTATTCCGCAGAAGGAATATTACTATCACAGGAGTCCTAGCCCATCGATACACTTCTTCCTGGCAGAGACGCCGACGGGCATTTGGTCAGGCTGCGACCTGCTGTCCTGGGGGCCGGGGAAGAGGGTGGCCCATACATGGGGGCAGTGGGACACCCCACACCACGTTTCCCCCTGGTTCCCTTGGCAAGCCCATGGCCTTGGGATATGGGGGGGAGGGACAGGCTGCTCATGCCGTGGGGAGAAGCCCCATTTTGCAGCAATACAAAGCATCTCTCCTAGTGCAGTGAACACAATGCTGTTCTGCACACCTTGACAGGCCTCCCACAGGGACAGCTGCTGCCTTCCAGATCCAGACCCACCTCTGGGTTATTCAGATAAAAGAAACATCTTTTTAATCCCAGCCATTAAATCTGTATCCTCTCCTTCAAACTACTGAAAGCTCTTCACATCCTCATGATAACAAATGGTACCTTTCACCCTCACACACACGCCTGCCCATCCCTTCCATCCCATGATGGACTTCACAGGTTATCGATGTCTGTCCAGCCACCACACATCTAACATGACCCCAATTTCGAGGTGATTTCCCTTCTGAGAGAGAAGCCACAAGATAAAATATGACTCCTGATGGAAGTGCTTGGCTGGAAAAAGTCTCATGACAATCTAAGCATTATCAGAGGAGAAAAAATAGCCTAAGAGATAATGTTACCTCAGGCTGCAATACAACCCATCCTTGCTCAGGAGCCCCTGGTAACGTGACTATCTGTCTGACATCCTCCTCCCTGGTGCTGTGTGCTCCCACAGACAAGGAGGGAGTGCTGTACCTGCCCCCTGCCATGTGCTCTCTCCTCCGCAGAGCGGCCCAAAGCAGCTGAGACAGAGCTGAGGCAGAAAGACTGAGACAGCTTCACTCCAACAAGCTGCCACAGAGACCCTCCAGCACCCAGCTCAGTCACCAGACTTTTTGGTTTCTGTGGTGGGTTGACCCTGGCTGGACATCAGGTGCCACTCTATCACTCCCCTCCTCAGCTGGACAGGGGGAAGAAAATATAATGAAAGGCTCGTCAGTTGAGATAAAGGCAGAGAGAGATCATTCACTAACCATTACCATGGGCAAAACAGACTTTACTCAGGGAAATTAGTTTAATTTATTACCGATCAAATCAGAGTAGGGTAATAAGAAATAAACCTCAGATCTTAAAACACCTTCCCCCCACCCCTCCCTTCTTACCGGGCTTAACTTCATTCCTGATTTTTCTCTAACTCCTCCCCAGAGCGGCACAGGGACACAGGGAATTGGGGTTTTGATGGGTTCATCACATGTTGTTTCTGCTACTCCTTCTTCCTTGGAGGGAGGACTCCTCACACTCTTCCCCTGCTTAAGTGTGGAGTCCCTCCCATGGGAGACAGTCTTCCATGAACTTCTCCAAAATGAGTCCTTCCCACAGGCTGCACTTCTTCACTAACTGCTCCAGTGTAGGTCCTTTCCATGGAGTCACAAGTCCTGCCAGCAAATCTGCTCAAGTGTGGGCTTCTTTCTCCACGAGGCCACAGGTTCTGCCAGGAGCCTGCTCCAGCGTTAGCTTCACACAGTATCACAGTCTCCTTCGGGCACTCACCTGCTCCAGCATGGGGTCCTCCAAGGGCTGCAGGTGGACATCCACTCCACTGTTAACCTTGATGGCTACAGGTGGACAGCCTGCCTCACCATGGTTTTCAGCACAGGCTGTAGGGGAATCTCTGCTCTAGCACCTGGAGCACCTCCTGTCCCTCCTTCTTCACTGACCTGGGTGTCTGCAGAGTTGTTTCTCTCACATATTCTCACTCATCTCTACAGCTGCAATTGCTGTTGCATGATTTTGTTTGGTTTTTTTATCCCGTTCCTAAATACATCCTCACAGAGAAGCTACCATTGTTGATAAGCTCAGCCTTGGCCACCAGTGGGCCCCTCTTGGAGCTGGCTGGTGTTGGTTCTATCAGACATGGGAGAAGCTTCCAGCAGCTTCTCACAGAAGCCACTTCTGTAGCCGCCCCCACTACCAAGACATTGCCACGCAAACTCAATACAGCTTCACAGGGCTCCCTTTTCCCCTTAGTGAGACAGCTCCAAAACTCTTACCACAAAGATGCAGGAGATCTACTCACATTTGGCTGCTTCCATGAATCCCTCATGTCCAGATTCCAGTAGGAAAGCAGGTAGCTGGCGTCATACCAGTAGTGCCTTTTGTCCCATGGAGCTGGCAGTGTGCCAGGCATGATTCTATCAAATGGCATCTCCCACTTGGGTATACATGACAGCCACACACTCTCTCACTCCTTTGCCTTCTTGCTGATAACACCTACGTGACCTATTCACTGGCAACGTGTTCGAAGTGGGATTTCTGCAGCAGTAAATTGGTTTTTAAGTGCTCCTGAAATCCCCACAACCCATTAACCTCCTGTATGGTTTACCTCTCCTATTTTGCTTTGTTTTCTCCTGTTCCCTCCTGCACACATCTCCTGTTCTGCCAGCCCCACATTGCACTTCCAGGATCATACACTGGAACCCACTCACATTTTCAAGTTTAGCAGGTCATTAGTCATTTATTAATATTTAGAGTAAATGCAAATAGAAAAGCTTATCTCCAAAGGACTCCTGAAGCAACACGGGCAAAACTACAGTAAACCATCCACCTTGCTACCTTGCTGAAGCACCCCAAGAGCAGAGGGGATAATTCTGGGCCCCTCATCTCCGAGTCCCTTCAGCCCCCTCTCTGGGCAGTTCATAGCCTGCTGATAAAAGTCAGGTGAGGCTAAAGCAGGCTACGAGCACCGTCTCTGCCATGACATCTCCCGTCTCGGGGTACCACCACTATTGACTGCACTGAGATAATTTCCCTTTCTGTGACTAGAAAGGCAGTGCACAGTTGTGGAGCAGCTGCTGGGGCTGTCACACCACCACGGGAGCCAGGAGACCCAGCTCACAGCCTAGGAGCTTACAGGGATTTGGGGCTTGAAGCTGTACAACGTTTGCTCTGTACATATAGGCCTGTACCAAAGGAGCTCAGAAAGGAAAAAGAAAAAAAAAAAAAACACCTCCTGGAAACTACCCAGAGCTTTTCTCTCTGAGGAAAACAAACGAGGCCTTAATTAATTTTCTTTCAAATACAGCAAATTGACTTCTGCTCCAGTTGTGCTAGATTCAAGCCACACAGCACAACGGTATTAATTCCACTTCACTTAAGGACTAAGTGTTCAGAGCAAGGAAAAGGGAGTTTCCTGCAGGTCTTGCTCATGTTGAAGTCAACAACTAAAGCATCCTGGTTTTCACGGGAGTGGCTTCTTCAGAGCCTGCATTTCTGAGGCTGACTGTGACATGCCTCTGGGTTAGTGCAGCAAAATACAGCACACGTTGAAGGCCCTGACTGAGCAAGTTGCCATGTCCCTCACGTATTTTTGAAGATCTGCCACATCCTGCCTCAAATTTCATTTTACAGGCTCAAAGATCAAAGCTCTTTCAGTGTCCTGTCCTAAGGCTAGCTTACTGGTTTGCTGATCATCCTAACTAGGTCCGCTGTCTCAAACTTCATTTAATCTCTCTTAACACCAAAGTCCTAGCTGCAGGATTTCCTAACACCTGAATAACAAGTAGCATTCTGGACAGGGTCTCCTCGGTTCCTCACAAACCAGTGGTGTACTCCCTCACCTCTACCAGAGACACTTTGCCCAGTAAACCAGAAGATCACATTGTCCTTCTTGGCATTTGGTTCAAATGTATAGCTCAGACACCCCCTGCAATTGTCACCCAACCCTTCTCCAAGAGAGGTGCACCCAGACCCTGGCAGAATCATTTGCTTGGGCCACTGTACAGCAGCCATCCTGCACAGATATCTCACCATGGTATTCTGCAGCGCCATGGTCCTGTACCAGCTTGTCCAGCACCATCCCATGAATCCCAGCCCTATGCTGTGCTAAAAAGCCAGGAAAAAAAATGATACAACAAACCCCAAATTACTGAGTCCAGCCAAACTGTTGGTGTAAACAGAGAAACTGCAGAATCTGACTGACACGTATATATGAAACACCAATTCTACAAAACCGTTACAGGAAAATATCCATCTTACTCCCATTAGTATCTGTTCAATGATATAGTAGCTGTATTATTTGCTTATGTGCTACAATAAAGAGGTATAGAGGATCCCATTTTGCTTGTCTGAGGGATTCTGTTTCAAAGAGGCTGAAGGACAAGATCTCCTTCACTTTAAAATCCTGTGATTAATTTAAATTACCTTCCAACCATCTTGACATCCTCCTGCTGCCAAATTTGTCTAATATATTTAATATATGGCTTCATTATCACATCAGCTACAGACCACTTAGGGAAGGTGGCATTACTCCTCTTCACAGGTGGAAAAAGGAGGCCCAGATCCCCAAAGGTATCCAGTCACAGCATTTATTTAGGCAAAAAAGTGACAAAGCAAAGAAACAAAACCTGTTCCAGTCTAACACCCATTGTCCTCAAGCATTCAATTTTTCCAATGAGAACTTAATTTCCCAGGTTGTCCTGTGAAAAGCTGCCTGATTTACTCCTGGCTTCTCCTTTAATTATCAGAAAGCCAGGCATCACTTGACTTATTCTTCTTCAAAATAAAGGGTAGACCTAAAAATCTTTCTATTACTGTAGGGTTTTGTTACAGGACATTTGCTAACTTCTTGGATTCACATCTGTTTCTTCCACATGATGTTGCATTGTTTGTCTACGTATAGTGACTCTGTGCACCTCAAGGAAGCAGTAAATCTTTATTTCCTTTCCTCTCTATAAAAACTCATCCCTTTTCAAGCTGCAAAGCTGCATATTAAAACTACTGTCTGCTGACTTTCATATTTTCTGAGGCAACATCTGGCATAAAAACTGATTGCAAATATGATCAGAGTTAGGAAAATTTCCTTCCAGCAGTCTTCCAGCTGGCTTTATTCCCAGTTATCAGCCCAATGGAAAAGAAAAATCTATTTGGCGTTGTCTCCAGTTGCAGTATCTCACTCTTCAGGTAGAACAGTTTGCCTTCCTGGGGAGGTTTTGATGGCATGGCATTCAGATGATGGGATCTGAACTGAACTGGAACTGGTACAGCCTTCAGGGTTCAGGATGGATGCTCTCTGATGCCCAAGGAACTAGGAATCCCAGCTCTTGCTGTAGATAATAATAGAGTTTATCCCCTCCAGAGTCTAAACATGCAGATACAGATATAATTTGGGGAAATTTAAATGTAATCCTATCATTATGAGTAGTAGGCTTCAGCTGCACACATTTGCCCGTAATTAAGCAGAATTATTCATAAGGGGGTTGGCTGTAGCCAAGGCAGAGTCGGTAGCTGAGGTTATTGTTAAGCAGTGTTAAAACAGCAGGGGCAGCTCATCTGGGGGTGAACACCTCCCTGCGCCTCATGCGTGTGTGTGATGCGGCTCTGCCCGTGTGTGGTCACCCTGCCTCCACGAGTTTGCCTTTCTCTCCCAACTCCCCCAAGTTTGGGAGGTAGGCATCACGGGCTTAACCCACTGCTCTGCCCGTCTCCTCCGGCCACGATGTACAGCCATGCAGGCCAAACACAAAGACTGACCCCACATACCTCCTTCACGCTCCAAAAGCATGGGAGTGTGGCTAATGGAGTGAGGAAGGGTCCACCTCCCAAGCCCGACCCTTCCCGTGCTCCCCGCTGTGCTTGGTTCCCAGAGCAGAGCAGAAGCAAACAGCCAATCTCTTCCTTCTGTCCACAAGCTCCCCGGCACAGCACCACCAGGCAAGACCAAGTACAATCTAGGAATGGAGAAGTAGCTCATATTTAGACAGGAACATTGAGTGCTACACCCTGGAAAACGGTGTTTCCGTCTGGCTTCTGACAGGGTAAGGAGGAGAGATGTGAGATTTTTGCAGTTCTCCTAGAAATACCTAACCGATAAAATCCATGCCATGGCCAAGGTAGAAATCCTACAGAAAGAGAAAGAAATTGTTACTATTCACCTAATAAACACCTCAGACTACTTAAAACTAAAATAATTCAAAATCTCCAGTCTTAATCTAAGTTTCTTCTGTTTGATTACACTTTGCAGCTTCCTTCCCCTGAAGAGCGCCACCAGCAATGTTGTATTTCCCACTGTTCTTCAACAGCTTCACGTTGTGATTTGCAGGCTGTGCCAGAATAAATAGCTCAGCTTGGAAACTGAAGCAGCATGCAAGACTGATCATTTGCTCAAAACAAACAGTTTTCAAGTAAATGAATGGAACATAATTGCATTTCAGCTTCAGCTTGAAAATGTAACGAGCATTAGCATGTAATCTTCCTGTTGAGTTTACACTCAATGGCATCTCCTTATTAGAGATGATTCTGGGTCACTGCACTATCTGTATATGGATAGTGGAGCTCATGGAGATGTAGTTTGCAGTCCTGAATAGATCACTCTAACAATGTACTCTGACTTCTCGTATAACAAAGACTTCCTCGTACTAATTTCTGAGTGATTCATGTATTTGTTCACCTCATCTTAAGTTTGCTCTATGACCCTGGGGCCAAATCTATGCTCCATGATTAAGCTGTGCAAGGGCCCCATAACTCCCATAAGTGACCCATGAACTCCCCCTAAGAAGCCAAGCCTGGCCAGGAGAACTGAGTGCATGAGGTTCAGCAGTCACATCTTGGATTTTGTGTCTAATTTCTCCAGAAATAGCCACTGACAATGGAATATCCCCCAAAGCAAGTAAAATCTACTCTCATATCTATACTTGTTTCCATGGAAATATGTAGTGACAAGGTTTTTTCCCCTCATTTTCAAAATTTTCTCTGCCAGCCCTGGTAACTGCATAGGTTTACTCAAATACAAAGACTACTGCAGATGTGCCAAACTTTCACAAAGCAGGGACCCCAAGAAAGCATCCATGCAGCAACACTGCTGCCAGTCCTTAATACAGAGAGCGCCAACTGTCCGGAGATTCTTCCAGTCAGGGACCAAAGAAACCCTTTTGTTACTGAGGACCAAGCGTTTTTGATGAGACACCAAACAGCACTCACCATAGTGTCACCCAGCAAGATGAACACTAATAACAACTCACCGTCAGCATGTCCCGGCCTTAGACTCCCGGCTTTAAATTAGTGCAGGACGTAGTATTTGTTGTGCAAGTCTGTCCCCAGTGGCTGCCAAACATTTTGCTTCTGGCAAAATTCTGCCCTCTGCATTGTCCCTCACCATACGTTGCCATCTCCAGCTATCTCCTCATGCCCCCTCTCTTCTCTGCTCTGAGCATCTGCCCCGGTCAGAAGCTCCTTTTCCCTGGAGACTCACGTGAAGTGGCCGAGGCCCAGCCACAGATGATGACATCAAGCAGAGCCTCTGGGCTGTGAGCGGCGGGGATGGTGCCTCAGCTTTATTCCACTGGAACAGCCTGGCAGGGGGCTGCAAAAACACCTCTACAACCCAGGAGAGGGGAGAGGCTTTGTCTGCATCTCCTCACCAGGCAGTCTGTGGCAGCAGGAGGAGGAAAGTAAACCCCCATCCTCCTGCCCCTGGAGGAAGGGAAAGGCAGGCTGTGCCAGGGCTGCGGGCAGAGCAGAAGCAGGGAGTGACAAAAGCAAAAGGCAAAGCATGTGAATGGATGAAAGGAGCCAACACCGAAATCTCCCAGAGGACTTTGGCTTTTTTGAAGGTTGTTAAACTGACATTGTGGTGTGCTGCATTTCAGACTTCAGCTATCAGGCAAGCCCAGCGTGTAAAGTCTCATGGGACTTTATGTTCAGGATTAGCTCAGAGCCAGCTGCAAAATCCCCCAGGTGGAGGGGCCGCAGGGCTGTAAACAAGATGATGGCATGTGGCAAGGGGCTGATCGCAGCAGAGGGACCAAGGGTATCATGGGGATGGGGATCAGTAAGACTTATCAAAATTTTAAACCAGTTCTTAAACCATCCAGCTGACAGAGGAAAGCTGTGCTGGAGAGGGTCCGGTGTGTCTGGGAGGGGTGGAGGAGCTGCCTCTGGGCAGGGAAGGAACACGCTTTGGGAAGGCACTGGGTGCCTGTGCTCCATCAGCAGCTAGAGAGAGAAGGACCCTGTGCCTGGGAGACACCAGCAGCCTGTAGCCTAAAAATTCTGTCAGAGGATTCCTTACTCTCCTCTCTCCAAGGCTGTCACCTTCCCCTTATCTTCAGGGCTTGGGAAGGAGCAGGAATATTCTGGTGCAAAACCAGGAGGAGTCTAAACAGGAGTGAGTAGGCTGAGAGCTGGGGTAGCTACACAATAGCTAGGTCAGCTCCTCCCAACAACGGTGTAAACACAGCCTGCCCAAGAAAGAGAGAGTAGAAATTGCAAACAAGCTGGAGACAACCTGGAAAACAAAAGCCATTTAGCAAGGAGGAGATAATTCACCAGCTAACATTCCCCATGGCAGAGAGGGGAACGCTTCCAAAAAGACAAACTGTGTTGAGTAAAGCTTAGGAGAGTTAGCAGATTAGAGAAAGGGATGTGAGGAGATGCAAGAGAGAAGGGAGGCAATGCACTGGCACCAGGCCTGGGCACACAGCTACCCTGTGCCAGGCAGCATGGAGGTATGTGCTGGGCAGGAACCCACCGCTCAGCTCAGGGCAGCAGCTCCTGGGAGAGCCTGAGGGCCTGGGAGGAGGTCGGAAGAAAGGTGATAGCTGGTTGTGCAACTACAGGGGATTGATTTGCAGTGACAGTATGTTTTCCTCGGCTCTGAGGGCATATGAAAACAGTTTACAAACATTTGTAAGGCATAAACCCAAGCAGGACAGAGGGCAAATTACTCACTAGAGAAGATAAAACAAAGAGAGGAAGAACTGAAGTTGAAAGTAACTGATAACATTTTACCAATAAGCTCTAGTAGGTTGTGAAATAGCTCTCACAAAGAGAGCAGGGAAAAACCCAAGTACAGGCAGTTTTGAAGTTGGATGGGAAGAAAGCAATTAATACATGCATGACGAAGAGCATACAGAAGAATTTGTTGAAGTGATACAAATATTTCCACCCACACAATATACAGTCCCAATTTTCCACTGCCCTACATCTCTTGAGATCATTAACAGCAATGCAAAGAAGGAAAATGTTTATTAAAGCAGGAGCGTAACCTTATAGTACTGCTCCGCCTGAGCGCGTAGACTCCTAGACATTTCTAGCCAAAAGATAATTAGGTTTATAATTATGTGTGGGAAAATGACTCGCTAGCAGTGATCCTTTTTACTCGTCCAGAGATCCCCTCCTGACCAATTCCAAATGTCTTTTAGTCTTGATGAGGTAGGGATACAACGCCACATCTGGATAGTGCGTGTTAATGTCTCCTAAGTCATATCCAGCTGCTTCTAAATTATCCTAATAAATCTCCTTCCAGTTGCATTTGGGAGACCACTTATGGGACTCCTAAAGATCCACAGGGAAAGAGCAAGGCCAAAATACACCCCCACTGGAGGCTGAAACAGCAACCTGCTGTCCTGGTTTGATTGACACAGGACTAATGTCTCTTCTAATGCTCGGGGAAACTGATCTTTTAGAGGACTCTAGTGTCTGAATTAATGAAAATATTTACTTTATAGCCAGCTAGGCTATGTGGGATTCAAGATCTCCATGTTTTCAAGCCTTGCCAGGTGCAGAGATGAGGAGAGTGAGGCTTGGGCACTTGACTCAGGCTGGCCAACAGGACTATTTCATACCATGAATGTCACATTCACTATAGATTAGAAAGTTTGCTGAGAAATGCTCTCTCTCCCTTGATGGCAGTGGTCCAGAGAACTTTTTGCCCAGTGGCAGACCCCTGATCCCTTCCCTTCCTGCTGAAGCCGTAGTGCTCCCAGTATCCCCCGTTTGCTTCCCCTCCAGGGAGTGCACAGCTTCCTGCTGATAGGATTGGCTGAGTATAATTCTTGTATATTTTATATTGGCATCGGGACCAATACTGATTCTTTAGTATTATTGTTAATTATTTAGTCTTATCCTATTAAATCCATTTATATTTCAACCCTCATGTTTCCTTGTGTTTCCGGTCATCGGGTGTCAGAATAATTGTCTAAACAACAATAAATTGCTATGGGTTTTCTCAAACCATAACACCTGCCAAAAGCCCCAAGAAGCCCACACCTTACCTGGCACATGCACTTACCAGCTTAAGGTTTTCCACAAAGAGAGAACACAGCCGTGGCCTGACAGCTCCGGTGCTGCAGCTACCATGGTTAGTCCCATCAGCCAGGGAGCTGGGCTCTTCAGACACCAGAGAGAGGTTCTCTGGCCTGAGGGTTTTTCACATAACTAATTACCAAGCTTTATAACCATCCCCTGCAGACTAAGATGATGATGGATGAATGAATGAGATCAGATTAGTCAATATCATTTACTGGTGGAGTTTGCCCACTCACTGTGGATGTATCATTGCCGTGTGCATTCAGCATCACGGGGATGAGCACAATTCAAAGTCTTGGCCCGTACAATAGGAAAACACAACCAATCTGCAGATCTTCAGCTTTCTCCCCAGGGTTCCCTAGACCTTTCTTGGGTCCTTCTGTTGCTCTGTATCCTTGTCGTGGGCCATCCTGGAAGTCCTTTGGTAAGAGCCAGCTCCTTCTTTATTAAAGCAAAGCAAATGAAGCAGAGCCTGCAGAGGTTAAACAAGAAATTGCTGAAAAGCACTGAAGTTGTACCACAGTGGCTAATGGTGCATTTGCTACTACTGTCCTCTGCCTGACAAAATCAGAGTTGCTCCACTATGTGGCACAGATGCTCTGCAGCTCCACAACCAGCAACAATCCCCTTTTTGCTGAACAGTATTTCTAGAGGAGGGTATTCCTCAACCCCACTGACTGTTGAGCCCAGGATCCCTGCAGAAATGGGGGATCCGTCAAAGTAAGTGCAACTAACGCATTCAAAGTGGGTAGCTGCAAAGGTGTGCTGTATTGCCCACAACATCGCTCTAGTTCCCTCTTTCTCAGTCCTGACATGTCCCTGCAGCAAGCAATAGCTTACTTTAGCACTAAAGGGAATAAAGTTCCATGGCTGGAAACTGCTTTGCACCGAAATTTGAGAGCAGTGCCTTTTTTTTTCCACCTCCGGCAGGAATTCCCTAGGCGGCCCGAGGCAGGCACCTTCATTCCCCCGTGGCTCGGTTTGCCGTCTGTAAAACGGGGTTAGCACCCCCCTCCTCCTTCCTACACCCCTTTACCCTCCCTTGCATTAACCGAAAACACGGATGGGCTTGTTTGCCTGCGGGCACGGTGCAAAACAGGGCGGGCGCGACCCTGGCGGTGCCGCTCCTATGGGGAAGGTCTGCAGGGAAGGATGCGCGCACGGAGGGAGGCCGGGATGGAAGATGCCTGCAGGGAAGGACAGACGCCTGGCTGGCCGGGCGTTCGCCCCCCTCCCCAGCCAGCCCCGGGCCCGGGCCGGCCCCTCGCCGTGCGGGGTGGGCTGGGGGCGGACCCCCCCACCCCTCCCCCGGTAGCAGCGCCGTCCTCGGTCCGGCCCGGCCCCGCCGCGGGGCTGCGGGGCGGATTCCCCTCGCTCCCGCCTCCGCCCGCCCCCCGTGCGGGGCCTGCAGCGGGCAGAGCGGGGCGCCGCAGCCTGCGGGCGGCCGCCGTGCCCGCCGCCGCCCCGGAGGTGGGGGCGCCGCGCGGGGCCCGGGGTACCATGGAGGAGCCGCCTCCGCCGCCGCCCGCCTGATCCCCCCCGCCTCGGCTGCCGGCACCGAGACAAAGCGCGGGGCTGCTCGCCGCGCCCGCCCGGTGAGTGCTGCGGGGGAAGAGCGGGGCGGGCGGGGGGCTCCATCCTGCCCTGTGGGGAGGTGCCGGCCCTGGGCTTGGGGGGAGAGTGGTGGTGGTCCCGGTCCCGCATCCAGCCCTGCCCGACACCCCCCCATCTTCATTCACAGCCCGGACACCCCCGTCCGCCGCTCCCGGTGCACCGCAGGCATCTTCGTTCATAGCCCGAACACCACTACCCCCCCCAAACTACCCCCCCCCGGCCCGGACAGACACCCTGCACCCCCGGTACCCCCCGTCCATTGCCAAACACGCCTGCGCCCACAGCCCAGACGTACTGCAGGGACTCTGACTGCACCCCACGCCACCCCAACACCCCCCCATCACCTCAAACGCCCCCGCGCACCCTAAAGACTCCCCCATCACCTCCCTATCCTCCCCCACACACATGCCGCGCCCGAGGACACCCTCCCAACACCCCCATTGACCGCCCAAACCCGCCCCAAAACCACCCCGCCCCAGGTACCCCCCCCTCCATCAAACACTGACACCTCCCACCCAAGGCACCACCTGCCCCCCCCACATACCCTTCCAAAAAACGCGCTCCCCCAGCCCGGGCACCCCCGTTCGGTCGCTGCAGACCCCGCCACCCCCCTTCTCCCGCCCGCCCGCCCTGCCCTTCCCGGGGAGACAAAAGGGGTCCGCTCACCCGCCGCCGCTCTCCCCCCTTGCAGGCCACGCCATGGTGGAGCCGCCGGCCGAGCCTCCCCCGCAGCCTTGCCCGGCCCCCGGGGGGGCGGCGGGGGGGGAGCCGGCCCGTCCCGGGGAGCAGTCGCCCCTGCTGCACCTGGACCTCTACAACTTCGACTGCGCGGCGGCGGAGGGCAGCCGGTACGTGCTGACCAGCCCGCGCTCGCTGGAGGCCTGTGCCCGCTGCGCCGTGCGGCCGGTGGAGCTGCTGCCGCGGGCGCTGGGGGAGCTGCTGCGGGAGGCCCCCGGGCGCTCCATGCGGGTGGCCGCCGGCCTCTACGAGGCCTACGAGCGGGAGCGCCGCCGCAAGCTGCAGCAGTGCCGGGAGGAGCGGGAGAGGATTATCCGGGAGGAGAAGAGGCGGATCCTGGCGCCCCTCGGCAGCCTGCCCCCCTCGCCCGCCGCCCGCGTCGCCCCCCGGGCTAACACCGCCACCACCAGCGGCGGGCCCCGGCCCCATGGCGGGGGGAAGGCCCGGGCGTCGGGGGGTGCCAAAGCCAAGAGCCACTCCCTGGACTCGCTGCAGAAGCGGCGTGAGGGCAGCTGGGGCAAGACCTCCTCCGAGTCGGGGGCCTCCTCCTCCTACAGCGGGGAGAGCCTGCGGGGCAAAGGGGGTGGCCGGGGCCGGGGGGGAGCTGCCACCGTCGCCGCCGGCTCCCTTTTGGGGCGCAGCTTCAGCCTGGGCGACCTCAGCCACTCGCCACAGACGGCCCAGAAGGTGGAGAGGATCGTCAAGGAGGTGAAGAGGAAGAAAGGTCTGTCGGAGGTGCCCGAGAGGGACAAGAAGATCGCGGCGCTGATGATCGCCAAGCACCAGGAGGCCAACCTCCTGCGGGAGCAGCGGCAGGCGGCCCACCTGCAGTGGGACAGCCAGCGGAGGCTGGCGGAGCAGCGGAAGGAGCAGGAGGAGAAGGAGAAGCAGAGGGCCCTCCTGCAGGGCCAGCGGATGTGGGAGAGCCAGGTGGAGAAGCGGCGGGGGAGGCTGAGCCAGGAGCAGGAGGAGGCCACCCTGCTGAAGCAGAGGCAGCGCCTGGTGTGCGAGGAGAGGTGGCGGGAGCAAGCGGAGAAGCAGGGGCGGCTGCGGAGGGAGAAGCTGGAGAGGGCCATCCAGGAGGACAAGCAGAAGAAGCTCCATCAAGAGCACAATCTGAAGGCGAAGGAGGAAGGCAAGAAGGAGCACCGGGAGCGAGAGGAGCAGCTCCTGCAAGAGAAGCTGTCCGCGGCCGCGCAGAAGAGGCTGAAGAAAGAGGTGCAGCTGCAGAAGGAGAAGAAACTACTCAACCAAGCAGAGAAGCTGAAGCACGAGGCCTTGCTCAAGGAACTGGCCAAGCAAGAGGCAGAAGAGAAGGAAATGCTGAAGGCCTCCCTGGAGATGAGTTTGACCAAGGCTCAGGAGAACTATGAGCAGCTGGTGGAGAAGAGGAACCAGGAGCTGAGGGAGAAGGCCAGGCGGGAGGACATGCAGATCCAGCGAGCCAAACTGGCAGCAGAGAAGAAGGAAAGAGAGCAGAAGGAGCACTTGGAGGCCCTGGCTAGAGAGACAGAGAGAAAGCTCCAGCATGCTGCCCAGGTAGCTGAAGAAGTCGTCCAAGAAAAGGCCCGCAGGGTGGTCTTGAGCCGTCTGGAGAAGGAGAAAGTGCAGAAGATGAACAAGCAAAAGGTGGAACAGTATGAGGACTTACGGCGCAGGGAGATCCTCCTCTCTATAGAGAGGAAGCTGGAGAGGAGTGAGCAGATCTTCAAGGAGAAGAAGACTGTCTTAGAAAATGCTAGGTCTGTCGCCCGGGCGTCCTTCCATGTCCGGGAAAAGGTACGGGAGGAGACGAACGTGCGTACTTTTGACAAGATGGCCTTGGAAGCAGAATTGCATGCCCAACTGAATAAGAAATGAAAGATCTTGTCATGAATGAGTGGGGATACATCACCAGTTGTTCTTCATAATGCATCAGAAAGCTCCTCCGCATTAACATTTAAAAAACAACAACAACCACCCTAATTTCTTATTTTGGGGGAACAGGGTACCGCACAAAAACGTGGCAGCTATTTCACATACTTTTTAAATATGTTTTTGTTGTGGGTGTGTTTTAAGGACTGACTTCAGTCATCTTTACAGAGGGGAAGCGAGCTTTTGTGTCCTCCACCCCACAAGCACACACATTTTCTCAGAGGGCTGCAGAAGAAGTCTGCTTGAAGCCTGTGAGGTACCTATCGATTGTCTACACCGGAGCTGACCACAGCTGCTCTCTTTTCAGCTGGAAATGCAGACAGCAGAGACTACTGACCACTAGAGCCTACTGACTAAGAACCAAATCCACCCCAGCTGAGCCTGGCTTGAGTGACAGGCAGCTTGGTTTTAAGTTACGGGACTGCATTTTCAAAGCCGCTGCACTCCCACGCCGAAGGTGAGGAGGGCTGGAGTACAGAAGGCCATACGCCCCTGGGTGCCCCTCGCCTGCTGCTGGTACTGAGCAGAGAAAGCACAGATCAAGACTTCATAACACCATGTAAGTAGACATTACGATCAGAGCTGGGCAGAAGCTGTTAGGAGTGCTCACAAACACTTTCCTTTTGGAGGAGAGGGAGAAGGAGAGAAGTTTGTGGGCAGTCTGCAAACTGATGGCCACCCACACAACCTACTTGTTCATTAAGATATAAAAATGAGCAAACCTGTGGAATCTGGCCTTTATGGCAAACATGTGGATCATTTGTACATGGAAATCTGCAAACAGGTTGCGTAGAGAAATTGCCACCCCTGGGAATTCTCTAAACTCAAGGAGACCCTCAGCAACCTTTTCCAACTTGGCCTGCCTTGAGCAGGAAGTTGGACCAGGTGTCCTCCAGAGGTCCCTTCCAACCTAATGGTTCTATGAGCTGCATACAATGAAACATTCACCCAGCTCTTATCATTGTCTACTGAACAGGGCAGCATTTATCTGTCCACTGGTGCTAACAGTTGTATTCTCACACAGGGCACAAGAAAGAGTAAATGCACAAAATAAGGTACATTAATTCTCTTAGATGAGGATCATGGCTTTTTTTATAACTCAATACCATTTAGAGGGAACTGAGTCCTTCTGCCATTAATGCACTGGAAATGTGAAAACCCTACCTTTGCTCCATGCACAACATTCAAGTAAGACAGTGTTCTGCTCCAGGTTTCCGTATTTACTCTCCGCTGGGTTGCAGCTATGAGCACACATCCAAACCAGGCGTTTTCTGCTTTTTCCTGACTCTGGGCAGCACCAGCTCTTTGTTCCACCATCCGTGATGCTGTGCTGGGTTGCTGTGGTGATGGCATCAGACCTGGAGCGTGGGGGAGAAGCAGCAAGAACAGCCAGGATCTTGTTTCCTTGCGGATACCTCTGGAAAACAATACAGTAGAAGAGAAGACCAGAAGAAGGTTGACATACAGCACAGACATACATGCATAGATTGCTTACCAGACTTTCCCAGGGGGTGACAGCAGGTCAGAAACCTCCTAGAAGGCTTTAAGGAAGGTGTTAAAAACAGCAGCAGCAACAACAGTAGACCAAGCACACCCTGGTGCACTGCAGTGGTGGAGAAGTTGTACAAACAATGTCAAAAATTAATCAAGTAGCAATTTTCTTTGATTTTGATGTACTGTGATTTGAAGAAGAGTAAGTTTCAATTGGTACTGTTGAGGGCAGGCAGCATAAAAGTAGGAATTAGGGCACCTGAGCTATGTTTGTTCCATCGGTCGCTGGCTCGCTGGGTAACTCCAGGCGAGTCCTCAGGGGCTGGCCTTGTTCCTATTGATAGAAACAGAAGCAGAGTCAGGCTCTTGGGATGGCTGGGACTCGCAGGAAATAGCAACACTCGGCTCGGCAAAATGCTTCAGAGACTTTGGACAAACGATGCTAACAAAGCACAAAGTACTATTTTGTTATTTATTTATTTATTTATTTGAGTGGTTAATAGAGTGAAACATATCCATTGGTGAAAAGCACTAATTAACACCAAGATCTAAAAATATTGGTAACTGTGGGGAAGACAGCTGTGTTACCATTTCCAGCTGTGAGTCTATCCCCTCACCCTGGTCCTCAAAACAGCAATCTTACCAGTGAAACCAATCCTGCTGTAAGATTGGACAAGATCCTTGATAAAAAACAGTCTTCGTCATGTGTTGTTTGTACAGCAGTGGTCCACGTGTGCCCTTGTAGCTGCAAAAACCTAGAAAAGAAACGGCCAGTGGCTCAAATTCAGCCTGCACAAAACTTCCCTTGCTCCTCGGCAGCACTGGAGCTGGGATAAAACCTGCAGTGACTCCAGAATAGCCAACATTTCATCTTTTGTGCAGCCTTCAGGGCTGCAGGGAAAGCCTGCCAGTGTGGATGTGAGAGCTTTCGCTCCCCACGTCATTGTGCTGTGCTTGAAGTTCACTGCTTGATCCATTTAGCAGAGGGCAAAGGGGGACAGCTGGGAAACAGGAAAGAAGGCAAAATGTGGTGGGTGAATAAGCGGACGCAATCTCTTTGCTGGAACAGCACTTTTACCTAAAGGTCTACTGCAATCTAAGTGAGGGTGTTGTCCAAACCTCCCTCTGATGGGGTGTTTCCAGTGTAGACTGAGAAGGTTTTACAACCCAGGAGACATGTCTTGGTCACTGACTGTAATTACATCTGGGGTCTGTCTCCTGCTGCTGACTATGTTTGACACATTGGGGCTACTGCTGAACTAATCAAAACACCTCTCCGTGGTGGTAATTGGATTGGCAAACTACTGTTCCTATACTGTGAAGTGTGCAGCTCAAGTTTTGAATGTGCAACCTAAGAAAAAGATATTTTTTTTCAAAAGACATTAATCTGTGTATGGATATTTTTTTTATTTCTATAGCGATTCTAGTCCAAATTCTATGAAAGTCAGTGGAGTTTTTAAGTTGTTTAAAATTGCACTGTGGAAAATTAAGTCAGCAAGTTGGGTGGATGCATGAAAGGTATTTCTTGGATCTGCTTATGCTTCTGTTTATTTGAGAAGTTTTACTGCTGGATTTCCACAGGAATAGAAATTAAACCCTGGGACACAAGTAAAATGTATGGGCCTTTTAGACAAGGCATATTTGGTGCTGAGCTGTGGGCCAGGGAGTTCTAAAAGTCAAAGCAAGCAACGTGTTACCTCACAGCTCAGAAGTAGAACAAGGCTTATGTAGAGCAGAAGAGCAGCTAATGACATTTGGTTAGGTCCTGCAGAAAGATAACCTACGTTGGTCCTCTCCTGGGTCTAGAAAACACATCTTGGGCTATTGCTGTATTATAAGGTTATATAATAAAGGCTTTGCTTCTAGGCCATTTGGATGCACGCTGCAGAATGACCTCTAGACCTTGAAATACCTGTACTTGAAAAGCAACACCAACAAAAGAACAATTACCAGGGAAACTTCTGTGAGCAATAACACATCTTAGATCCAGCTAGCATCAAATTCCCAGGTTTCAGTTCCTAAACACCTGCGAGTCTAGCTCCAGGTTCCACGTTGTGTCCCATAGATCTAACTGGACACCCAAAATCTGGATCCAATACCACTAAACATTCAAATCTAAGGCCAAACACTGACATGTGGACGCACCTCTAACCCCACTTGAAAACCACTGCACTGCTTACTGCTGCCCATTGATTAGGACTGCTGCTGGAAGTTGACCTGCTAAAAACTACTCTGGACATTCACAGGGTTTCTGAAGTTGAGGTATTGAAACATTAGGGAGAAAGACTCCAATATAATTTAAATGTACTAAAAAGAATTACAAGACCAAGTCTTGGGATTCATTTTCAGGTAAAACTCCCAATAGCATATACTAATGTTTTGCGTAGTGAAACAACATGATGGAGCACACAGAGTCCATCACACTGTTGGCTATGGCAGAATAAGACAAGTAATTTCAGAGGCCCCAGAGCCTTGCAGCCTGGTTTCCTTGGGTGGGTGTCCTGTGCTTCTCACTTCAGTGAAACCAAGGCTGCAGGAGGAGTTCATTTGGTATTAGACATTGGAGAACTCACACACGGGGGAGAAGCATTGACTAAAGAGCAATTTCTTTTGCCTGAGCACTGGATGAATCTTTCACCCATTTTGAGAGTTCAGAGACCATGTTGTTCATGTGGATTTTCTAGTTTTTAACAGTATCTGGGCTGAAGCTGGAGCCCTTCAGTGCCAGCGAGAGCGCCAGCGGTCTCTTCTGCACGCTGCCTCTTCACACACAATTCATCTTTAAAACACAATCTCTCTATCAAGGTTGAATTTGGCAGGCACATTCAAAAGCTATTAGGAGGAGCAGCTGCACCATCACTAGTTAATATTTTAGAAGGTATTTTTTAACCCAGTTTACATAAATCCTTTCACCGCATGGATAAGAGAGACATGAGGACTAGGTTTCTCGCCTTGGTTACCTACTGTGTTTCTCTTGTGATGCTTATGGTGCTCTAGGCTCATCCTGTGCTAACATTTCTCCTGATGCCAGGGGAATTCCGTTCACCAAACCAATGCTGAATATGCAGTGCACACAGCTCTGAGAGGGGACTTACTTTGGTGTCTATGTCTTTAAGCCAAGCCTGG
>JAOQGH010000040.1:28501518-28531935 GCA_025769975.1 Gallinago jamesoni
TCCAGCAGCACAGCAGAGACACAGATATTCAGACAAACTACAGGCAGGACTGGCAAGTGGAATAAGTTACCCGCCTGTCCTGCAAGGGGCCTGGATGAGCTAGCTGCAAATAAAGGTCATTTTTCTCATTTCTTATACAGCAGATGACAAAACACCATAGTGCTCCGTGCAGAAAACGGAGCACTAATAAAGCTTTGTATTTTCCAC
Source organism: Gallinago jamesoni (assembly GCA_025769975.1). Taxonomy (NCBI): domain Eukaryota; kingdom Metazoa; phylum Chordata; class Aves; order Charadriiformes; family Scolopacidae; genus Gallinago; species Gallinago jamesoni. Next base: position 28,501,726 of record JAOQGH010000040.1, read on the forward strand.
TTGGCTGCTGCTCCGCGGCTCCCCTCCCTTTCCCACCTGCATTTCTCTGCACCTTCGGGGAAATTTGACATTACGTATATTTCTCTATTGTCCTTAATTAGGAAAAAATATCCCTCTCTCCATTAAGTGACTCTCAAGAGCAGAGACAGGGGAACTTGCATTTGAGAGCTGTCTGCCTTGCAGCCTCTCTCCTCAGCATCCCTCCCACGGCTGCTGTCCCTGTGGCCACCACAACCCATGCCTCAAAGTCGCTTTGGCCATAGCAGAAAGCTGGACAACCCCTTCACAAAACCATAGCTCAGCTCCAGAGAACAGATGGGCAGGGGACCCTTTTAATCACATGGAAATCAAGCACTACTCTACCTGTCTGTGTGCTTCTCTCCGCAGGGATGCTGCTGCAGCTGGGTACGTACCCCAGAACTTGTTCTGGCCCAGTTACAAGCTGCTCCTGAGAAAGGGCAATGTTTACGCAAGTTCACCAGGGCAGCTCATGCCACCCCCCCAAGCTGGCTTCTCCTCCTACAAAGCTCCAGCCTGGCACCCCTGCTTGGACTAGTTTTCCCACTTCATTGAGCTTCATCTCTGCCCTGAAAGTAGACTTTAGTCACGTCTTTTTGCCACATCTCCACCATGGAGCACAGCCTCCAAGAAAAGGATCATCTCTCCCAGCGGATTCACCGGCCCTCAGCCTCCAAAGACTATAGCAACTAGCCTGGGTAACAACACACCTTCCTGAAAAAAAATGGTCCATATATGTTTAGAAACAAGCAGCCCCTAGAAAATGTATGTAATTAGTTACAATCCTTCTGGCACGAGTGTAAAGAGCCTGGGCCAGTCACTGCTTTCCTTCTTTTCTGTATTAGTGTCCTCGCCAGCTCCAAGAAAAACCACATGGTCTGAAGATCCTTCCTGCTGTGTGAGATGGGCTCCCTCACCAAGCACCATAGTTCCTCTCCTTCCCCTTGCTCTGGGGTTGCCAGCTGGGTCCACTAGGTTTCCCCTGGGGACCCCTCTGCCTTCCAGCCCTCTGTGCACAGCCAAGCCAAGACCTGCCAGCCCCCACCCGCTCCCCAGCTGGTTGCTGCTCCCAAACACCTCATGGAGGGCCTGTGCTGGGGCATGTTTAGGTCTGTGCTGGTTCAGTCAGTGTTAACACGTGGGGAAATCCCAGTAGGTGCCAGAGACAACGTGATGCAGACCCCGTTCCCAAGATTCCCTTGCCATAGATTAGAATAACACTAAAATTCACCCAGTGATAAGCAGGTGAAATCTACTTGTCCGTGCCAGACTGGAGAAGAGATTAGAGGCCATAGTGGTCTTTCTTAAACTTAAGCTTTTCAATAAATCTCTGAAGATTAAGGAGAGAAGAGATTCCATAAAATAAAATCTGATTGCCTTTGGTGCAGCTGTGCATCCAAAGATGAGCACCCACATCCCACTTCTGTATAATTCACATTTCTCCACACACAGACTCTGGAAAGCGAGCTGAAGTCGTGACCTTGCTACTGTAATTAGCATCCATAGCGTGGCAGGCTGTGGAACCAGGGCTATAGGGATGGCAAATACTGACCCATTTCTTCTTAGAAAGGAGACAGGATTCACTTCATGTTACCTCATCTTGGGAACTCACACCCCAGCACGGCAAACATCACCTGAACAGGCAGAGAAAAAGCAGAAGATAGTCTTGTCTGTCCTACTGTCTCCTGACCTTATACAGCACGTCCTCCTTCCTCCATAATTTATGTCTCCTGCTGCAGAAGCAGCCATGGCTCCTGCTTCTCTGGCTATCCCATTACAGCTGTAGTAAGTGCAAGCCAGTTATTCTGAAAAACACTCCAAATGTATTCAGTGTCTTAAGTCAGGAAATCTTTCTATATAACACCACCTCTTCCTTGCTGCACTGCAGCTACAGGAGCTCAGCGCTCCCTCCATCAAGCCCCTTGTCTGGGGGACACATAACCACCTCCTCCAAGGGGAAACAGTTACCAGTTACTTGTTTTCTTTTCCATGACATTCAGAGATACTTAAAACATGCCAAACGAATGCATTTCCAGGGCTTTCAGGATGTCGTTGCATTTTGTTAAGTCATGCAAATAGGAAAATGTTGAGGAAATTTCTGGCTCGCCACCTGTCTGACCTGGCTTATTTACATGATGCTGGTGCTAGGAAATGTGCTAGTTTTATAGCCCTCATGATTTTAGGCTGTTTATCCTCTGAAAGGCGGCAGCAGCAGCAGCAGGGAAAAGGACACATCAGGCTCCCCACACACTAACCTCAAAACCTGCGTGACCCCCGAGCCTCATGCCCCAGCCCCTGCCCCGTAACAGACTTCTTGTCCCCTTCACTGGGGTGGGGAGCTGCTGCCACCCACCCGCATCCAGAGGAGCTGGAAAGATGCTCGGCTGTGTATCTTGAGGGGGTTGCTGAAAAACTCAGAAAAATCAAGGCCAGTGTTTACCTGGCTGCTGCAGGGTGGGGAAGCAGAAACATCCCTATATGATTAACAGTCTGTTGTCCTCACCGGGGCTGTTTGTCCATCTGCTGTTTTCTCCATGGGTCTGGGCAATAGCAGCTACAGTCAAGCCACAGCCTCCAGGGTGACCTCCAGTTAAAAAGCACTCCATATGTCACCTGAAGGTAAAAGCTTCCAGTCTGCTCTCTGCCCCCGAAGAAAGAAAATGAGAGGAAAAGTCATGAATTATTTTCTGGCAAATTATTTTCAGGTTAAAAAAAACCCCACAAACCTCATAATGAAGTATTTCTCATGATAGATATATGCATTTATATACACATCCTTATGTGAGCCTTATGTGTGTGTATATGTATGTAGGGTGTGTGCATGCATGTATGTATACACGTGTGTGAAAACATGGTGGGTGTGAAGGTGAGCTGGATTCAGTGTTGTTTGAAACTTGCAAAGGACACCCAGCACCAGGCGACTCACTAAATTGCCGGCCCCCTGAGCCTCCCAGCAAAGTCTCAGACCAGTTTGGCAGAGGCACTGGTTCCTCAGCCTGCCCCTCGCCCCTGGCAAACACACTGGGATGGGACCTGGTGTGCAGACCCCCTGCAGAGGGTCCCTGCTGCAGGGTGAAGGTGGGGGAGGACCAGTCACTTCCCTGCCCACCTTTGCACCCACAGGACGTGGCCCTAAAGCTGTGTGTGAGGTGGGCTGTGAAGGGAAGGAAGGTGCCTGGTTAACAGCCCGGGGTGTTCGCTGCCCATCTCCACGCATTTTCTGCATGAAACACTCAAGTCTGAAAGGCTTTGCAGAGTGAATAATATTTTCTAGACAGAAAGCCAGTGTTATGAAAGAGGCACGAACAGCCATGATCATCTGCAGGCCACATCTCACCTCCTTTGCACTCTCCAAGGGGAGCAGCTCCCCAGCTCCACCATGGTGGGGTGGACTTCCCCTTCTCCTGGGGCAGCACCGTCCTCCTGCAGCTCCTGCCCAGCATGCCAGGGTGATGCCAGTTTCCATCTCAGGGAGATAGTCACAATTGCCCAACGAGGAGGACAGCCTGGACAGGGAAAAGAAGATTATCAGGACATTTTACTCCTTTGCAGGCCACTAACCACAACAGCTGTTCCTTGCTTCCCTGCTCGGTCTGTTCTTTCCTTCCAATTCACCTGGAAAGCAACAGCTCTCCCTTCCCCTTCTCTCCTGTCCCACTCTGGGAATGAAGCAGAGCCCACAGCCAGCCTCAGGATCCTCCCTTTTCTAAGGCTGGGTCATTAAATCCCCTCCTTCCCTGCTGCTGCTGGTGAAAGCTCGGTGGCCAAGGTCTGCCCTGGTGTATCGGGACCCAGAGGTGGCAGGGAGGCTGGGACACAGGAGCAGCTCAAGCTGGGGGCACAGCTAGAAGGATTCTCTGTGTAACGAGCAACCACCAAACCCAGCCCCGAGCCGGCCACAAGCCGAGAGGAGAAGATGGGCTTAGTGGACACATTCTCTTTCAGCTCCTTCAGCATCAGGCAAAGCAAGGTGCTAAAACACCCCCCTCTCCAAATAAACTCAGTCTTCCCCTACTGCAGGCTGGCTTCCAGCTCTGGATACAGCGTGTCCCACTACTCCTCCTCATCCAAGCTTGGCACGCGTGGTGAGCAGGCTTACTTTACCCACCCAAGGTACCTCCAAATGGCTAGGAATATTCTGTCCTCATTTTGGACCCACATTCCCACTACATAGGGAAGGAAGCCAACTCTGTCTGCACAGGGAGTCTGCTTTGTTTCTCTTAACCAGAAATAAGCTCCACATTAAACCACACCTGCTCTGCATTTGTGTTTGGGGAGAAACTGCAACACAAGAAATAGAGGAGCAGGATCTGAAGCAGAAAGAGAAAGAGAATCACTGGCTTCACTGCCATTCCCCACATCCCTTCATGGGTGGTAGCATCTATCTGAAGTACCCCACGCTTGATCAGAGAGGGGACTGGAGGGCTGCTGAGGAGCCTCCTGAGGGAGGCTAGAGGAGTTTCTGAACATCCAAGTCCACTGAGAGTCGCAGGGATTTCCACCTTCATCCTGTCAATGTTTAGATACCCAAAACCTTTCCAGGACTAAAAGTCTGAGGTCTGCCCCCCTGAGCAGCTGCAGCACGCACACAGCTACCCACAAAGGAGAGCCACCACAAGCCACGTTCCCTCAACTCAGCTGGGTCGTGCCCCTGCAAGCTCGGCCCTGTTCTCTCACCGCTTCTTGCTCAGCAGCAGTAAGTTGGGGACAGAAAAACAGGGCTTTGGCTGCAGACCCCTTTTCTCTGAGCACCTGGGACTGGACTCCATCTGGCACTCGTGGTGGTTGGTGCTCACTGAGAAGCAGGACAGCTTCTTTTGCCTGTTGAGATGCACTTTCTGTAGCACACACTTTTGTTTGCTTGTTTTTTTTAAACACACCAATCCACTCTCAGCAGCGGTCTAGTGTCCAGTCACATCTGCTCCTACCTTTAGTCACTCCTACCTTTCAGTCTCGTTCCTGGTGAAGCCTCCTCACCACCCTCTCGCCTACGGCACGTATCGATGTCGTGCCTCTGGCAAGATCAGGAAAGCAAACAACAACAAAAACCGACAAAAAGCACCAAACCAACCAACCAAAAACCCCAACAAAACCTAGAACATGTTTTCCTGACACCAGAAGAGTAGGGGCTGGCATCTCCTACAGGGATCTGCTGGGGTACAAAGGAAAATGAGAGCTTTCTTCTGCCCCCAGCATTAACAATGAATTAAGTGACAGGAACAGCGGCTCCCGGAGAGGACCTGTTCCTCTGCTTTTGGATGGCTTCCACAGAGAGGTTTGAGGCAGGGGTGCAGTCAAGAAGAACTCAAGGGTAAGCAGAGTTCACTTATTATTTTAAGCAATGCAAAGTTTGCAGTTTTCATAATACAGCAAAGAACACATGACCCTGATAAGTTATTTATTGCAACGCCTCTGAATTAGCAAAAGGTGCCTTTGCTACCCCCACAAAATGGCCTTTGTAATTTTTCTTCCTCTGAAGTGCCAGATCTGCCAACATTGAAGAAAAAAAAAGATGTTGGTTCCAGTGCACGTAGAACTGGTGGCTAAAAGGACTCGCAGACCTGACTGAATACTCAGCTGGATCTTTCTCCACTTCAGCTTTAGAGCTAAGCCTGCAGTAAGAAGTAAAGGAGTTACTTAATATAGAAGAGATGTCGTCTCAGTGGGCAGAAAAGCACTGCAGGTTGTTCGTCCAGCCACACGTAGTTGCCAAGTTCATGGCCCCACCTGGCCCCACTCATGGAGGCTGTCACCCTGACGGGCCACCTCAGACCCAGCTCTCAGGTGACCGGCTGCAGCCAATTTCTCTGGCTGGGTCATTTCTCCCATTCACGGCCACACTCAGTCTAGGTGAAAAACTGCAGAATTATCTTTGTGCCGAGCACATCAGTTGGAAGATGCTAAAAATACTGGCATCCTTTGCAGTCACACCAGCACAATGAAGCACTGGGGTTCCAGGCAAGCACCAGGACCTGCCTGAAGCTAAGCCTTGGAGAAACCTTTCAGGGCATGGCCACCTTCTTGAGAGCAAACTCTGAGCAGTAAAACTTTAAGTCCCTAGACACAATATGCGCCATCTTCTGCCCCTCCAGTAACCACAAAAAGGGACTGCATTGAAAAACACTCAAACCAGCCCATTTCTGTGAAAAACTCCCATCCTGTCTCCAAAGAAATACACTAATGCCCTGAGTGGAAAGCCTGCCTACCAGCTTGAGCTAAAAAAAAAAAAAAAAAAAAAGAAAATCCATATTACATAGCTGAAAATCACTACCAGCCTGTGTCCCTTGAGTGCCGTCCACATATTGCGCACCAGCAGCCGTTTGTCTTTTATCAGTGACTTCTGACCCCGAGGGCAGTTTCCATTTCTTGTCCACTTTCTCTGCTTGAGAAGCAGCACGTACTGGAGGCAGCAGGGCCGGCACTGCCTTCCTCTCTCTGCCATTTAGTCCTGTAAAGAGAGTAGCCTTGGGGCTTCGAGCACCAGGGGAGCCACCAAAGCCCTGTCCTTCAGCAGGAGCCACTCTTCTACAGCATGGACTGAAACAGCTGGGAGGCTTCCTGCATCTTATGTAGAGGACATAATTAACCCTTAAATTGACCTTAGTGAGAGCCACCATTCACGCCATGAAAAGTAGGCAAGACAACACAGAGGGGAATCAGCAGGCGCCGTGTTTGGCAGGGTCTGCAAATGAGACCATATTTTAAAGTGTGTTTGAAGGGGGATAACAGGGAAAGTCTTCAGAGGGAGAAGTTCTCAAATGAGTGCTAGAAGATGGAGGGGGTGGAAGAATGGCCACAAGCATTTCAGAACCAAGCTGTTCTGCAACTGCTGAAGAGAAATCTTAGAGGTGCTAACCATCGTGTGTTGTCTTCTGTCCTCAGGCACGAGGAGACAATTTAGGGACCTCTCCTCAGTGGAGGGAGTTCTTATCTCACTCCCAGTTTTTCCAGTAGGAGAAAACTACTGACCCAGAGTTATGAGTAGAGGTTATCTGAACAGAGGTGGCCTGCTCCCTCAGCCACCTTTTCCTGTTACTGCATTGCATTAAAAATACACAGATAACATTTAAGTCAGTAATTCTGTATCCATTCAAACAGAATAACGAGACAGTCACTTAATTAAGATGCTATAGTGCACAGACCCAGCTCCGTGCTGACTGGATTCCTCCGCAGGACTAGTATCTGCAGCAAGGAATGACTGATGGCAAGCACATCACCCCAGGGGGTTTAAGGCATGTCTTAATGGTTACCTGGCTTCAGGTAAGCAAACGGGAGATTTCTTCTTCAGAATCGATACATCCTGGCTTTAGCTTTATGCACATTTTAAAAGTGGAAGTGGGTAGCAATGGGGAAAGCATTTTACATACAGCCAGTGCTTCTGAGAGGTGATGTTCAGCACGTAACACAACAACCCAGTGAAGCAGAGGCACGGCACTGGCAGTAAATGAGCACGTCACAACAATTTGTCTCAACTCCTGCAGAGGCAATTTAACATCATTTCAGTGACAGTATATCAAGAACACACAGGAATTCACTGTCGTGTCAGCAAACTTTTATTTATTTATTGCTGTCAATATGCACAGTAAAGGAAGACCCGATGTGGCTACTTCCTGAGTACAATACTTCTGTAAAGTCTGGTACTGTGGCTTTTGATGTAAAGGATGAAAGGTGCTGCATTCACAAGCCACAGGGTGATTTTCCTAATGGCCTGAATTACAGATATGCTCCCTGGCTGTCCTTATTTCTGTCCTTTCCAGCATCACATAATATAAACCTTGTAACTGGAAAATAGCCAGAGATTATGTGAGGACAGCGTAAAAGGGGAAAACCAGCTTTGGATTGCTTTCTCAGAGCCCTTCAGCCTTGTAGGAGCAAGAGTTCATTTGTGGCTTTCTAGCACGCAAGAACGAGTGGAAAAAAACACAGATGGATGAAGTATGTTAAAGAGGGATGCAAATCCTTTTTTCCATATCAACTGTCATGACAAAAACGTCAGCCTTTAGTGCTGGACCTTCCATTGCCTGGCAAGGTACTGGTCAGTAATTGCCTGAAGTGGAAAGTACACACAGGCTGTGCCTTCAGTGCTTTTCCTCTGGTCACACCAGAGTGACTCCCTCCAGGAGCATCAATGTACGTTCCTCCACCCAGCATCAATGCCTCTCCTCTGTTTGGCAAGCCAGGGCTCCCTTCCCCGCCTCATCCCTGATTTCTCCCTATAAACAGCACAGAATTGGTAGGGAAAGACTGAGGTGGCCAGAAGTCAAAGCCTGGGATTGGAGAGCATCATAGTCTGCATGGGACAGGTAAACAGCAACCCTAGTGCCACTGGACATACCACCATGCCCCTCACCAGTACCCAGGGGTTCTGGTGAGGGGCACAGCCCTGAAAGACCCAGGGAATCTGCACTTAAGAGCCCCTGAGCCTTCTCTGTACCTCTGCTGCTAACTTCATTCACCTTTGTATCATTTATACCTTTGTTTCCCAATCTATACCACAAGGATAACAGCTTGAGTATGCTTGTTGTGTGCTCTGTGAGCACCCCGCAGTGCTGTTACTATGGCATGGGTAATTAGTACCCAGCTGCTTGCTTAAAGAAGGTGGGAGAGGCTGCAGTGTTCCCACACTAAAGTGATTTCTCTCCTATAACATACAAGATGAACACATGCAGGGCAAATCCTCCTCTGCAGTGACCACGTGGTGAGCACTTGGGAGGGGATGGAGGCCAGCCAGAAGCTCACCTCTGAACAGGCTGTCCACAGCGCCTCTCCCAATCCAGCCTTGACTTGCCAGAGGTCCCAGTTGGACTGAGATAACCTGGATTGCAATTAAGAGGGCTGGTAGAGAGCAGAACAAAGCCTTAGGCACAGGCTATTTACTGCAGCATGTACAGAGATGACTTTCCCCACTTCCACAACCCTGACAGCTTGCTGCTGGCAATGTTTAATTCTCCAAGTGATACTGGGTTTTGTGGCTGGACACTCACCCACCTGTCCTCCAGCTTCTTTTACAGAGGTGATGAGGAAGCCATCAGAGCTGAGTAAAAGGCTCCTCCACGCTCAGTCTACCTACAGATAACACCTTCTGCAGCACATAGCTCTGCTCCTCCTTCTGGCAGTGACGCATCCTAATGTTAAAAAAGTGCAAATGGGGCCCTAGGATGTTCTGCCCACAGTCAGCACAACACAACCCGCCCTCCAGCTTGCATTGATGCCACTGAGTTACCTATAAGCTCTTCTCTGCACATGATCCTCCTTGGAGCCAAATCCACAGCATCCTCAGGTTTTCTTCACCTTGTATTCCTATTGTTTGCTTGAAATGACGTAGCATCAAGAGAATGCCCTGTGTTTGATATTATTGACTGTGCCTGGGAGGCTGGGACTGCTGTGGTCTTCAGAAAGCGTGCAAGGAAATGTGCCCCACCAAACTGCTGATGGCTGGGGGTGTGCAGTGAGCCGTTTCCTAGACAGGATGAGGCAGCAGAGGGCAAGCTGTGTCCAGCTGGGGAGGTTACACCAGCTGGAGCACAGGATGATAAAAGGACTTTTGCAGAAGCACTTGTGTTTGGCAGACAGAGTAGACGGGAAAGGAAAGAAGAGGCACTTCCTAAGCTACAGTCTGTGGTTTGCTTTAACACCAACCATGGTATCTTGGCAAAACATGGCTTAACATAAGCAGCTGAAGCAAACAGATCTGGAATGATCAGCAGAGAAGGTCTGCCAGGCTACAGGGAGCATTCAAACCAAAGCAAAGCCACTAACTGAGGGAATTGCCTACACACAACTTTCCCCTGCTTTCCCCACCAAAGGGCAAATGTCCCTTCTGACCCTAGTGGTGCCCGATGGCATCACTTTTGTGGAGCTGAATGGCAAGTTGAGATCAGAAGCCCCCTCCCAATGAGAGTCACTTTTCGTCCCCCGAAGCAGAATCCTTTTGTGTCCTCATGATGTGATAGAGAGTCTCCCTGAAGTGCTGGTCCCGGCTCAGTCTTTTGGCCGCTTCTTTCAGCTCCTCAATGTTTTCAGCTTCTGCGTGCGAGTAGATGAAGGACTGGGACTGCTTCACTGAAACAAGAAACAGCACAGGAAGGTCAGCAGTCCCCATCAGGGACACAGTCTGAAGACAAAGTTTCACTAGAGCACACGAGCCATGCCATCAACACGACTGAGAGCCTGGCAAGGGATGACCTAACCATTGCACTCTAACAGCTCCACTGTACTGTTTTCAGAGGAGGAAAATGCTGACAGCATAGAAACACAATTTTCTTTTTTACAGCAGCCTCTTATTTAGGGTTCTACACAGAACTTGATCTATCCTTGCAGGTAGCCGCTCTGAGCACTGGATTGGACATTGTCCAGGTGTCCCTTCCAACTTAACTCAGTCTATGATTAAGCCTCCAAATGACATCAGCTTTGAGCATATGTTTTTTTAGGGGCCCAGGACCATCACAGCAGTTACCTTTCAACATACATGAAGAGACAGGCAACCAGCACGCAGACTCAGTGCCTGCTCTCTGAGTAGGGGAAGCTCCAAGTTTCTCTGTCGCTTCGTTCTGCTACTAGGCAATATGAAAGATGAACCACATTTGCAGACCTTACTGCTCTGTCTGCCCCATCAGCACGTATCTACTCCTGCAGGATACAGGGTGAGAAGCTGCCTGCTACCTACAGTCATTCCACGAAGCACTGGCTCTCCGGCGGTGGAAGCGACAGCTCTTTATGCGACGGGTGGCAGCCTTGTGGAGGTACACAGAGTTCTTCATGATCACGGGCATCTTGGCCTCCAGCTCAGCATTGCGGATGCACTCTTCAAAGAACTCTGAGGAGAATACACCACTGTGAGCAGTGATGGGAGAGACATTTCAAGCAGTGAGCCAGTCACAAAGGATTGCACTCGCTAACGGGCTGAACTAGGTAACGACGTTCAACACCTCACTCAATCTTCTTGAGCAACAATCCACAAAGCTCCAGAATATCATGAGAATGAACAAGTTCAAAGTGACAAAACCCTCTAGTCCCCAACAAATACATACTCAAATTATGGAAAGAACTGCAACCATCCACTCCCCATTAATTGTTCCCACAACTGCCCATGATTCAACTGCCAAAAGCCTCTGATATTATGCTAAAACTTCCCAACTCTCTTCCAACAGCGGGGTCTGAAGCCTTGCTGGTCACACTTTTTTGGAAGGACTTCTAAAACCAGTCTAACTGCAAAAAGGGAGGTGTTGGCGACACTGGCATGGGCACACACACCCAGGCCATACAGGGCCAGGGATTTCTTAATTGCACAGCAAATACTAGCACATACATACATACATTACAGAATCCATGCAAAGCCCCATGTCCAAACTCTGTTATTCTGTCCTGATCTGCCACATAAGCTGCTTTTCCTGGCCCGTTTTCTCTCTTAAGGTCTAACCAGCTATTAGGTTTGTGTGGCAAGGTTTTGATAGCAGAGAAGTTACAGGGGTGGCTTCTGTGAGAAGCTGCTAGATGTTTCCCCCATGTCCAACAGAGCCAATGCCAGACAGCTCCAAAACAGACCCATCTCTGCCCAATGCTGAGCCCATTAGCAACAGTGGTAGCACCTCAGGGATAGTATATTTAAGGGAAAAAGAATACTGCGTAGCAGCAGCCAGACGAAAGGTGTGAGAACGCGAGAGCAGTAACTCTGCAGACACCAAACGTCAGTAAAGAAGGAAAGAGAGGTTTCCCAGACCTGACTCAAGCCAGATGCTAGGGTAACGCTCCACCTTAAAAAAAGAAAAGGCAAAGAAACAGGAATAAACTGTGAGGAACCCGAATTCAAACCTGACCTGTGTACTGTAGTCACCTCAGCACAGCAATGCTGGGCTGATGCAGTGATTCAGATCAGTAAGGATCCAAACTTCACCTGTTGGTCACCTACCAGCACGTTGCTACAGGAACCACAATGCTCCATAAACTGCTCACATTCTTGTAACCAAGGCTGAGAAAATATTGTCTTGAGGGCAGCCAGAAGACCCTTTAAAACTCAGGCCTAGGCAGTCTTTATAGCTCTGCCACAACTTTCCTGTTTGACATTTTGGAAAGCATTTGCTTATCTCTGCCCTTGCCTGTTTGTCTTCGACCCAACAGCAAAGGCTGGGATAATTTTGCTCTCATTTGAGGGTAAAACTCCAAGTGCCTGCATAGCACATTCCGGCTCCTCAAAAGGAAGGTGTGGTTGAGATAAAAGGAGCTCAGAGAGCACATTATGTGCAGATTTGCTAATTTTGGAACTCCTTTTTGTGTCTGGGAAGATAGGTAGAAATATTTCCTCTCTCAGAGCTTGCTCATCAGTAGAGAGGATGGATGACTGACTTACTTCTCAGCTGGCTGACATCTGCTTTCATCTTCTCTTCTTTCTCCTTGTTGCAATCCAGAGAATTTAAGCCTTGCTCCAAGCTCTGCAATGCTGCCTCAGCTTCCCTCAGTCTCTTCTCCAGATCCATGCGCACCTTCACCTCAGCCTGAGGAAGAGAATCAGCATTGCTGAAAAACAGTTTGTCTCTCAATAAGCATCCTGCTAACTCACAAGCGCTGTGAAGGACTCACCAAGCAGATGAAAACGAAAAGGCAACAGTAAGGAAAAACAGTAGAAATATTATAAGACAACACAAAAGTTGTTCCTCATGTCTTCAGACAGAATCTGAAGTCCAGATTATTTTAGTAATTCTCCTTTACTCTGACTTCCGTGCAATGAGAGGGAAGCTGTGAAAATGAACCCTGTGGAATGAGAGATGGTGCTTCAACACGGGAATTTGTGCTTATGTGAGTACTGGCAGTGAGCAAGAACTGGAGGACACCTTTTCAGCTGAGAAGGACTTGAGATAAAGGCAGTCGATTCCCACAAAGGGGCGTACAGTGCTTAGTTGCAGAAATTAAACACAAGGAAATTTAGAAATAAAGAATGATATCAGTAGTAGTGTAGCAAATGAGAATACCTAATCCAGCTTAGGCCAATTTAGCTTTAGTTTGGCCAAGTGGAAGGTTACAGGGTAATAAAATCTTGGAGATGTAGGAAAAAGAAGAATTAAGGGGGTTTTTTTGATGAAGTATTTGTAGAAGGAGATTAAGTGTCAAACAGCTAACAATAAGCTTAACTTTAACATTACTTAGATTAAAATAAAATAGCATGCTTTGTCCAATTGCCTTTATGTAGATTAAGGTATCTTCCATTACTGGGATAATGGAGAAGAGCTGGTACATCACCTGCATTCCTCTGCTTTTTAACCCAAGCTCATGCAGAAGTTCCTGAAGATTTAGAAATCTTAAAATTGATTCTCTGAGCACAAGTCAGGAGGGAAGATTTCTGCTCAGTTCTACAATGTCCATATTAGTGTTTCTTTGAAATCTTTATTCTTTTCCCTTCTCCCCCCCCCATCTTTAGATGGAGCTTTCACAAAGCAAATGAAGATTTTTACTGAATGGGTTAATCAGGCCTCAGAATGAGAAAATAAGTAGTAGTGCTACATAGATACAACATGGCAACTTCACACCTTACCATGACATGAAAGAAGATTTGCAACCACAAAATGAAACAAAACAAAACCTCGTCCCCCACTTAACAGGGGATGAACTGAAAGGGAAAATGAGAGAACTCTGGGGCTGGGGACAGCGATGTGACATACTCAGGGGATACCTTGAGGTCTCTCTCTGTCTGCTGCTTCTCCGCAGTCAGCTCCGAGAGCGAGTTCTGCAGCGCTTGTGACTGGGAAGAGTAAAACTCCCGCTCCTCCTCCAGCGCTCGGGATCTCTCCTCGTTCTCCTTCATCCTGGCGCAGGGCACAGCAAAGGAAGACAACCGTTCCCACCCCAGCACAACTCACAGGAAGGTAAGTGTTATGGTGGGACGTACTTAATTACCTGGCTGCCCTGAGCAAAGAGGCACTAACAGGAGCACTGTCTGTGTTGCACTTCAATAACACAGGCATTGCTGGAGGAAGCCAGGTGGACAGTTCTTTAATGGGACATTCTCAGCCCCTAGAAGAGGGGCAGGAGCACCAAATACTTCGTATGCTCAAATCTGCGAGCACCACGGTTCACATTGCCTTAGCCCTGTCGTGAAATGAGCAGGTCCAAGTGGCAGCAAGTTCAGCTGCCTTGCCTCACTCTGTCCATCCTCTCTGAAGTGTTTATAACCTGGACTTCTGCCATGAGAACCCGACAAGCTTCCAGACTTGTGTTGGCAACCAAAAAGCAAGTCAGCAGACAGCCATGTCATTTGGCACCACTAAGCCTCAGCAGGGAAGAAGTGTCCTCTTCCTTTTACCACACCCAAGAATGGAAGTTAGAAAGGATCTTGCCTCTCTACAGGTCTCAGGATAAACAGAGGAACAGTTTTCAAGCGATCCTAATTTTAAGTCTAGAAATGTTTAGACAAACCCATTTGGATTGCCTCCCACCTGCAAAGGGGAAAACTACCTCTTTTCCCACCACCCTCTTCATATCAGATGGCATCTTGTTCCATATCCCCATCTCTGGCATTGATGACCAAACCAGGACAGCCCCTGCCCCTGCATCACCTCTTCTCTGCCAGGAGTTTCTCCTCCAGAAGCTGCTGCATCTTCTCTTCAATCTGTCGCAGGCTGCAGTGCAGTCCCCAGATGGGGCTCTGCTCCTTGCTGGGGCTCGTTGGAGGCAGGAGCTGGCTCTCATTTTCTTCCAGCATCTCCAGCATTTGCTGCTTTTCCAGGGAGAGCTCCTTGAAGAAGGACAGAAATTGTGATTATCAGCCAAATCTAACATTTCCGCTCCCATTCTTGCCTGGCTTCTCTCTCTTGAGTCCCTCCATCCTTATATCCACATTCCTCATTCAGGTTAAACACAGGAGAAACAAAATCTGCCTCTTGAGGAGCAAGGCTCCGCTGTAGACTTCACTATGCAAGGGAATGAGAACCTGGAGGCTGCTTTGACATGACATGCTAGTGAGGACCCAGCTCAGGGACTGGAGCCTTGTGCTTCCCCTAGTGCATCCATCACCAATGTGGGCAGCTTCCCCACCTTCCCTCCTCTTCCTTTCAGGTCTCTCCTCATCTTGCTCCTCAGTGTGAACTAGAGGCATCCCCTCTGTGGCACTTCTATCTATGGGGTGATAGGACATAGCATGCTGTTTTCCTGTGAAATGTTCAGTTCATAGTGCACCTAGAGCATGAGTGCTCCTTCCCTCATTTTCGAGTTCTTTTTTCATACCCATAACTGTGGGCAAGGAAGAGTTCAAAGGAACAACAGTGACAGGTTTTCGGACAAACTTGCAGGATCTGGCATGAACATTAAGGATGATATTGAGGTTTCAGCAGGCCAGCTGTGTGGAAATTTCACAAATTATATGCATTTAGAAAAGCCAGTTTCCACCAATCCACTGGAGTGATACCAAGTAAAGAGAGGCTTTAATATATCAATACTCTGTTTTCTGAATTTTCATGTGGTACATGATTGCCTGGGAACCACGCACCCTTCTGTGAACAAGAAATGCATCTCTGCTTCTCTACTTTCCATCAATGCTTAGGGAATTGCAGTTGTAAAAAAAATAATAATCAGAAATATACCACAGAATTATAGCCACGTTGGCTGGAACAGACCTCTGGTAGGCTCCAGTCCAATCTCCTGTTCAGTGCAGGTATGTCAACACAGCAAGATGTGGTCAGCTGTGGCTTTCTATGGTCGAGTCATTAAAACCTTCCAGGATGGAGATTACTCAGGCTCTCCCAGTGTCTGCTAGGTCAGCCCTACCTGTCTAGTGAAAATTCTCTCCCTAGTGTTCAACCTGAGCTTCCCAAACTGCAGCTTACGGTTGTCATCCTACATCACATCACCTGGCACTTCTGAAAAAAGTTTGGTTCTGCTGGGCTCCATGTCACTTCTAGTCCTTTTCTGAAGGGGATTTTGGCCATCATATCAGCTACTGAATGAATCTTTCCATCCACACGGGGTTTAACTCCAGCATTGGCAGATGTTAGATTCATTCCACAGGACAGCATTGCTTTCAGGCCTGGTCAGTTCTCATGGATCGTTCCCAAAATGTTGTCACTCAGGGGAGAAGCGGTCACTCACCTCTAGGGTTTTCTGTAAGGACTGTGTCAGGCTTCGCAACTCTTTCTTTTCTTCCTCCACTCCTTTGAGGGAGCATACTGTGAGCTCTAGCTCCCTAAAGAAGCAAAAAGGGTGACAGCTAGTGCAAGGGAACGCCAGCCCCACAGACCACACTCAGACTCTGCAGGACCTGCCACCACTGGTTGGTACGGGCAGCCCTGGAGAGTCCAGAGCTTGCCAGGAAGCACCCCGCCCTGGGCACACTACAGGCATCCAGAGACTTTATTGTGCCTCCTGATTGTCAAAACAAAACCAGCTGTGAGCGTGCTTCTCTAGCAAGGGAACTGCAACTTCCCTCAGTGGCTCAGACAGGACAGTCATAATGAAGCAGATGTAGGTCTCTGAAAACAAAAAATGGTTTGCAAAATCACACTGGTGTTTCTCAGGGGTTATTTAGGGAGAGAAAAGAGGAAAAAAAAAAAAGTAATGGCAAAACTTGCCCTTTCAACACTTCGGGCAAAGCACTGGGATCCTTCCCTTCCTAAATACATTTCCTGTTTAAGAATTACACTGTGCAAAACATGAAATGTCAAATTTATTCCTGGTGAGGCAACTTCATCATCCACCCAGTGTCATTCAGCTAATGGTAGAAGACTAGATTCAGATGTCTGGAGCCCACACGGTTGGTCAATCAAACTAATTACCTTTCCAAAATCCTCTAGAACCTGTCCATTGCCATGCTACCCCAATTAACCTGGGGTTTGTTTGAGTCCCAGCTTTTTGAAAATGAAGTTGCTGGAGTGCTGGACGCAAAATGAAATACAGTTGTATTCTATTGGTCACACAAATGATAGCAAATGCGGGTAAACAGATCTTGAACATTCCTGCTTTGGTCAATATAGCATTTATCTCCTTCCTATATGCACAAAATAAGTGGATTTTAGGAATTATTTTGATTTGCCACCACAGCAGCACTTCTCCCCTACGTGGGAGCTCGTGCCCTTTCCTGCCCTGAGCAGTTTGCTGCCTCACCGTCTGATCTGTTCCTGCTCCAGCCGCAGCTCCCGCACCACCTCTTCAAACCGGTGCTTCTCTGCTTCCAGGACCTGGTTCAGACGCTCGAGTTCCTGTAACAAAAGAGAAGACAGGAAGACAGGAATATACTCAGATGACACATTTAGGAAAGGCTTCCCTGTTACCAATGCCTGGGACTTTTAAGCTGAGCTATTGTAGAGCCACAGGGTGTCTAATTCCACCACGCTTTTGTCCAGAGGCAATTAGAAGGAATTGAAGGTTGGCTGAGGTTTTCCAGACATCCAGGAGTCCTCACCAGGTTCTCAGACACCTGAAAATCCCAGACATGCTCCATGCACAGACCAGCTCTGCTGCATTTGTACTGAAGGTCCAAAGCTTCCTGGGAAAGCTGGACTCAACACGCAGGTACCATTTCCAGACTCCCACATGTGCAGCTACAGGAGCCTGGAGAGGAACGTGACAGCCCCAACACTGCTGCAACTGTCTGCCTTGCTCAGCCTTGCTTCCCATCCCCACTGGGACAGGAAAGCACCAACTGCATAGTTAGAGCTTTGCACAGCCTATCACTGTCTTTGTGCTAATAAAACCATGCTTAAAGAGCACTGAATACCACAAAGCTCGCAGCAGGTCAGACCACCACAGAGCTATATATTCATTCCTTCAGCAGTAACAAACTCCTCCAAACTAACCTGGCCCCATCTGCTCTTTGTGGGCAATGGAGGTACCGTGCACACTTTTGCCAGAGCAGAGATTTCTTCCAGGGTTTTTAGACAAGGGCATTTCCCTCCCTATGGCTGTGGGCTGTGCAGCAGGCTACCTCATCAGAAAGGGATCTCGCCCTCCAAAAGCATCCAAGCCACCTCTTCAGACTTCATCTCTTCAGAAATGTACAGAGGAAGAACACAGGCCTGAGAAGCCTGGATCAGCATTGCTGTCTTTTGCTAAAGATGGGCAACGGTCATTTTGGATTAACTGGAGAAGAGAGCACGTGGCAGTTTGCAGGACTGTGATGTGGAGAGTCTGCAACCATGCAAGATTTCCTACCATGTATTAGGACAACCCATTTGCAAAGTTATGTTGCAATAACTTTGTGATGGTGCTATAAAAACTGATATAGATTTGGTGTAAATATAAGAATGAGGTACTTGTATTATATTAAGCAAATACAGGCTAGGAATAGTTTGGAAAATAATAATAAACTTGACAAATTAAGGTACAAGAGCTACATCTAAGGGAATGCTCTCTTGGGCTTCCCCTAGTGCAATGTTTATTACTCTCCCTATCTCTGGTGCATCCAAAGAGCAAACCATGTTGCTTTTTGCTGCTCCTTGCTTCTCACTGGAGTATCTCTACACTAGAACAACGTCAGGTCTCTTTGTTTGCTTTCAAACTGTGGAGACAGACAAGTTGATTGCCAGAGTCCTCTTGAGTCTACCCAATAACAAGTATTTAGTTCAACCCAGTGAATATGAATTTAATCTGACGTTCCTCCCTGGTCCTCTTGGAGACATAATTGCAAGTACATTGCATGGAAAATGCCTGGGAAGGGGAGCAGGGTTACACCTCCAGGACCTATCCCATGGCACAACTCTTATTCCTCTCTTCATCCCCAGGGCCCAGAGGTTGGCTGGGGACCCTTTTGGCTCCACAGCCTCCCTTCCTGAAACCCGTTGTGTTCTCAAACCAACAGCTCCCAGCCTCCCAGCCCTGCTACACAGAAGCTGAAGTTAATTGGCTTGTGATGAACACTCACCTCTTTTTGCTCCCTCTGCAGACACAGCTCTTCTGTTTCTTCCATTAGCTTATCTGCAAACACATACAAAGGCCAAATGCAGAGAAAAGCAATTTATATCCTGGGGGTATTTGTGAGTATGAAACATTGACTGGAGCTTGAAAACACAGCGTTCCCTATTGCTCTGAACACATCTGTCTGGGAGACTCCAAACGCTGAGATGACACTAATGGGATATTCTGTAATCTCCCTCCTGCCAAATAACTTAATAACTATACAACCATATTGCTGTGTACTCCTTCCAAGAGTTCCTCTCAGTGTTCTTAAAGAGCATTAACAATCTAACCTTCACCATCCTCTAGCTGAATTAGGAAAATATCTCTGCTTCACACAGAAGGAAGAAAAGGCACAGAAAGGTTAAGTGGGTGCACTGTGTAGCAGCAGCCAGTTCTCCTCCTGCAGCTCAGTGCCTGATCCCTCTCCTTCAGCCCCCAGGCATCACCGCCAGCTCCCTGTTGTCACCTTTGGATGCTCCAGCCAAGCCCAAAAATCAATCCCCTGATTTAGCCACAAAACTTTTAGCTGTGAGGAATAGTTCCTCTCAACATAGAATCATAAAACAGTTTAGGTTGGAAGTGACCTTTAGAAGTCATCTAGTCCAACCTCCCCTGCAGTAAGCAAGGACATCTTCAACTAGATCAGGTTGCTCAGAGCCCCATCCAACCTGACGTTGAATGTTTTCCTGGACAGGGCATCTACCACTTCTCTGGGCAACTCATTCTGGTGCCTCACAACCCTTGTTGCAAAAAAATCTTCCTTATATCTAGTCTAAATCTGCCCTCTTGCAGTTTAAAGCCATTACCCCTTGTCCTATCACAACAGGTCATGCTAATGGTTTGTCCCCATCTTTCCTGTAGGCCCCCTTTAAGTACTGAAAGGCCGCTATGTCATCTCCCCGGTGCCTCCTCTCCTCCAAGCTGAACAACCCCAACTCTTTCAGCCTGTTCCTCATAGGAGAGGTCTTTTTGTGGTCTTCCTCTGGACCCACTCCAACAGGTCCATGTCCTTCCCATGCAAAGGTCTCCAGAGCTGGACACAGTACTCTAGGTGGAGTCTCACGTCAGTTTGATCTTGTCTACTGAGAAGGACACATGCCCACCAGAGATTCTGCTCTGATGCTTACACTGTGACCTGATGTACCCGTGTTGTGCTACACTCTAACCTTAAACAGAGGTTCTGCCTTAGGCGGCTTAGTCACACTTACAGGAAACCAGACAGAAACACATTCCTCACAGTCAAGCCTGGGGTTTAGCTGGCAGCTCTGCCACCCAGCTGCTGTGTGAGCATGGTGAAATTCACTGCAGCACCTTATGATTAAGTCTTCCCCATACCGGTGAGGAGTATGCTACTGGTTTCCTTTGTACTGGGGACCTGAAGGGTTTATTACTGCTGGGAGGAACGCAGACCTCTACCTCCTGCCCACCGCAGGGCGCTTGGAGCCAGAGAAATAGCGTTATGTTACTGAAGCTCCGCTGATCACTGCTGCCTTTCCTTCCCTCTCTCACCCTCTCCCTCCCAGCACAGCTGCACTGTGAGAGGCTCTCCCACCCTCCCTCTTCTGCCTCTCCTGGGGAGCCAAGCCCATGGTTTAATGGACTTCTGCAAAGTACCCAGCCTGAGAGAGAAACTTGGATCCCAGCTGGGTGGGGGGCAGGTAGAAGGTAAGTCTGGGGGGTTTCAGGGAATTTCCCAAAGCAGTGTTTGCTTCCTCCAGAGAGCCTTATCCTGCTTCCAGGAACAGCGTCTGACCTCAAAGCTTCACTACAGGATGGACACAGGTCATTGAAGGTAAGGCTAATGAGGCAGAAGCAGTTATATAGGAATAAATAGACAATTGCTGTCAAAAGAAAGTAACCAACTGTGACAATTGGCCAGCTCAGAATGTTCTTGTCACAGACCAAAGAACCCCGTCAAATATATATTTTATATACCAAGTATCTCCAGTTTCACACATAAGGCATATTCCCCAATTCCTCCATCACCTCCTTTTGTCATACTGTGGCTCTCTTAAGCCTCTTAGCCTCTCCAGATTGCTCTGAAGTTTGCAAATTAATGTTTTGACAAAACTCTGCCCTTGGAGAGAGCGATGACAAATTAGCCACTGCTGTTAGGCACCTCAAACAAGCCCATGTAAATGCTCCCACTGTCAGTATGAACAGTGTAGGCAAATGCATACAAAGACCAAATAGATTACGCCCAAAAAGCAGCTAGGAGAGAAAAACCCATACATGAAGAGCTGTGATCAGCCTCAGAAATACAAGGCTGGTTGTGATTCAGGGAGACAAAAGTATTGGCTGTTTGCTTGAAGGGCGGCTGGAATCAGCACATCCAGACTTCTCAGGGGCAGCAAATATTTGCACAGTCCGGCCATCCGGAGCTGCAGGACCTGCAGCATGCTGGCCAAGGCATGCTGTTCCTTCCCTGCTCCACACAGGTATTCAGATTCTACCTTAATATTTTCATGTTTTGACTCCCTTCAAAACTTGAATTTCAGCTGCTGATTACTCAAAAAGGTTTATCCAGTAAAAGTCAAGAGTAAAAAAACTGAAGCTGCTTGGCTTGACCACACTGACTACTCCAGAAAAGCAAAATGGCTATTTCACAGTTTATGGCTTTTGCAAGTAAGAATTCCCTACCTAAATACTCCTGTTTCTCCTTGGCTAGCTGCAGTCCTTGGGCTTCCAGGCTCTCGATCATGGCTTCTCCCAGCTGGGCATTCTTCCAGGTCCTAAAGAGAACAGACACAAAGCAGACAACGTAAGAGAGCTAAGGGACCCAGAGAGTGAGGCAGCAGGACTTAGCCTTGCAATCCACCAAGGGCTTCAAAAACACAGACCTTCGTCAGTTGGGACAGTGGTTCTCTAAATTTTTCTCCACAAATGAATTGGAGAAGTTTCCCAGATGTTTAGCAATCTTACTTATTTATTTAAATATAAGGGCTGTAGATCAACACTACACAAGTATTCAAATGTTTCTCTAGTGTTTTGGAGATTTTTATGCTGAACTTCATCTCAAGGGCTCTCCAGACCAACCCAGCACAGGCACAGCCTCCAACTGCAACAGGACATACCTAGAACCCATTAAATATATCCCAACAGACCTAAGAACCAGATTTTTAGTTTTTAACTTAGCTAACTTCCCATTTGCCAGTGACACTGTCTTCTGCAACTTTTCCAATATTTTTCTGCTATAGCCACTCTTTTCCTTCAAACATTAAATGTTTATTGGCTCCTTCCCAAAGCCTTGTATCTTCAGCCTTTCTGGTACCCATCATCCACCCTGGAACCAATCAATCGCTCCTCTACTAAACTTGTAAGCCACTAGGATTTGGTGTCTGGCCCTAAACTGGAAGTTAAGTGGTATTCCCTGTAAAAACAACAGAGAAGCAGAGATAAAAGCCAGATGAGATGCTGGGAAGTAGGGAGAGTTAAAGGAAGCAGGCTTATTCAAAGAATGCCTTGTGTAATTGTAGCACCATTGGCCAGAGGACCTCAAGGTCTCTTGAAAGCATTATGAAACTAGGCTCCAAAAATGGCTGTTAAGAAGATGTCCATTACTGCTGATTAAATTGATGGACAGGGTAGGTTTTAATACACATACTAAAAAACCAAGGACACAGAAATTAAAAACAGAATCAGATATGGAGTTTGCTTCTCAGTTCTGTTTGCGTTCCACTAGAAAACAGTATCTACACACATAAAATGCATATGTAAAATTCATCTCAATCTATTTATATAGGGGTACATACAGGAACAGCAATTGCTGTTCCAGAAATTTTGCCATCTTTGTTAAAACCCAAGGGAGCTTATTAATAGTAAATACCTTTAAGCCGCCTTCTTTGTGAGCCACTTGAAATTGTAGCTTTTTGGAAACAGTAAACTGGCAACCTCTTATAAAACAATTTCAAGGCAACCTGTACTCCATCTCTTACAAAAGCCAGACATATTAAACACACCTCACCCCAGGGACCAGGCAGCTCACAGCTCCAGCAGCCCAAGCACTGCCTCGTGGTCTTTGCAGGCAGCTGGGTTTCTTTTCAGCTAATGAGCATCTAGGATATTTCTCAAGTGTAGAGAAAATTAGAATGCTAATTGAAAAGGTGTTTTGCCCACAGGTAAACAGCATCATTTTGAGTGAGAACATGTGGGTGTGAATGTGTTTTTCCACTAACATTCTCTGATACAGGATAAATCTGATCCAGAGAGAACAACAAACAGCTCAGGGGGGCAGAGTTTATCACATGATTACTTTGAGGATTTCAAAACGGCTGTAGCCTTTAAGGTGCCTGTTTATTAGATCCACTTTTTCAGTGCTCCCTTCCCCAGCCTAACAAGATGTTTCCTTGTCTGTAACTCAAAGGTTACTACACCCGCTGCTGTGCAACTTAGAAGATGCACTGGTATCAGTGTGTAGCATTTGAGCTTTTATTCCTTTTAACTGCTGGTACCAGTGCCAGTGTGTAAGCACATCTGCAGGGAGGTACAGCCTCTGATTGCAGCTGAGGGGAGAGCAAGTACTTTATTTTTGTACTTCTTACCAAGTGAGTTCTCATCACAAAAAGCCACATTGCTCGAAGTGCTGAAAATCCCAAAGTATCTCTGTTTGCTACACAACTCAAACATCATCTGTTCTAGTCCTTTTGCAGCACTGGGAACATCTCTCCAGCTTTGCCTGCATTTTGTCTTTCTTGAAAGCATCCATACCCAATTTTTGGAGACACTTAGCACTTCATGGTCCATGGGACATACGTGTTATGTTACCTACACAACAGCCCAGGATGGATAATCATCTGTATATTTATGGGGATGAGGAAAGAGGTGACACAAAGGTACAGCCACCCAAGGAGATTGGCTATGTGAACGTAGGGCTGCCTAAGTAGAGTGTGTGAGGGTCAAGAAAGGAAGGAGCATAGTTTTGCCAAGGTCCTAAAGGGTTAGAGATAAGGAAGGGACCTTAACTTAGAAGACAACAGGAAGCAAGTAGGAAATGGCATCTTAAGTGATTTCACACATACTGAGTCACTAGTAGAAATTCCCAAGTCTGAATTGATTCTTTTCCAGCAGCAGCCATAAATATCTTCCAGAAAACAAGAGAGAACTAGGACAACCCAATTTTTCCTCCTTCCCAAATTACCAGGTCATTTTTTATGCCAATCAAAATGGCCCCAGCCAAGTGTCACAGGTATACATATGGTGTGGCAACTGCTAGCACATTTCTCAGAACAAGCACTCAACATTATTGTCAGCTGGGCTCAACCATGCCCTATTTCATGCCCTTCTCCTGACAAAAGCCAGTTGGTGATTATTTTTTTTGTTCCTCCCCATTGCCCACGAAGTCTACTTTTAACCAAAGCAGGGAATGCCACTATGGGCATAGGGAGCATACGTGTGCTCCTCTCCCCCACTAGCCACAGCAAAGGCCTCTCTGGGTGGGAAGAGAGTGTGCCCAGCTGGGACTCAGGGCTTTGTGCCTTTCCAAAAGGCTTTCAAGATCTGGCAGGTGTGGCAAGTCCTAGCCACAACACATTAGGAGGATGGAGAGACCATCAGGTCCCCTCCACATTGAATAAGAGGTTTCCCTATCAAACGGGGATGCTTGGGAGGGAGTGAAGAGCTGAAGGCATCACTGAGCAGGCTGTGATGGTGGAGGTAACAAGCACACAGGCAGGTGTGCACACACACCACCCAGCCCCAGATGTAAGGAAGCAGCAGACAAAACTGAAACAAAGGAAAGAGGACAGAAGATGCTTCCCATCCTGGGTATATTTTTAACTTGTCCGCTATTTAACAAAATCTCAGTCTATGAAGTCGGGGTGTTGGGTGTTGGTTTGTTTTTTTTTTTAATAATGAGTTGGTTTTCTTTTTTTTTTGGTTAGTTTTGAATAATGAGGGAGACTGTAGGATGATCACAATAACCTGTAAGTGCTGCAGTGCCATCAGCAGTACAATCTCCATCTAGGAACAACAGGGTACTAAAACAGGTTGCCTAGAAGATTTCAGCTGTGTCCTTTTAGATCTCCAATTGATTGCAGATCAATTTACTGGCCCATGCTGTGCCTTTCTGGCTGCTGCTTGGCTCCCAACCTGACCTTGTGAACGTAAAAATCACATAATCTGTGCTTTTCCTCACATGCAGCCTCTCATCAGAAGTGATTATGCTGGAGCTGCATCGCTCTCCTCCTCTGATGCAAGAACAGAAGCAGAGAAGGGAGGGAAGGGGATGTCTCAGGCAGATCTTCAGCCAAGTGCAGGTAGTCTGATAGCAGCCACCTCTCTAGCTCCTGTTTTAAACAGTAGTGCTGGAATACTGGAGCAGGGACTGGAAAAAAGGCTGGCTCTGTGAAATAAGCCATCGCACAGGGTGTGCTTGTGAGAACTCCCCCCAAGCTGTGCAGCCACTCTCCTTTCCTCCCATACACACTTGAAAGATTAATTTGGCCCCCAAATTATTTCCCTTGGCAAAAGTTAAGTCTAACATTGATGAAGACAAGTGCAGACCTATGCTATCAAAGAAAAATCTCTGAATTACTCAAGGGCTGAAACTGGGTCCCTCCTCCTTTGCTCATGCTGAGTGGGTGCCAGACCTCTGCCATGGATTTTGTGTCCCATGGAGCATAGTCACACTGCAGACCAACGTGGGAAGCTTTGTGTCAGCTTTATTATTTAGGGAAAGGATGGGTCCAGGAGGCAATAAGGTTCTTCCTAGTCTTGGGGTGCTTCTCTGCCTCCCTGTAGTCCTTCTAGTCAGGCTTTTCCCTCTTTATCCTTTACACATCTACAGAGCAGATCAAAGAGAATAAGGAATAGAAAGAAGCTTACACTTTTCCAGACTCCTGTAGCATCTCCAGCCACTGAGCCTGCTCAAATTCTGATTCGGCTGCTAGAACAATGTTACCCTAGAAGAGGGGAGAAGAAAAAAAAACCAAATTAGGGAGGTGGGTGCCTTATGTGCCTCTTTGCACTCAGGGCATGAACTGGGCATAGCTAGCACAGCTATGGTGGGAGGAGAACCCACCACAGTTTTCCACCTCTGTGGGAGCATCACGTGGGAGCAAATATGACCCAGGCTTCCACACATTGGAAAGAAATGCACACAGCAAGTGGTCATGGTAGGAATAAAATGATAGGGTGACATGAACTCTAGGGCTCTAGAATATCTGTCTGCTGGTCTGCTTGTACCGTAAGACCTGCTGTCAGAAAAAGCAAGTTTTCTTGTTGGTTGTCAAAGCAGGAGCAGCAGGAAAGCCTCAAGGAGAGTTTGGATGCTAAGCCACCCTGTCTCTCAGGACAGTCTGCTTAGAGAGGGTAGGCACGTATTGGTGGGGTGGAAAAGAGTGCCAATCCAGCTCTGCTCACCAGCAATAAAATGGTTTGTGGTGGTCATTTCTGGATTTTGTTGTTCTTTTTGTTGCTTAGTTTTTGGTTGGGTTTTGTTGGGGTTTTTTTTGAGAAATAAAAAGTCTACTTACATGAAAGTCTTCATGAGAGATCTTTATGGCATAAGGCATGTTGGGCTCTTCTTTGGGCTCCACGATGCAGCCTCCCAGGGGTATGACACCCTGAGGATGAAGCAGAGCACTCCAATCAGTCAGAAGAATCAAGTATAGACATTAACAACTAACCAGAAGCTGAACTGTCCCCCTTGGTCACGTGTGGGCCCCTGCCCTGACTTGGCTATGTATTGCAGGGCAATACATGCACAGAAAAGCAGAGGAACCACCACCAGGAAACCTCCAAGTGGTATCCAAAAGGGGGTAAAGATGTCTCTCCTGTGTTCAGCTTGGAGGGAAGGCCTCTAGCTAGAAGATTAAAGTGGGATCTCTTCCATCAAGCAGGAGGTGACTTCCCAGCAGGGGCAGACATTGCAGAGTCACAGTGTGGTAGCATGAGACAGGTTGTGCATCCGTTAGTCACCACCACTAGGTCAACATCCCACACGTGCTGTGTGGGGACAGATGGGTGGCCTGCTACCCCTCACCAGGCTGGGTGAAATTGGCACCTTTGGAAGCACATGCACTTCATCAGCTTCCAGTGACTACAGAGGATAAAAACAGAGTAAGACCAAAGAGTGTCTCCATAAGAGCTCCAGGTAGTAGAGCTATGGAGACTGCTTCTTGGAGCTAAGGACATGTAGGGGTTTGCCGCCACCGCTGACAAGTGCGAGTACAGGCTAGAAACAAGCAGCAACCAAAGCTGTGAGCCCCACCACTTTGCCAACAGTATTCTCATAGCCACAAGATTAGTTGATTAGGAGATCATGAAAACAAAGGGATACATCTACTATCAGGCAAAAAAAAACCCCATATTAAAGTCACATTCTTTCTGAATCATTAAGAAGTCTGAAGAGGCACTGACATGATTCTTGCTTTTTTGAGACTTCCTTGGATCTGTGAGAAGTTTGTGACTTAACCTCTTTTATACTTGCTGGGCTGGGGGGAAGCTAGAAACAAAATAAATCCCTCTCCCATGCAAACACTCCTCACCTTGGGGTGGATATTGAAGTATTTATTGCTTTCAAAACTCTTCTTCTCACTCTCAGCATAGTACAGCAGGAAACTTTCCTTAATGATGAAGAACCTTTAAGACAGAGAAAGGAGAAGAAAAAAAAACAAACACTCTGCTAGAGCAGAGGTCCTGGTTCGCAGCACAAGAAAATCTCTGCCTAACTAAGGCTGCATTCTGAGCAGAAGAATTTATTATTCCTATCTAAGCCTAATGTGAGGTGCCTCGCTTCTGTTCATAGCCAAGAGCTAGTGCTTAACACAAAGTGCCAAGTTCAAGTGCTTTCTGCTTCTAGTTTACAGCAGTGTGCATGCACCAGTGCTAAAGGCATCATTGACTCACAGGGGAATGGGACGGTGGTCTGCGCCCAAGACAGGAGCACAGCCAAAGCCTTTTGGCATCTTGACCTGTGTATGCTCTGTGTAGCCCATGTGTTGGATTCAACCTATTGGAAGCGACCTGCTTGTTTTTTAAAGGGTCTCTCTCACATGAGTTAAGAGCAACTAAAAGCTTATTTTTGCTATTTACTCCCTGCCACCCTCTTTCCTCCCATCTCAGCATAAGGGGGACTCACAGGGTATCATCCCCAAGCAACTCTCGAGGCAAAATATTGGCCGTGAGTGCACCCAGGAGCAGAAATAAAATTCAAGAAATATTTTTAAGCATATCTCCTGGCAAAGTCTCCTGTCGTTGACCTTTGTAAATACAAAGGAAACTGAAATTCTTTTTTGTCATATGCGCCGCATTAATATGTGCCTTGTTCTGCTCAGTTAGCCTTAGGTATGCTCTGATAAGCACTGTATAGTAGCTGCAAAATATCACAACTTCTGCAAACCAAGCCTCTAATTTACTGGAGTGTGTTCTCAAAATTGTGATTAAAGGACTGCCACTTTCAGCTTATTGGGATGTTAAAAATGCCCCTGGGAGAGTTTGTTTTCAAAAAATGAGGTTCCATTTACCCTGCAGGCAGTGGTAGAGGGGAGAGATATCTGACTTAGCTTAAATGTGGTCTAAATCTGCAGCCCCCAAAAATGCTGAAGAGCAGCTGAAAAGATGGAGATTAGGTTCATAGGGAGGTTTCAAAAGAGTAAGTGACAAAGAAAATGTGTTACACTGTTCTGCACATTTTCCGACATGAGAAAAGAGGGATTTGGAAAGTGAAACGCAGTAAGCTGAAAATTAATAAAGTATGTCTTTTTACACTGCACAAAACACTGCTGTGTAAATCACTTTCATGTGGTCCCAAGGACAAGAGCTTGCGAGGGACTGGAAAGGATAAGGCATTTCTGTGAATCCCAGGAATCCCAAGATCCCAGGAAACCTGTCTGCTTCTGGGCAGAAAGACTACACTAAGAGGGACCAGGAAGAGACTTCTCCAGGCAGCGCTTTCCAGTTGCACAGCCCAGGGATTCCTGCACTGCTTCTGAAGCCACCATTAAAGATGGGCAATGGACCCAGGGGTCTGATCCACAAAAGCAATTCCAATACGTCGATGTACCCATCCCACCCCAGTCCTCTCCTCAAGCAGAGGCCCCAGTCTGAATTAGGCAGAGGTGTGCCAGTGAAATAAGAGGTGGGGGCTGGTAAGACAGGGGAAAGTATTGAATAAAAACAAGAAACCAAAAAAGAAGAAACTAAAGAACTGCACTCAAAAAGCCTGGAGAGCAGCAGCGGAGGTGAGAAGGGCCGATACAACCGTGCACGCTCCATACAGAGCACAAGTAACACATGAGCCATTCACACATGGTCAACTCATTTGGATCGTCCATCCCCCAATGGTTGGATCCTGCACTAAGAAACCACTAAAACCACAGTGTAATTAAACTGGAATAGCAGAGGAACAGTAACAATCCAAGTGATTTGGAGGCAAAGCCAGGGACATGATCTGCCAGGATTAGACACAACAGCACCATACCAGACCAGCAGAGATACCTGATCTCTGGAGGTAAAGTGCTTTCTTGGAGTCAGAGGGGTAAGGAGATTAATTAGCTAATCTTTGTAAAAGCTTTTGAAGTGACAATGGCCCATGTCAAGTATTTACATTATAAAACTGCAGCAGTCTCACCGGTCCTTCCTTCCAATGCTGGTTTTCTGGGCACCGGTCCAGGAGCAGAGGCAGCAAAACCCAGTTACTAGATCGGCCCAGTTATCTCTCCCTCTGGGGACAGCTCAGGAAAATGATGGGCTAGAGATCTCTATCAGCGCGTCCACTCAGAGACCACCTCGCTCTTCCTCTCTGAGCAGCCCCAGGCTTGCCTGCCTGCCTGGCGCCAGGCAGGGAGCGAGCGGGGGGAGGCGGATGCTTCCTGACAGCAACCAGCCCAGAGGGCAGCTTGCCATGACCAGCGGGGAGCACGGGGTCTGCTCGACTCGCAGCCCTGCTGCCCATGCCTCACACAGGTGAGCACGCACACTGCTCTGCGGTGGGAACCTGTTTTCTGGGTTTTTTAGTGCAGAAAACAGTCCTAAAAAATTATCCTTTCCATCTCTCCTGTGACCGCATCCGGTGACTGTTGGTAGCCACTCCGTCAGACAAGCTGCTGTGCATGCCTTGCAGTGCCACAGGCAAGTCTAGTCCAAGAGGAACAAAATTTCTCTTAACTGTGCTGCGTTTCCCTCCTTCCAGCAGCAACCCCTGAATCTCTGATGGATTTATTCAGAGGTATAGGCATATTTTGTGTTCATAGTATCATATGGGGTTGGAAGGGACCTCTGGAGATCATCCAGTCCAACACCCCCACCAGAGCAGGTCTACCTAGAGCAGGTTGCACAGGAACTTGTCCAGGTGGGTTTTGAATGTCTCCAGAGAAG
>JAOQGH010000040.1:28532035-28548846 GCA_025769975.1 Gallinago jamesoni
TTCCTCATAGGAGAGATGCTCCAGGCCCTTAATCATCTTTGTGGCCCTTTGCTGTACCCTCTCCAGCAGTTCCCTGTTCAGTCTTGCTTTCTTACTCCAGCTGACCACTGAGCAGATGCCCTCTTGGAACTGTTCCCCTTGGCCCCACAGTCTCACACCTGAATGGTGACAGTCAGATTAGAGCCTGACATTTCTATGTGGGGCCAGAATTATTCACAGCAGAGAGGAACTTGTCACTTCCCACCTGCAAAGCTCCCTGTTCATGCCACATGCAGGGCAGGTACACACCTTGTGCATTTCATTCCAGACTCCATGCCAGGCTGATGCTGTTACCAGTACAACTTTTGTAGGAAGAAGGCTAAACTGCTTGTTGTTAATTGGAATTAAGAATGGGGTGCAGCTTGGTGGGAAGAAGAGAACTAGAAGTCAAGGAGTATGACTTTCCAAAGCCACTCCAGTAGTGACCCAATTTTCAACTGTACTGGTCAAAAGCATCAGTAAGTTCAGAAGATGACTGCATGTCTCTTAGAAGGGTATTATTTTACAAGGAAAGAAAATTCACATTAGCCAAGGAACAGACCTTCTTCTCTTGGGGAGATAGGAGCTAGGATGCTGCTAATGGTGTTTCAAAACAGAGCGCTGGAAGTCAACATGCTCAGATGCCATCCCCAGCAGATAAACCTAGGCATGTTGGTTCAGTACCAGAAGCACCCAGCCCAGTCTGGGTCAGAACTCGAGGCAGCAGACACACACTTAGGCTGCCGGACAGACCATTGTGTGGGCAGGGGAAAAGACTGAAAATGCTCAAGACAACGGCCTCATGTCAAGTCTTCCTGCCCTCTCAGGTGCCATCAGATGATGCCATCAAATGCCCTGACTAAAACAAGGCTCTGCTATCCCTTCCTGCTCCCTGCACACCCCCTGCTGCTGCAAAATCCCCAGACCTGGGATTTCAGTCATCAAAGCACTGGACACTATGCCTGGTCTTTTTTCCTTGATTCATTACCCAGTCAGCCACCATCCTCTTCCCTTAAACACTTGCTTTTCTTCTCAGAGCCTACAGTGGCACTGTTGCTACAGCCAAATGAATGGGATCAAGCTAGTAAAGTATCATACATCTTGACAGCCATACAGACCCATTTCCATGGCCGAGGGCCTGATGTGATAAATCCTCCCATTCCATGATGGTTTATCTCCCATAGCTTGGAAAGACTTTCCTCAGGACAGGGAGTAGTACTATTGTCCGGTGCAAAATTACTTTACAGCAAAAGTACTAACTATAAATACAAAATGTATAAAAAGTAGTAATCTAAGATTTCAGAACAAAGTCTACATTGGTCAAAGATCATAGAATCATAGAATGGTTTGGGCTGGAAGGGACCTTAGACATCATCTAGTTCTAACCCCCACCGCCCTGGGCAGGGACACCTCCCACCAGACCAGGTTGCTCAAAGCCCCATCCAGCCTGGCCTTGAACACCTCCAGGGATGGGGCATCCACGACTTCCCTGGGCAACCTGTTCCAGTGCCTCACCACCCTCACTGTAAAGAATTTCTTTCCAGTATCTAATCTAAGTCTCCCATCTTCCAATTTAAAACCTCACCTCTATCTAGCAGTAGTAATTTTTTTCCTCTCAACGGGAGTGGGAAACATCTCTTCTCCTTTTCATAAAATAATGCACTTGACCTGCTGTGTTTTGCTGGACATGGGAGGGAAGCGTGGGAAATGGATGGTTGCTCCTTTTTCCCCTCATAATGACCAAATGACTTATAATAACATGCAAGAGGTTTTTACTGCAAAACAAATCGTTCCTGTGATAAAAAATTTATCATTCCTCCTGTTGCAGCCTTTTCACTCGAGAAATCCTTTCTTTCCAAACCCTACAGATTCCCTGTGTTCACCTCCCACTGACCTGTCTCTGTTCCCCCAGGATCCCCAGCTGCCATGCTTGCAGCTCACCTTCCTCATCACCCCTGCCCCACGGTCACCTCCCCATCTCTTCCCACCTCCTACCACTACAACATTTACCACTTGCTGAAGGTGGGGGTGAGTTCTAGGAATAGAACTGCACTAAATAAATAATGACAGAGAGAGAAGAGATGGGCCATGTGACTGCAAGAAATTTTGATTAGGAAGAAGAAAGCCTTTTAAGAACATCTGTGCCATGGCAAATTACCTTCCCCTCTGTTATTCTGTCCACTTCTTTTCCATAAAATAGTCACATTAGTTTCCAGACATAATTCATTTAAATATCAATGCTTGGGAGCTAAGTAGGGAGCATCAGCAGAACTTCTCTCCTGGGTGAAACAAGGCTGTTGTTGGGAGGGGGGGGGCAGGGGAAGAATACAGAATAAAACCTGCAGATCAAAGATGTCTACAAACACAAAACCGTTTCCCAAGCAACATTTAACTGTTGTTCAGGCCACACCATCTTCACAGGTTTAGACTGAGTAGCACTGAGCAGGACTGGGAAAGCTGGGTTTAGAAGTGGGATTGATGTGTTGTGCCTACACTGCAGGCTGCAGCAAAAAGGCACACACAGAAGGTGAGTACCAGAGGCACCAACAGACATTGCTCAGGTGCAGGTCAATTTATTAATTTATTCTTCCTAAAGGTCTTCAGACAGACTATGCTACAAAGGCTACAAAACTGCCTTTCAGTTCCAGAGGTAGCTCAGGCTTCCTGTGCTGCCGTTTATTAATGACTCATTTGTGCCTTTCCCCAGTGTAAAAGGGGGGGGGGCGGGACGACACACGACACAATACAAAACAGCATTACATTGTTTTTCTTGCAGACTTTTTCATCTGCAGATACGAAACTACTAGAGTTGGGTAAGTACTACAAATCCCGGGTTGCAAAACATCTCTGGCAGTGGTACAAGGAAAATGCAAGTTTCTCAGCTTCTGAGTGAAGTCTATCAGCTGTGACATTAATCTGCCATCCAGGAATGCTGGAAGGCACAATCCATTGGATCATGTACCCCCAGTGAGCAATGAGAAAGAGCTGTACCATGTTTCTGTGCAAGTACCCACCCATAAACAGTCGTGTCTCATCATTTGACAACCAGCAGAAAACTCTCCTGTGAGATTCAGTGATTCACACAAAGAAACTACGTTGACTTCAAGCCTCAAAGCGACCCCTCACTTCAGCATTACAGAACATACTCCCACCCTTGGGGAAAAGATTATAGCAAATGCTTTCCAGCTCCAGACTTCCTGGCTGCTGATACACAACACAGCAGCTCACAACGCCCTGGCACTAGATGTGAGAGAATTCAGAGCCACCTTCCTCGCCAGGGAAGAGTCTGCATTTGCTGGTCCCAGCGTGCCATCACTGCCACACAGCACAGCAGCGCTGCTGCTGGTCCCCAAACCCCTGCCGACCATACACACACAGAGTCCCACATGCACAGTCAGCTCAGCCTGGCCATCTCACACCCAAAGAACCCCAAAAGAACTTTAACAAGTGCTAATAGACAGTCAGGCAAAATACAAAGTTTGGGGGCAAAATACATGAGACGACTCTCCCTCTTTCATTAAATGATTACAGGGGGATTTAAACAGAGGAAGCAGCAAGTCTCTGTTCCCACCCTGAGGTGCATGTAGCACAGGGTCTGAGTAGGTAAAGAAGGAAGTACAGGGGGTGCCATGTGTGTAAAGCAGACTCGGAACAGCAGGGAAACTAAGCCCAAAGTTTCACTCCTTATCTCTGCCCGGCTAGTTGCACGTGAAGAGCTACACGCTGGGGCTCCAACTCACCCCAGCACCCTTCGGCTTTGTATTCCACCTGAGCATCCCTCAGCAACTGCGGCTTACCTCCTAGACCATTTGGCTGACTGCCTCCCAAAAGGTCTCTTCCAGAGCACGCCGTACAGCTGCACTTTGGTGCTGATGTCCAGAGCGTCCGAGTCTGCCTGCTCCATGGACGGAGAAGGGGATACAGAGCTGGATTTTGAAGCAAACATCATAGATGGATCTGGTTGTAACTCTCTCCCTCTCTGCGCTGCAGCTCAGGGAATCCGATTAAATGCAATGAACCAGAAGGACGTAACCAGCCACTCCAAGCGGCAGACGGGGAGACTGGGCAATGGTTTGAATCAATAACTTGACTGCTCAGCACTCAGTCAATAATTCTCTCCCTGATGCACAGATGATGAGGGTTTCCTCTTTGCGTATTACTTCCTGATGCATTACAGACAGCACACATCCCAGGCAAAGGAAAGAAAAAAAAAAAAAGAGAAAGGAAAAAAAAAAGAGAATGAAGAGATTAGGAACACAGAGAGGCAGAAAGAACTCACCAGAGAGGAAGCTCCCAGCAATAATATAAGCCAAAATACCTCTGCACCAGAATCAGCTTGGAAGGTTATTTTACTCGACATTGCAGCATCCCAGGCAGAAATCAGGGCAAGGCGAACGGTTCACTGTCAGGCATCTCTTACTCTGACACATACCCCCAAAATCTTGCACTTGGAGACGGGTTCTCCTCATTTGTCCCAAGGAAAAGGGGAGCAGAGTGGGTGGGCGCCAGCGAGTTCAATCAGATTCCCTCTGTGCCGGGAGGCTTCTGCTGTGCCAGCCTGGCACTGCCCACCCGGGTACAGTTCAGTGGCTGCCGTTTGGACTGGGCAGTGTCCATGCTGCACGCCTTCCTCAGCCTTAAAGGGCCACTACTGATCAAAGCTAAAGCATCAAAATTCTGCCCACCTCTGTGTCTTGCTGCACCTCGGGGATGTGGCAAGCGCAGCCTCTGCCTGGACTCTCAGGTACCAGCTCCCTCTTGGCCATAGCACAGAGACATAGGAATATGTCACACAGCTCAGGTGAGTCTCCGTTCATCTTCATTTTGCTGTAAGATCTTAGTGAAACCTAACAGCCCAAAAGCAGAGAGACATTTGTGCAGCGATAATCCATTTGTATTTAATCTGGGAGCTCATCATTTAAAAAGAGCAGAGAAAGAAAATCCAAATATACAAGATCTTCACTGGACAATCGTGTGACACCAGTGCAAGAAAAACGCAGTGATGGCCAGCATTACAAGCGAGGGCAGACATAAGCCCTTGTACCAGACCCACACGAGATCCCATCTCTACAGTTCTGGCCAAAGACATTCCCCAGCCCTGAAGAGAAGCAGAAAAGGGCTTGGGGGATGATCACAGGTATAGTTAACCCATAGTATGACCGGAAACTAAAAGGGCTTCACTTGTTTAGATGAGATCAAAGGCAAAAATTCAACTGCTGTGTAGTTTCAAGCGCTCTTTTCCCTTGTAATGTATCAGATGGTTGCAATAAAACAAATGGGCCTAAATTGGCCATGAATAAATGAGAAGGTATGTAACTGCACAGCAAGGGAATTGTGGAATTCCTTGCGATGAGAACAACAGAGGCAAAAAGCCATTACTTGGTTGGATCAGCAACCAGAGGTGGTTCCAGGGGTACAGATTAGACTCATCCTTTTTTTTTTTTTCTGAAACATTTTTGCTCCAGAATAATAATTTAAACATTTTAGGTGCATGTTTCATTCTTGATGGCTCGTAAGGAAAATGCAACTTGTACATCCTGGAGAGAAAGCACTGAAGCTTTACTCAGGAAATCTGACTGTGGAGAGACAGGTTGTACTGCTACAGGAATTACTTTCCTAATATGTAGCCCCTATTTTTCCTACACATGATGCCAGTAAAAATTTGTCAGCAATTTCAAAAAACTGCTGAAGCAGACAGCAGTGCAAGCTAGCACAGAACTAACACTCCATCATCACAGGGGCCACCCTCCAGCTACAAGATACTCCCTTTCAGTTGAAGGATGCCCTTACTGGCTAACTGCAGCCAATGAGGAGACTTGTATTATTATTATTATTAAGTGAAAAGTTACATCTTTATATTCCGGGCAGCCTTACAAGAGTACTTTATGCAGAAAAGAAACTAATCCTTGGGCTGGAGCCAGGAAATCGAGATTTGGATCAGAGATGCTGCAGAGTTGGAAAGATTCAGATTTTGCCCTGCAGTATGGATCCCCTTTCCTCTTACAGCTTGTGATAGTCTCTGCAGCCATTTCCAACCCAGAGAACCATTAGCAATTATAGGAAGTATTACCAGGTACCTGGAACAATGTGGAGAAATAAAAAGAACATCTAGTTCAAGGTTGGATTAAGATGTATCACTCTTGCAAAGGTAAAATGTCACACATACCTATCAAAATGATGCTCCAGCTTCCCAGACATACAGCTGCTCACAGAGGCTATCTTAAATAAAAAAAAAGCAAACACCATCAATCCATCTCTTCAGGGAGACACCAACAGATTGTGTTTCTTTTGCATGTGATTAAATTTTCAGTGTCTCATGGGAAGCCAGAGCTGTCCTGCAGAACTCAAAGAAAAGAGTTCTTAAGCAAACGGACATTAAAGTGATCACCAAAAATACTGGTCTCCACAAAATGCAGCATGCTAAGAGGGCCATCTGCATCCTCACCCATTTACCCTTCCGCGAGCCATGCTACCACACAGCTTTTGTAGATGGGGCTTCTTCCATACCGAAGTCTAGGCTGCAGGGATAAGCACAGAATAACTCTGGGACAGACCCATGGCTTAGCCCCCCACATGCACCAAAGCCGGTTCACATGAAGCATCTGCAGAGCAGACACCAGGAGTACAAAGCTTTGTTCGAGATCAGCTGCTTCTAAGTTTCTCTGTAAAGAAGAAAACAGAACACGTGAAATCCATTACAGTCCTAAAATGTGACTCTACTTACAGCTTCACCTTCTGGAGGCAAACAAGGAAAGCTTGACCAAGAGGTGTTACAGCAAGAGTCATTCCGATGAGTACTAAGGCTTGCAAGCAGGGTTTACTGCAGCCCTCTTCAGCCCACTCCAATGACGATCATCCCATTTAAAGTGTTTCTTCAGGTAACAGAACTCTTCCACAGACTCCAACAAAAACTATGATCATATGTCATAAAGTAATTACCCCTTCAGATGCTGGATGAGCATACAGATAGAGAACAAGCATTTTTTCCCCCCTAATGATTTCACCCCACCTTTTAAATTTTCTAAATATCACATAAGTTTGGTGTCAGACATCATGATATAGCTTGCTTTTAATTAGCTCTACAAGTTTTCTGAATGAGGCGTTTTTCTTAAACCCCCCTCTCCCCATCCACCGTAAGGGTTTGTTAATCTCTAGACACCCCAGACAAGAGGGAGAAGTGCTGTGATAAGAAGGGTGGAACGTTGCACAACTGCTTGCAGGGATATTTGGATAAGGCTTGCACGTAATAGAAGAATGGCTTAATTTGTAAGGTGGAACAATAGATGACAGCTCATCTTCCTCTTGCTCCTGTGCTAACGAGTCTCTGATGAAAATGCTGATGAATTATTTTTTTCCCTTAACAAATGAAGGAACACTCTACAGCCACCATCAGGAAGCCTGCAACACCACAGGTCCTCAATATTTTAGTGGTAACTCTTGTAACATAAATGCATCCAAAGCACCTCCTCACATCTGCAAAAGGATTTACAACAGACTGCAGTAGTTAAGTCTCCAGTTACTGAGACAACATTTTTATTAAACACACTGAAAGAATGCTAATGTACTGCATTATGCTTATCATTAAAAATAAATTTTACTTGCGGAAAAAAACAGAGCCTATCTGGGAAAGTACTGGCTTCCCATCCTTACCACCTTGCATCTGCCTGTACTAGCTACAACAGCAGCACCGCCATTTCTTTCGGGTCTTCTACTAACATTAAATTAATCACATTCTCTTGTGATTAAGCCTGAGCAGCCCTGAAGAGCTAAGTATAGGTGAGCAGTGGGATCAGGGGGCAGT
The DNA here is from genome assembly GCA_025769975.1 of Gallinago jamesoni. Taxonomy (NCBI): domain Eukaryota; kingdom Metazoa; phylum Chordata; class Aves; order Charadriiformes; family Scolopacidae; genus Gallinago; species Gallinago jamesoni. Next base: position 28,539,855 of record JAOQGH010000040.1, read on the forward strand.
CACAAGGAAAGCTGAGCAGTGACGCCGTGCCTGGGAACAGCAAGAAGCTAAGGAAAAAACAAACCAAAGAGAGCAAGGGCCAGAAAGATTTCACCAGTAGTTTCCCCCCATAACACAAGAACAAAAAGCAGGCAAGGGCTTTCCCCGAAGTACAGACACTCACATTTTTGCATGCCTATTTAATGGTGACTTTTAACCCAAATTGCACATGGGGATATATATATGGCAAAGGCCGCTGTGTCAGTCTCCAAAAAGAATGGAGGGACTTTGTTTGCATTTTGGGCTGGGGCTGACAAAGTTGTTTTCACTCCATCCCGTGCTCTCAATTTTCTTTAACCCCAATGTGTCCTCCATCCATTTAACAGCAGCCTGGAACAATCTTGAGTCAATCACCTCCTTGCTGCTCTCCAAAGAGCTCTACGCCTTGTAAGCATCAGAGATCTCCCCGGGGCAGGAGAACAGAGCTTCAGGGCAACACCAACTCCCGAACACCCCTGTGGGAGACAGAAGTTGCCCAACACTCCTCTCAAGCGAAGCTGTCAAATCATTTCTGTAATTCTACCTCCAAGCCCATTCCTACCCGTGTCCAAACCAACCTGCTAGACTACCTCCCAACATGCCATTTCACACTTCAGCTTTCCAGGGGGGGGGCTCAGGAATGAAGAAAAGCAGCAAACACACTTCTACAAAAATTGCTGTCTGCACTGCTTGCATCCCATTTAAGGCTGTCATTTCTCTTCATTGGAGCCATCACAAAACCCCATGTAGTAAATGATGAGCCAACTCCAAAGCACTGCACCTAGTAAAAATTTAATATAATAAAACAAATTGAAAACTGCAACATTATTTTAACCATTCACAATTAAAGTGGAAAAAAAAAAATCATAAGGCAGCCATTCCTGGAATGATTTTGTGTACAAATGGTTTGGAAAGAGACAAAATTACAGTTTCGTACATGGAGTCAGGTAAACAACAATGACCACGCAGTGTTTTTCCCTGGAAAGCCAAGGCTGCTGAGAGATGTAATAAAAGGGCAGTAAGAAAAGAAAAAATAAATTTATTTTTAAAAGAAGTTCAAGGTGAACAGGAATCTGAAATTCATCATAAATTTTCCCACCATACTGCAACCACTCCTCCTTCCACCCCCGAAAGATTAAAAATACACTTCCCTCCTCTTCTTCCCAAGTCCCAGCACAGAACAGGAAGGCAGCAGCAGCAGCACTTATTCCACTGCATCTCTCCCTCATTCTGCATAGACCTGATACCACATGGACACATCTGCTACTGTCAAAAAACTCCTTGAAGGCTCTGAACTAGTTCCTGAATAAACACAGTAGTTTTCCTAGGCCTCTTGGATAACATTAGTCTTTTACACAACCTGCCTGGAAATGGTTCTTTAAAGTCAATGGTGAGTTTCTGTATTTAACACCCAGCCATCTGACATCCCACAGCTATCAAAAAAGTCTCTCCTGGTGTGACAGCTCTGCCATCCTCACTCAGGTTAGTGTCAGTGCAGTTTCTGCATCTGTCATCAGGTGCTGAAAAAGAAGTGTTTCCCTTCTTTATGTAAAGAACAATAACAGAATCAGAACAGTAGGGAAAGTACCCGAACACACCTGGACCAAGAGAAATAGCTTTAGTCCAATTCCTATCGCCAGTTAAGAAATCATTAACTGAAAAAACAGCTGACAAGATTATACATTTCCTAGAGGGACTTACAGAAGGAAAGGGGAACATGCCTGGCACTTGGTTAAAGCATTACCTGCTAGACCTGCTGCCACCTACCTCACAAGAGGAACCACAGGCAGAAATGGCTATTACAGAGAAAGCAAGAGGAAATTGTTTTGCACCAAGGTCCCCTGAGGAGTAGAAAATGATACCAGATGGACCTGGCTACATGTGGTGCTTGGATTTACTGTGACAGATGGGGAGATAGGTAAAAAAAGGGAATACGATAAAATAGACCATTTTATTTAACTCGTTAAAATACTCTGCCTCAAGAAAATAATCCTCCATGTGGAACTAACAATTTGGAAATGTCTGATCACTTAAAATTGTATATTCTTCTTATCACATAATTGAAAGCTTCCTTGGCCACTGCAGTTTCAGCTACAGAATTGAAAACAATAGTTGAACACAGAGGTAATAGAGGCACCTAAAAGAAAATGCTGTTGCTACTTCTAAATGGATAGGGAAGGGAAAAAAAATGAAAAGAAAAATCACAAGTCTTCTGTCACTTAACCAAGTGCCAAAATTAAAAATACTTGTTATCAAAATTTTTGTGCCGGTTTTAAGTTCCAATGTTTTCATTTAAAATCCCGCACCTGCTCCTATAACTTGGCCTCTTATAGTTCACAAATCATTAAACTGCTGGCTGCCCCAGAAATTGGAAACATGATGCGAGGGCCAGGAGAAAAGCCAAACGATAAGTCCTCTCAGCAACGGCGCCTCTTGTGATGAACACACCCGAGGTGATGTCCCCAGTGAAAAGGTGCCTGTCGCATCCTCACCAGCACACACTCACCCCATCGGGTACTATCCACACGCTCCCGCACTGAAATAAAACGTGTGAAATGGGACCTGATGCAGGTACCTCCCTAGAACAGCTTCACTACTGGGGCAGGGTGCAAGCGACAGGTGATAGTTTAAAGAAAAAACACCTACCGTTTTACAAAACGTAAAGCATCTGACGCTGCACTAAGCTACCTCCTGCTTCTGCTGCAGATCTGGCAAACTCCAGCTTTAGGAAACAGTTAAGTGGAAAGATTAAGCAAAGGAAAACAGTGAGATTATCAAGGAGGGAGGTAATTAGGTGGCAATCAGGAAAAACACCGGGAGCTCTGGAGTAAACATCCCTATGTATCATTCACATGTGTCAGTAACCTGTGTCACTGAACTTTTTAAATAGGCAACTTACTAGTTGCATATGTATGTTGTAAAAAAAAAAATATGTTTAAGTATGCACAAGAGAGGAGCTCATCATGTCATTATCTTTGCAGTGGCTTTTCAGAACAGAATTAAGTTTTGAAGATCTGATGTCAAAAATGCTTATTTAGGCCTGACACACTCATCCTATCTGAAAATACTGTCTTGTAGGAAAAGATGATTTTGCATTGATTTTATATAGTAAAACACACAAATAAACAAGCACTCCTGGGGAACAGTACTAGATTCAATCCTGGGATATACCTGTATTGTTACAAAGCCAACAGACAAGGCAATGACTAGTCCAAGAGCCAGGCCATACCCATTATTGAACTAGTACACAAACAGGATAATGATAAAAAATGTAAAGATGTTAAGAGGCACAATGGCCTGCGTAGCATAAGTAATAAGTGTTATGAAAAACAGACACACTCATTCAAATGGAAACAAGAAGCACTTCAGTTAAGAAGATATTTCAAGCCTTGAAAACACATTTAAAAAAAGAAAAATGTATTTGGCAATGTTATTTTTAAAAAAGTGCAGAGAGAGTACAGATTAAAAAGGGTACACCATTGAAAAGTTTTCCCCTAAAGAAAGAATTTTATGTTGAGTCTGTGCATGTCAAGCATTCCTGACTTTCCAATGCACTACAGTTATTAGAGAATAATATATTTTGCATAAGAGAAATGGTGCCTGACAAGAGAAGGCTGTGCCTTGGAAAGGGAGGGATCTTTTACTACTCTTCTGCAGTCTCGCTTTTCTCCCAGTCACCTCTCAGGTATCAGCAGTTGGCAACAAGGCCTCCAGTAGATTCACCAAAACTAACACTTACCAGTAAGAGGCAAATGCACAATCGCCAGAGTCAAACGCCTAACTGGTCTGCTGGGAACCCACAATTTTGGTTTGTTTGGTTTTTCTTTTTTAGAACTGCTTTAGAAATACTTTGTATGCTATTCTGCAGCATAAGTATTTAACTAAACATCTTGTTCTGATAGCCCTAATATCTTTTATTTAATGACACACACCCCTCCTCCAATTTCAGCAGTTCAGACTTTTGAAAATGAGCTAGTAACATCCTCTGGTCCCTCAACAGCTGTCTCCAGATTTCTACTCCTCAAAGCCCAAAACAGCTCGATTTCAAAAGACACTATGGTTGTCTCTCTCAACAGTAGCAGTAGTATAATTACAGTACCCAATACCTAATTCCTGCTAACATTTCTGGTGCCTACACTTTACTTGGCAGAAGACCGTCTCCCAAGAAATACTGCCTTTTAAAATTTATTAACAATTGCATAAACAATCAATATTCTTCTTACTTCTATCCTTTGCCTTAAATAAGGGAATACACCACAAAATTCATTTGCACTTTCTCAACCAGCTGATTCCCTACTCTAATCCTAGACATTGTCTACATAATTTCTTTCTTATAGCGACACATCTGTGACAATAGCAGTGTTGTCCAGAATTCCAAGTGCAGCCCATTTTTGCAATACAATTAGTGACAAACATTACAAGACCAGTCACGCTGTCAGGACAACATAGAACCGATGTGGGGAGAGCCCCCTTCTTCATTAGTAAAACCTTCAGCCTCTCACAAGGCAGCCATCCTTTGTTTTTGCTCTCAGCTGTGAAAGCTGAATTGCAGGATACTTTGGTGATTGCAAATTCGTGATGAGTCGTTATGTTCTTCCCCGCTCACCTTTCTTAACTCCAAATTCCATCTTCCCTGAGAATAGGGCCAGAAGTAACAATCAAAATAGCAAGTGTCTTCAGAAAAGAAAGTTACAGAGAATTTATGTCCGGCTGCCAAAGTACATTTTACTACACTAAAAACTTTCCCAGTATTCCTCATTTTGCAATCAAGGTTCCCTCTGAACTCCATAAAGTGGATGGGATGGATGATGGGTAAGAGACAATGATAAAGGGAGCAGCCCACATTTACTGCTCATGTCAGATCAAGAAGGAGAATGGTGAAATTCGAACGTTTAGTGCTGGTGTCCAATGGACAAAACTAGAGGAATAAGGCATCCTAATACTAGGGCTGCCACCTCCAGGCGACTGAGTCCTTTTCCTCCGGTTGATTCAGGTTTGTGGCTATGAGCAATTCCTCCTACTTCTGGGAGGACATGGACTGTGGCAACGTAAAGAAAAGTCCCAGCAGAAAACAGCATAGCAACTCCGGTGGCATTGACTTCTGAAAGGGCTTCTTTGCTGCTCTGAAATGGAAAAAAATGGAAAGAGCAAAAATCAGGATAATCAGAAGCTCTTCAAACAATAATAATAATAATAAATAATAATAAAACAAAATCTATCAGTGTCCAGACACAGTAGGATTTCTATCAATTCTTACTCTTTCGTAATGACAACAGTTTAATGTGTTGTTTAGTGTCTTCCACGTTACTTGTAGCAACTGACATTCTAAAGTTGATGGGGGGGGAGGCATAAAGACACCTCTCAACCCAGATAGGTCGCTTCAGACTTCTAGGAACCCTTACAGAAGAAAAAAGCCACAATCTATGCAGAAACATCTTGTTTGACCATTTCACAGCAACATTAAAAAAAAAAGTCAAAGTGACAAAAAGTACTTTGAAAAATATAAAATTCAGATTGCAAGCTCACAAAATTTAGGAAGGACACTGAGGAATGACTTTTTCTTTTTTCCCCCTTCTAAACAGTTCAAATAAGATGTTAGCCTTTACATATCTGGTCCCCTGATGGTCAGAGCAAGATTTGCTAGATTTAAGCCCCAAATCATCACTCTTTCATTATTTCATTTGGATGTACAAGTAAACGTCCCAAACTTTTCCAGAATTTCCATGCGAATTCCATAAATAGATGCATCTTCTAAATCAAAAACCTGAGCATCTCTTCACATTCATGCTAGGATTAAGATCATGCTACACATCATTGAATGTAATAAAATGCAAACCTCCTCATATCAGTTTCAAAACGCTTCTTGAACAATTTCCAGCTCATGTGTGATGTTAGTTCTCCGGTATACTCTCAGGTTACTTTTCCAAAGAGCAGAAATACATCTTCTGCTCTGGAACTATTTAACCACTGTGACAGCTTTTGCATCTTATCAATTCTGTGTTCTTTCTGAAGTGCAAAATGCAAACCCAACTCTCAGTGAGCCTACACCAAAAGAATGCTCAAACGCCACCCTCATTTCTATTTACAACCCCCACCCCTTTCTGCTGTCTCCTGTACTACACTATCAACTGTAGATCCCTCAAGTAAAGAGATTAGCCTAGATGATTTACTTAATCTTTCCTCTCATGCCTTGAGTTTTATGGGATCATGTTATGCTCTTTATGATAACATTTTAAATGTCACCAGCACAGCCCACAACAGTTAGAAATACAGGAGCATCATCACATGATAAACTCATGCACAGGGGCCCATTTCAGAGACCACTTGTTGTATAGAGCCAAGACAAGACTATGCTTTCAGGAGCGTGAGAGACAACCAGTTGTAGAACGGTGGGGAAAACTAGCAAAGATGATTGTCTACCTGCATGTTAAAACGAGAATGCATGCAGCAACACTGAAAATAACTCTACGATATAGTAATTAGATAAAATGTGGTATGTGAGTAAATATGCTAAATTCTCAGAGGGAAGAGGTAGAAAAAAGACAAATCAATCTTCTAAAAAAACCCCAAACCTATTTGTAACTATCAAGGATCTATAGTTCTGATAGAAATGGTTCTGATGGAAGGAAGGAGTTATTGTTCCATGCATTCATACTGGTACCTTTTTATCTACTTTTTATTAAACATCTCCTTTCTGCTATTTTTTTTCAGTTTGGGTATTACTACTTTTTTTTCCAATTAACCTCGTATGTTGGGTTTTTACTCCCCAGATTCCACCACTAAGCTACATTTTGGGCAGAACAAATATCACAGACTTACCTTGCTTAGCCCTAAGTATGTCACCATGGACATAACAGGTGCTGCCAACGCAAAGACCAGCAAGTGTTTTCTAATTCGATTCCGCTCCAGCCCAGCGTGCATCAGGAAGGAAACCAGGCCAAAGGCAGCCGGTGCCTGCAAAAACAATACTCACTGGTAATACAATCTCTTCTAAAATCCCCTGAAATACGAGATAAAGTTCAAGTACAACTTACTAGTATGAAATGCATTGAATTGGCAGAAATTCAGGGAAAGCACTAGTATGCTGCAGTTAACCCAAATCAATAGGATTCTGCAGAATGCCCTACCTTAAGAACAGTACCTAATGGAAACCCGTGCTCTATCAGAGTACACATATTTGTAGTCATCATAAGTATTCAAATGTTCATTCTCACTTGAGTGGTTGCTATAATCCCTAAATTGCCATTAACTTGTATAATTTCTTTTTTTTTTTTGTGCTAATACTATGGATCCTTAGATGGACAGTTTCTACTACATTTTCAGCTACAGCAGAAAAATTCTACAATTAACATGGAGAGGAAAACATTCCCAAAGAAATACAGCTGTCAGCCTTCGCATGAGCAAAGACTTAAAATCTCTTTTGATTAGTTCAAGATCCAGTTCCCTTTCTGTTCCCACTGGGAAGCAAACAAATACTTCCTCTCCCTCTGCTAGCATCCAGTTTCTCATCCACGAGGCATTGCTGTCCAGCTACTCATGAAATTGACTATATTTGTGCTCACACAAAGACAATAACAGTCCATTCTGAATTTTATTTGAGATAAGTCAATAACTAAAATATATCAAGCAGTTTTTATACACAGAATCTTTTTTGTTTTAACCCTAGAAGGAGAAAACCATTACTGACGGGAAAAACAATGAAAAAGGCAAAAGCATCAAATAGTATCAGAAGAATAAAAAAAAAAGACACCAGAGAATAAATACATTTCCCTTTCAATACTAAGGATTTATTCACAATCTTTCTTAGGAGATCTTATATTTGAACATTAAGAATAATAAAAATAAGTTTCACTTGACAATAGCCATAAAGTAAGATTTACAGCAAGATGTGACATTGTCACCCTTGAAGAAGGTTACGTAAAGCATAGTTTATTGTATGAACAGTGAAGAAGTAGTAGATCTGTACTTCCTAACATTTTGGACATGCAATTACAGAAGCAAGATTTTGGATGAACGTGTGACTAACTGTCATAAAATATACAATATATATATTATACTGCCATAAGTCAAATATGCATCTGCAGCCATATGCTTAGAATCTATATAGCTCATATATACCTTTGTACAAACATTAAGGACTAAAGACCTTCCCCTCTTCAAGAGCCATTGTTTGCTTGTTACCAGACAACATTTAAAAGTTTTTCTTGCAAAAATGGTATATGACTGACATTGAAGCTACTACAATAACAGAGGTAACTGGATGTTATATTTTAGTACTCTGATATTAGGTGGTTTCAAAAGACTAACCCTTTAAATACTAAAACACTTTATAATGTAAATATCCTTCCTATTTTCTTGACAACATCACAGAACCAAAAAACTGTTGTAATCAGCATAACAAGCATAACTGCTTGTCCTCCCTGAATACACTAGCATATCGTTCTGTGCTTCACCCTCTAAAACTTCTCCGAATACATCTCTTACAGCAGTAAGAATCATGGGCTGGGGTGGGAGCGTGGTGATTTTTTGCTTGGGTTTTTAAAAAACAAACAAAAACCACCCACGAAACACAACACCTCACTATATTCAGAAAAAAGTCATGGAATTCTCTCTCATTCAGATTTAGCATCCAACATTTGTTATTCTGTCATACACCATACCAATGCTTTTCGGTCCTTGAGGCTGTACTATTAACCCTTTCATTTCAGTGGTGTTACACATTTCCAGATTACATCACTAAGGAAACTTAAGATCTTTAGTAATTTCTGTATGCTTTAACAATCTCTTAAAGAACAAATACTTTTTGGATGACGACTCACCTTGTGCAACATAATTGCAACAAATACTATCAACTGGACGCTAGTCTGAGAAGTAGAAGCTGCTGCACCCAATGCAACACCATCAGCTGAAAGAGGAGTGCAAATTCATGGATTATTCCTCAATCCTGAGCAGTTTCAGCTTTCCCACCCCCCCC
>JAOQGH010000040.1:28548946-28608784 GCA_025769975.1 Gallinago jamesoni
CCAGTAACCCCCAGTTCCCCCCCCCCAGTGGCTGACAGTACAAAACATGTTGATCTGTTACTCAAAACGCCATTAACTACAACCCAGCACATGATTCGCTTCCCTTTTTAAGCCATAACAATTTCAGGACTTTCAGACAACCCTCAACAGGAGTCATCTTTTTTCCCCAAGACCATAAAAACCCTATTGAGAGTCTACTCAGTATTCACACTGAATACTGAGAACCAGGTAACCAGTTATTTTAGTCTTCTATAGCACAAGTGGGTTCCTGTCTAAAATTAAAAATCTGCTTTAGATTCTAAGCATTAAAATTGTAATTATTCCTCTTAAAATTATTTTTATAAATACTCTTGTAAATTCTATTTTCTTACCATTTAAAATAAATACATTGTCTAAATGAAATAGGAAATGGATACTATATTAATCTTTTATATACAGATACCTTTTTTAGTGAAAAAAAATATTTTTAATCAAAATCTTTACTTATCTAGACAATAACTTTCAGCAGGAGAGTAAAAACCCCATATCTGTACTACATATCTATAGTGAAGAATTACAACATGAACACAGGTTGACTCCTGTACATGCATAACTTTTTCAGTCCACGCAAGTCAGCCCAAATCTGTTTCAAATCTTTGCACTCCACCCTATAATCTCGTTTTTCCACAAGATAATTCTTTTTTTTAAACTTGGGTTTTTTTAAACCCTTAGTTCTTCCTTCCTCCTCCCCATGTTTGGGGGTTTTTTGGTACTAAAAAAAGCCACCCTCAAAACCAAACACAGCGGTTTCTAACACATCTAAAGACAAGCCACACAGCAGTGGAAGTCCTCATCAACTGCTACCAATAGGTTCCACATTACCTGCAGCATGGACTACTAGTCCCAGCGTCGTGGTGATTTTCGAGTTGCCTGATCTTGCAGCTTCTGGATCTGAAACGGTTATGAGAAAACAAGTTAGGATAAAGAGAACAAAAATACAAATTACGCTAGAAGAAAAATTGTGTCATTGTACAGGTCTCTACCAGCAGTTTAGGCAGTTGTAGTCAGTTTTGAATGTTTTTTTAATATCTTTTGTATTTCTGTATTAGATTTACGATAAAATATTTTGATACTTAGCACCTTCAAATTACTTGAAGTTCTACCAACAAACAAGTAACAGAACTATAGACAATTCTTTACAATTTACACTGATATAAGCAGAAGCAGTTGTTTTTCTTAAGTTCCTGAAAACAAACATTAAACTTCTGTGCTACCAAGGGGAAGACAAGATAGTCTTGTATCCACAGAATTCAGAGCTGCTCCAAGAGTCAGGATGATTTTTCCCCATATAGTCCAGCGTCAGCTTTTTCCTTCAGATGACAGTCTGGGGCGGTCTCTGTTGCACTGATTTTCCAGCAATTCCCAGCAACAAAAAATTCTACTTATCATTGGCAGCACTGGAAAGATTTCCCTCCAACATTACACACCACACAGAAGTGCAGCCAGTCCTGCCTGAGGTCCAGCATTTTGACTGCCGTTTTTTAACAGTTCATACAACACAACAGGGCAATATCCACCACGAGGCAACAGACATTGAAATTGTTACGAAGAATCATTGCAGCGAACAGGGCAGGTATAGAAATCTTATTGCTTAACTGTTTAATTATAAACAGTTGAGCAGCTGTTATTTAATTACACTAGCGGTCAGTAAACTGACTACAAGCACACTTACACAGCTACTTTAATAAGTCTGCACAGCAGCCAAAAGGGAAAGTCCTGTTCCTTTCCTCCTGCCTGTCTCCCTGCCTTCCAGTGTCCTTTTTGGTGCCCAAGCACCCACATAGTTGCCCAGTAAATCGGATCAGGGAAGTGAACGGGCTAAAAATTAATGTATTCTCTTTGGTCGGATTGATGTTTTGAGTCAAGGGGAGTCAATTTCAGCAATCAATTGCATAAGCTCCTGTTGGATGACTATGATAGTCTATTCATGTCAAACGGGAGGAGATCATTCACAAAGAACATTTCCTTTAAATTTGTCTTGGATTGACCAGAACTAAAAGCACCCAAAGAGTGAGTCACATTGAATTTCACACCTCCATTCTAATCTAAGGATTTTTTCTAGTTCAGAGAAAGTAAAATCTAGCCACTTGGAGATAACAAAACTACCAGACATTGGTTCAAATGACAAAAATGGTTCTCTCTGGTAGCTTAAAAAAACCATTACAATAATGGTACAACAAAACACTACTACATTCCCCGTGACAGAGAGAGTTACTAAGCAAAACTTTACTTGATATCCTAATTTATAGTGTTTATCTCTAACACAGATCACAATCAATTTTCTTCTGATATCTGCTCTGATCAGAAACATTGGAAAGGCTCATAATCTGTACAAGCCAAGGATACTCCTGGCACTTGCTTACCGACATCCCCTTGTCATCCTCGCTGTCGCTGTTTCCTTTGAAAAGCTCTGAAAATCAGCTAGCCATGGCTGTGGCTCCATTTACGGTTCTCCAGGAGCACAAATGCAACACAGCCCCCACAGTGGCTTCCCATCCATCCCACCACACTAACCCCATGTAAGCATTTACACAGCAGCACTATGAGCTGCCAAGGATACAAGCACAACACATCCTGCCTCCGTGTGTGTGTTTTACTTCTTCTTCAAGATCAATTCCTTCATTTTTGAGGGCCAAATTCCACCATCAGAGGAAATTATTTGGGAGAAAATGAGCAGCAAAAGGCAATAAAATATCTTTTTCACAGGACAAAATGCCTTTAGTGCATTTCAAGGTACAGTTCAAGCATGAAGCCAAAGGCAGGAAAAACAGGCAACCATAGGCATTTTGAGAGCCTTGCAATGAAGCTGAGAAGTCTTTGGACCAATCAGGAAATATTTTGAAGTGAGGTTTCAGACTAGCGTGGGAGTCCAGCTGTGCAGTTACAGTTAAGGACTAGAGCTTAATCATTTCTGCAGTCTTATGTAAGATAACGTTTCGTTCTTTGCAAATTTTGCCTCTGTGTATGACAATTAAGTAGGAAAAACAAAGATAAGACTAACCTGAAGTCTCTGGAAAATCAAAGGAATCACCTATGGGTGACACTGTGAAACAGACAACAACTCAAGGTGACTTGACGGTCACACCTCCACTTCCACCTGGTATGTGCTCATACAGTTACTACATGTTAGCAAAGCAAGCTCTCATATTATGCTGAATTCCAGGATAGATGTCCAGCAAAAACATTTCACACAGACCTTGCTTTATGTCTGTAAAGCACCTACTGAAACTCCGAACATGACTGGTCAAATTAAATCCCAACAGCAGTCTAGAAAAATGCAATTTGCTAATTAAGACTAATTGGCGAAGTGAATCTTTACTTACCATCTGTAGAGTGCAAGTGAGAGCTGCCTATCTGGTCCACCAGCAGCATGAAGACAAAGCCAAGGACAAGGGACACACCAATGTAGGCATGCAACCTGGAATGGTCGTGGCCATATTCATGTACAGCCGGGATTTCCGCTACCTTCTCAGACTCCATCACACGCTGCATCTCACTCGCTGGGTGGTGCTTCCCTGTGGCAGGCAAGCAAACAGATTAGGAGACGGGGACTAAACACAGAACGGTCACTTTTCTCCTCTTTTGCAAAAGCATCCCTCATGCTTTCTTAGACAATACGCAAAACAATGGACTGAAGTTGCCAAAGGAAATTTGTTTGCTGGTAATACTCAAATTAAGGCTTCATTACACGTATACATAGGTTTATGATCAAATAACAATCTGAATCATGATATGCTATTTGGTCTCAGCCTAAAAGGTCAAAGATTAGAAATAAGATATTCTCAGGCTTATGGGAAAATATATAAGTAATAGTAAATGACTTTTATATCAATGACAAACACCTGTTTTGATAACAAGTAACCAGTCCAAGTTAAATTATATTTGGAACTGGACAAACACAGACACCTCTCCCTCTTTTTTTTTTCTTCCAGTTACACAAATATACCTCTGAGTTTCCTTAGGCACCTAGAGTGCCATTTAATTACATAAATGTGTGAAGATGCAGGAAAAATGTGCTGAAATCTGCTAAGGTCTCAGAATCTTAAGTCTGAATACCCTAAATATTAAAAATATTTTTTGTAGTTAAATCTGTAGTACCCATTAATTTTGCCCCTCTGCAATGCAAAAAAAAACCCACCACCACCAACAAAAAATCCTTACAGACTGGCTTTAGTCATAATACTGGGAGCTGGGAACTGAGTCTGGATTCATTCACAGAACAAATTCTTTTTACCTAGATAAATGCTTCTGTTATTACTACTGAAGTAACGGGAAGTGCCTTTTTTCCTCCACATACTAAACTTTAAGTTTTATAGCATATAGCTCTCAACAGTAGGCTGTAGTTTTCAAACATGAAGAGGATGCCCCATTTAGTGGGAAAAACAAACATTTGCAGCAATTGTATTTACTGCTAGCCATATCATTACAAGAAAAATTTAGTCTACTTAGAATTAAAACTGAATGGAGAGCAAACCCACAACTACAGCTCATTAGAGACATCTGACATCAGAGTGCACAAATTATAGTACAGTATAAAAGCGTAATCAAAGGTTCTTTCACTTCTTGATAAAGGATGATTTTATATATTATCTTCTGTTTACTTTAAATTTAAGCAGAATAACAAAAATTTAGTGGAAGCTAAAAAGGATAAATTAAAGTATATTACTAAAAAGAAATTTTAAACAGTGTAGAAACAAGAAGAAAAGCAGAGTATTCCAATTATCTCTCAATCTCAGAACATTACATCAGACACTTGCAAAGTTCTCTACAGCCTCAGCTTGATAGTCCTTTCTCCTGTCACCATTAAATAGTTGCTGTTTACCTTCAGACAAAAACTTCTGATTCTGAGCATACTGGAAAAATCTCATACATGCAATGGCAATGTAATAGCATAAGACCCCAAGCTAAAGCAAGATTTAAAACGCACTCGAAACAGAGGCAATGAGCTCTGACTATTTAAAATAATGTCATAACCTCAAATCAAGGTTTACTTTGACTTCTGGGTATAAGATGTGCTCCACGCTCATGTGTCACATAATTGCCGTTAGCTTCAAGCTATTAATCAGAGCCTGTCAGGTTTTGAAGACTAGCAACAACCCTGCACAGATTCTACGTCATCCAAGAAAGAAATGTCTCCTAGTCTGCGAGTTCGTCCTATATAACCATAATTTTCAACCAAGTATATTAAGGTAGCTTAATTCCAAGATGTTCTTCAGCTTCAAAGAAGGAAATTCTTATAAAGGCAAGTACATATGGGTCTATAAAACACTTCCTGCAACTGCTTTAATGAGAAGCAATCTAAACTAGAAAAAGCAACAGCAAATAGTCCACAATTTCATTCTCTGCCAAAGGCATTCTTATACCTCCTTTGAGGTTCCAGTTAAACTTTAACTCTCTCCAGAACAAGGAGCGCTATACGTGGTTTGGCAATAAAGGCTGTGGCTCCATGAAAAGAACAGCACCCGGACCTGCAAATGAGCGGATCACTCAGCAAGAGTTATCCAATCCACAGCCTGATTGCATCCCTCTGTCAGATCACTGCTAAGAGGCAGTATGCCTGTGGCAGTTTTGTGATTCTATGCTGGATTTGCTGTGAAACCTTTCCACCAAACTCATGTTAAAAGCCCTACAAACAAGCCCCAATATGTTGTAACATGACCACCTAAGTTATCTTGAACAAGGCCATCTGGGTTCTTACCCTCCAAAATGTCTTCATAAAGTGCATGTACTCCTTCTGGCACAATGACAGCCAGGGCAGTTCCACACAGCAGTCCAGCACCAAGAACAGTCACCAACTTTAATCTCTCCTGCAAGAAAGTAAAAAACAAGCATTATCTTTAAGAAAGAAAATACTTTCTTTACTCTCCATCATTAACAAAGTTTGGGGCAGGGGAAAAGGGGCAAGAAGGGAGTGAATGATCCACAAAACCTCTTGCTGATTTTTATTCAAGAGCTCCAGTTGCATAGTCCTATACTTCTAATGATTAACTTTCTGGAACGTGAACACATGCAGTGTCTGATGCAATCAAATGAAGTAGGAAATGAAAGTTAAAGATGATCCATTTGACTGTTAACATTAGACAAGAAATGAAATAGTGCATACTTCAAAATAGCAAGAATTGCTATATTTGGCACTAATGATTATTGGGGTCTAGTTCACCCTCTAGGGACTCAAACTGTAGGGCTTGCAGAGACAAAGAAAGATTGAAGTACATTAATTTTGAAGGACATTTGCAATTCTACATTTTATCTCCATTCTAGGTTTGTTTTCAAATATATCCTTCCTACTAGAAATCATGCTTAAACTTGCAAGTTCCCTAAAATCTCTGCTAGCTATGGCACAGAGCAAGATAAATTGCTCATTTGCCAAAAAAGCCAATCTAAATAATAAAAAATAGAATACAAGAAAGAAAACTAAATTACCAAAAGCAAAAACAGAAAGCGAACCAGTAACATAAATGTATCCACAGACACAAATACATTGGTTGAGTGTGAAAACTGCTAAGTCAGCTGTATTTGTATAACAAAGAAAAGGGCTAACAAAAGTTTTATGACTACAGAAAGAAAAAAGGAAGATTTTAGACCAAAAAAAAGCAGCAGGAGCTCTACTTGCACCTACGGGTTTAAATAGACAGAAGCAATGACCTTAAGCTGTTATTAGACTGTTACACGAGAGATGGACTATATTTGAGTCTCTAAACCAGAGTTGCTCTTGTGCAGAAGCTTGTCCTTAAAATTGCCATACTTTAATGGCCTTCTAATAGAGTATCACTGAAGAACCAACTTTCTTTAAAACCATAAAACTGTGGATAAAAAAGTAATGCAAGACACTTTTTTTGTACCTGACAGATCTGATGATGTTCCATGTATTTAAAAAAAAAAATAAAAAAATAAGGTGCCAGGTGAAGTTTTATAACCACATTTTCACAGCACTTGCAGAATGTCAGGTAGCTACAAAATATGGCAGAAGGGACTGAATCCCCAAAAGAGGTCCAAAACCAGAATTATAAAAAAATAATTTAAAAAGTCTTACTCAAATGAGAATCTGAATGAGGGAGCTGCATCAGGGAATGAGGGAGCTATCATCAGACTGATAACAGTACTAATATACATTTCATGTCAGTCTTTTTTTCTTTTTAATCTAATTGGAGATGCTTAAATGCAAACCAGCGCTTATTGTTTTTACAACCATTTCTAAGCCTTCCGGTGGCATTTTAAAAGAAGTTAAAGACTGCAAAAGCATTTAGGGCATTAGAAATTACGTTCTACTCTCCAGGTAATTACATAACATAGCAATCCCCTCTCCTCTCTTCAAAGACAGGTTTTTATATATATTTGTTACATAAGTATTGCAAATTTACAATTAAACTTTAACAAAAACCACACAAATTTAATGGTTTTATAGTAAAGAAAAATGGTTTAGTTCATATTGCAGGACAAATTTCTACAAAAAAGATTAAAAAACACACCCACAAATAATTTGTAAGTGCTTGCTACTATGAGTAAGAGTTATCTTCCTAGTTATATTCTAAGTTTGGGCAACAAGAGAGATATGACCCCTCCCAGACTGAATTGTGTTTTATCAATATTAGAATACTTTAGTATTACTTTTTGCTTCCTTGCATCTACAACATTGACAGGCTAAAGTCAAACCCGTTTATATAACTGGATGTTCAGTATACATCTAATAGACTCTAAAAATATGCCAACTTGCAGAGATTGTTTCTCATAGTTTCTGCAATAGCCCTTATCATATCACATGTAGCAACCATGAGAGCTTAGATGCTCATGACTACGTAGCATACTTTTTGTGGCAGAACCATCATATTCTCCCATGCAAAATGAGATGTCTGGGTGCTACCAAAATACTAACGTTAATTACTGAGGACCTGGAGACAGAGATCAGCATTCAACTAACAGGAAACCACTTGCTGTGTACCGTTATTATGCCATCCATTCTCCTTCATGCACCATAGCAACACACGTTGTTTCATCTCCCCAAAATAGGCCACACTTGCATAGAAGAAATAAGAGGCTCTAGAGAAATGCACAACTAGCTTTCTGAAAGCAAGCCAAATGTGACCATATGGAAATAAGTAGAGCACTACTGGGGAAATTTCAAATAGTACTATGCAAGAGATGCAAACACCTGTAAAGCTTCCACAAACACTGGCACGTGGAACAATCGCACTTGGTAAATTGTTATACAGTGACAATCTACATGAAAAGAATCTTCAGCACCCACTGTTCATAAAGTCGTTTTTAAAACGTGTCCTACAAAGAAAAACAAGATTATTTTTATACTGTAGCCTTATAATCTCTTTTACAAACATACATAAACACAGGGAAAAATGTGTCAGAAGTAATGCTGTTTTATTGCAACTGCAAATACAGAGTACTGCTTGATTTCATTTGGGCATCTGTGAATTTTAAATATCCATAAAAATAACACATACTAACAAGTTACTGCTTAAAGACAAGTTTTCATCTCCTTTTCAGTACAAAATATTTAGACAGTGAATACAGCAACCTAATAAATTGCAGCCTACCCAGACAGGCAAAAGTCATCTAGTTTGATCCAAGAAATCAAACCATTTCAGTTACAAAAACCAATAGCTTGTCTCTCGTTAAAAACAGGAGCAACACAGTAAACAGTGTTAAAAAAAAAATGCATGGGAAAAGTCTTAAATCCTCAAATTAGCAAACTGTTCCCCAGCTCAGTGTTTGTTTCAAATCTATGTGGTACTGAAACTCTTATTTGGACCTAGCAAAAACTCACACCTGCAAGCAGTTCCACTCCAGTTAACACTGCCTGCCTATGTTAGGCCAGGAAAGATTCAAAGTGCTAGAACTCGATTTTTTTTTTTTTTTTTTTGGCACATTTAGGCTACAACATAGGAGACAGTCTCAAGAACTGGGATACTGTTGTTTCCAGAGTAATCAAAGTTAGACCAACAGAGTACACTGCATACAAAAATGAAGTGAAGCTCTGTTCAGGCTCTACCTTTTTACCATCAATGTTTAGTCATACCTGGTTTTCCTGGAGTTTTATGCTTTCAAGAATATCCAAATAGAATTAAAAGAATAGAAACCAGTGTGAAACTAGAACACAAACAATAGATTCCACAGCAAAACAAACTCATTTGAAGAAATGTATTATTAATACTAACGAGCAATTTTATTGTTCTCCAGCATCTGGGGTATATTATGCAAAGCATTTATTTTTGTTTTCTAACCATTATAAATGGCCAGTGGGAGGAGGCATTTTTCTCACCAAGGCCACGTACAAAACTTTTTGCAAATGACAGAATGCACAGTCCTGTCATTTCAGTTTGAAATTGTCCACAGGCCTAAGCAATCATTTTTAAACAAAACAATCCTAACATCTAATTACACAGTCCCAGGATTAGCTAGTATTTGCACATAATTCGCAGAGAGATTCAGCTCCTCTTTTAAACCAGCATAGCGCGTGGATCCTTAAAATGTCTAACTTGTGTAAACCTCTATCAAGAATATCTGAGAGCCTAAGACATCACAAACTTGATCACACGAGTGTGTGCTGTAAAGTAGGGCACACACAAAAGACTAATAAGTGTGTGATCATTGCTTATGCAGACTGCTTTTTTTCTTTTTTGATCCACAACGGATCTGTATTCCTGTAGCTGTTGGGAACCCCAAAAGGTTTAGGAGCCTCCTGATTTGTCTATACAAATATAAATAAGCCACAAATCAAGAACTCTACCTTCAAACCACACCAAATACAAAGTTGGAGACAACCGATGACTACCAAGCACATACATGAGGAAATACAAAATTAAATAAAAAAAAGCAAACAACGCTAGCATGCTAGGCAGCATTCTCAGCAAATTTGCAAAAAAATTCCTTCAGAGGCTTCAGGGCAAAAGTGAGTTTTGAAGCGCAAGCCAGCAGACGTAACAGCACTGAAAACACGTAAGGGAAGGTCCATCTAAACATCAGATGAAGCAATGGCAAAACAGAACTGTGCTAATATTTATGTAAAGCCTTCAAATATATGGTCACATTTCAATCCATTTAGCTGAATGGTACTGTTACCAAAACAGACAGCCTTTCCCTCCTTGCTGTTCAGAGTCTACTGCTCCCAAAGCCTCTTAGAAACGACGGGACTGAAGGACTGCAACCAGCTCTCTGACTCGATGGAAGAACAAGTCACATCTCTCTTCCAGCACTTTACTTTCCAAAAGCAACACTGCTCCCAGTAGAAACAGGAAACCTCCCATAGGAGAGCTCCTACCACCTCAGAATGGCTAAACGCTTACTACACCACAACTGTACACAACAATCATCACTTAGAAACATAAAAAACCCTCGGGCATGAGAGGATATCAGGAGACTGCCAGAGAGTGTAACCATCAACACCTCAGCAATCATCTCTTAGACGCACGCAAATACATTCACTTCTGAACTCCTGTTGGAACTGGGAACTCATTCGATCCATCAAAGTCTTCCTCTCCTTTAACACCACCTTCTGTACCCAAGATAATTTTCCAGAAGCATACTTTGAGTTACACAGGATAGGAGCACAACTTGAAGTTCTGTTGTAATCAAAGAGCTACGGCAGCACAAGTTCTGAACAAAACTGTGAACCAAACTAAAGTTTTCTGAAAACATGATCTGAATTGCTTTTAAAAGCCCTAATTTGAGTAGCCCATAGACACAAAAGAAAACTTAACCTTATTTCAGAAGTTTCTGACACAAACTCATAAGAATAATAAATGTCCAGTTCCTATAATGTCCTTCCATTACACGCTCAGACTTTGCTTTATCTATAGCCAAGATGCTTAGCCCGAATCTGGTATGCTTTAACGGCTTTTATATACATTGTAAAACGAGCATAATTTTACACCACGATTTCAAATGAAAATATAACATTCACATAACTTCAAATGAAAATATAACATTCATAACTTTTAAAATCTTCTAAAATTTCAGCATTACCCCTAACAGCACTGCCACTCTTGAAAGGGGAAAGCACTAACTCCTCCTGGTAGGTCTCTCTATCTGGTTTCTGCTATTCTTCCTTAGCACCCATCGAGCAGTTTGGCAAAGCTGTCTTACCTCGGAAAAATTAACTGCCAAGGGGATAATTCCTGCCACATAGCAGGCCACCAGCATGGCCAGAGACAGCAGGCAGATGGAGCGGAAGTCATCCATTTCGCCGCTTTCTCTCCGGTCCCTTAAAGTGAAATTCAACAGCAACTTTTCCACCTCGCCCCGCACGCCTTAACCCGTGCAGACACCGAGCTCCCAGGAAAGGCTTTCAGCCATGTCTCTCTCGCCCGGCGACTCCAACCGGCTCAGCCCCCAGCGGCTGCCCCTCTGGGCCCAGCGTACAGCAGCCGCCTTCCTGCCGGGGCCAGCCGGGGGGGTTAATGGGTGGTGCTGGGGGGAGAGAGCGGCCCAGCCCCGCGGCAGGCCTAGCCCTCACCTGAGACAGCAGGGCCTTGCCCAGCACCCCACTGACCCTGGGAGAGGGAAAGCAGAGAGCGCCGAGGCGGCTCCTCACGGAAGGGCAGCCTAGGGCGGGCCACGTCCGTGGAGCGAGGGGAACCTTACGGCACTAATAATGCACCGCCACCGCCTCGGAGGCCAAAGTGGCACCTCCGCGACCCAGCACTTCCCCTTCCGGGGTTCGTCGTCGATCCCCCGCGCTTCCCGGCTTCAAGATGGCGGGGCGGAACCGCGGCGGCAAGCAAAAGATTCCCTCAGCAAAGATGGCCGCTTTCCCCCCCCTTTCCCGGCCAGCACTAGCCGCTCCCGGCATCCTCAGCGCCCCCGCCCTGCGTGCCGGCCGTTAGCACGGCGTTTCCGGTCGGGCGCGGGGGGTTGTGGGGGGAAATCGTCGCGCGCCTCTTCTCCGCGGCGGTGCTGAGGGAGCGGGAGCCGTGATGGTGAGCGGGACAGGCGGGACGGGCCCGGCGGGCTCCTCCTCGCCCCTTCGCGCCTGCTTAGCGGGGAGCCGGCGCGGCCCAGGGGAGCGGGGCGGGCTGCTTTCCCTTCCCGCTAGGGTAGGCAGGCACCGCGGGCGGGAAGGCGCGGCGGGTGGCGGGGAAGGCCGCGGCCGCCGCTCCGGGCCTGGGGGGGAAGCGGCCGCCTCCCCCCCCAGGCCGGGAGCAGCGGCCGCGGCCTCACAAAGTGCCCCCAGGCCGGCTGCTCTCCAGGAGGGGGAGTTTAGCAGTTTGAATGGCACGCTAGAGTACAAAAGGCCTACCAGTCACGATAGTTTGTCGCATTCACCTAATAAATTTGAATATGCCGAGGCAAGTTGTCGCCCCGCAGTGGGAGGACAACTGCTTCTGCCTTTGCAGCAGAGTTCTTCATCTGCCTGGCGCTTGCCCAAAAGCAGTTGGCTTTTGCTAGGATGAGCAGCTACAAAGCCCTCTCCCTGTTGTCTGAAGTGAAAAAGGACATTTAAACCAGTATATGCGCAATATGCTACTTGTATGTGCATCACCACACATCTTATTACAATACTTAGAGTATCTTCCTCTTTTTGGTTTGTAGGGAGTTTTGGGGGTTTTTTGGCTTTTTTTTACCTTATTGCTGAATAAACTCTACACTTGGTAGAAACTTTTTTGGGCAGATACTGCCTACCTCCTAAGTTCTGCTGGTTTATCTGTCAGTGCTGCCTTAACCATTTTTACAGGGTTGTGTTTTCAGTAATTGAAGCGCTTTCTAGAAGTTCAAAATTGCTGTTCAAAATATAAACCGCGTGGCATATCATTTAGCATCCTGCTTAACAATAGCCAATACAACTGGGCTTTTGAAGAAAGTACAAGAAAACCTTACATATGCATTATAATAATAAGAAACCATATTAGACTCTTCCAGACAACCTGGTTCTAACGCACAAAGGTTTACAGATCTTACCTTGTTTTGTTTTTCTTTTTCCTAGTAATAAGATTTATATCTTTAGGAAAACATAATAGTTATTAATCACGCTAATTTTTGTCTGGTCACCTAAGCACATATTCCGTAGAGCAGGTAATAGTTGGAGAAAACTTCTCAGGCTTTTGAACTTGTACCTTTTTTGCAATTCTGTGGTAGGAGAGGAAGAACAGTTTTATAAAAATAATGCAATTTATTCTTTTTCCATTAAGGTAAAGTTATAGGGAGTTCCCAAGGAAACATTTGTGATGTAGTGCATTAATTCTACAATACAGATAGTCTCAGTAGCATTAATTTTAATAAATCCCAGGCCAGTAACCGACACAGGTATTTTAGAGTGCTTAAAGTGGTAAGCGGTTTAAAGTCAGAAGCTCAAATAATTTCTGCTTTACAGTTCTAAAAGAACTGGCTTACATATCTGGCTCACTGATACTTTTTTTTTTTTCCATAATCAGATTATTGGGATAATTCCAGAATATATACACATTCATTTAATACTCAGACAATAGGAGGGATAGCCTGGGTATTTATAGGCCAGAAAGCCTAAAATGATTCCCTGGCAAGATTCTGGGAGGCTGAATACAGAGTTCACTCAATTGTGATACAGTTTTGTAACTCCTGCCAGTACAGTTTTATCTATACTCTCTTAGGCTTTGTCAAATAGACCCAACTTTTTTACTACTGAGTTTAGGTGAAAGATGCAAATATGTGTATGTAACTGGACACCAAAAATGTAACTTGCAAGACACTCTGATACTAAACTGACACAGCTTTTTTTGTTGAGAACACACGGACTGAACTGGCTGATGCATCATATCCATTGTTAGTAAGTGATCCTTAATCAGATCCTGCCAGGAAATCAGAGTTGCAAGTCCTGGAAGCAAGCCTTGTCGTTAGCGACCAGCAAATAAAAATTATAGTGCTGGAAAAAGTACTTTATAATAAAGTTTGGCAGAGTCATTTGGAGTCCCCAGTAAGGCATGCCTGTTCAAGCATGTGCTTAGGAACAGCCAGATACCACACACATGCACACCCCTTGGGGAATTTTTTTCAAATCCAGTGTCCTCTGGCATACATGGAAGTGGACTTAAATGGTCTAGTCTCCTTTGTATGATTTGTGTTACAGTGTGTAGCTCTGAATTCCCCTCTCTTTCCACTTCTGATTGTGAAAAGTCTTGCTGCTTCTGTTTCTTTATGCAACTGTTTTTTTGGGATTCTTTGAATCTCCTTCTACCATGTTATTTGAGACAATTTAAAAAACAGAAAAATGTATTCCAAGCATGGGAACGCTATTAGTCATGGTAAATTTGTACCATTTTTTTATATGTTCTTTGTAAATCCTAATACTTCCCATTTTTCTTTTCTGTCCCTGCATTCGAACACTGAACTGGTATCTTCACTGGTATGTCCAAAGTGTGGGACAGGACTTTTCTACAAGCAAGTGATCAATTTAAGCCCAATAATACACTTTGGTATTTGTTTCCAGTGTTTCTTACTTTGCAGTTGCCTCCATGAATATTACATGTTTGTACTCACCTCATATATTAGCATTGAAAATGTTGGATCCCATTAGCAGCACTGGAAATGGTGTTTGGTGGCTTGCTTGCAAACTTTCTGTGCTGTTAATTAGATCACAGATTGTGTACACTTCAAAAACCTTGCTTGTTGTTTGCTCAAATTATTTGCTCTAGCCAAGTGAAAAATATTATAGAAATAACACAAACCACAGACTGTACAATCATATAAGTCTTTCCTGTAGAAGAACAGGCTCTGACATTTGGAACAGTTATCTGTGCCATAATTACTGTTTCAGTAGACTCACTGAAGTATGAAAAAAATCAGTGCATCTGTTTTGCAGGAAATAATCTTGAATACTAAGTGTGGATTTGTTGTATAAATTTGTGTTCCCTTGAAGCTGAATGAACAACACAAAAGTAGCTATTTGCGTTAAAATTTTTAAGGTGAGACTGACAGTGAAGTTGTTGACTCCCTGCTTGTTCTTTAATTGGGGTATTTGAAATCATACTAACAGCTTGCATTTGGAATCTAATAAGTAAATACACTAATAGCATAGCTTTTATATGGTTTTTTTTTCAACACATTAGCTCCTTTACTGGAGAATTTAAACATTTAAATTTATATAAGGATTGAGAGGACTGATTAGAAACAAAAACTAGTAACAGTTTATATGAATAGTAAGCACTGTTTGGAAAAATGTGTGTGCTGGTTCAGTCTTTTAATATTGTTTCTTTTTAGTACTTCATGCAGATAAATAGCTTAATTCAGACAAAAAACATTCAAATTTTTCAAGTAACCTGTCTTCTTGGTGCTTGTTTTGTTTTTCAGTCTCACACAATTCTACTTGTCCAGCCTACCAAGAGGCCAGAAGGCAGAACATATGCTGATTACGAATCAGTGAATGAGTGCATGGAAGGTGGGTGCAGATGTAGTAGACAAAAAATGTTGTTAAAACCTTTTTTTTGACGTATTCCCAAACTTAGTGAAAAAATAAGTTGCTGTTCGTGTTTTCCCAAGATAATTCACCAAACAATGAAAAAATGTCTCCTGCTTTTAGTTTACTAATGTTTTAACAAACTAAAAATATGTATTATTTGTTTCTAAAACTTCCTTTTTATATTAAATGTCTCTCTGATTTAACTAGATTGAACCACATTCAGCTCAGAGTAGACAATATTCTTGACAGGGCCATGCAGCAGACTTCCCTGAAGCATTTCATCGCAGGATCAGAGCCTAACTCTCACTAATTTTTGTTCTAGCCATGGTAGAGGAAAGATTGTTAATGGAGTTAATATATCACATAAAAGTATGTGTGCATAATTTGCAGCCTCGTGGCATGTCTGTCAGAGAAGAAAATCCTGCATGGCTTAAAGAAACACATAGTGACCTGGGAAAGAAGATCGAACTACTACAGCTGTATGATTTAAATGTGGAAGTTCACTTAACATTAAAAATTCTAATTCCAGGAAGATTTTTTGACGCAAGCAAAAGCATAATAAAGCCTCTGTGCTCACTTTAATATTATATTCTTCTCAAATATATCTGAATTATTTATGGGCTAGCTTAAATAAAACTGATTTAAATTCATATTGTGACAATGTGCTGTTGCTCTTACCTCAGTAGCCCTGTTTGACTCTTTTCAACAATGATCTCTTCTGAGATTTGAGTAGCTTTATTTAACATTACTTCTCTTTCTCAGGTGCTTGTATAGTAGGGACATACATTGCAATTGCTGTCTTAAAATGATCAGAAAGAATTTCAGATTTCTGTTGGAGCAGCAACTGCATGGAAAGTTACATCTTTGAACTGCAATTTTTTAATCTAGGTGCTTCTCTCCGTGCATCTTACCCGATTTTATAGTATTAGTATTATGTTTCAATGCAAATAAATAGCCAGAACAAGAGCATTTTGCTCTGCAAAATCTGTGCAAGAAGTTTATGTCTATGTTTTCATGGTAGTCATCTCTAAACTTTCCTGATAGCTGTGTTTCAAAAGCTGAAGAAGTTTCAGCAAATACAGTTGTTTTTTTTAATATTGCATTGTTAATCTTTTTTTTTTTTCCCTGTAGGAGTCTGTAAAATGTATGAAGAGCATCTGAAAAGAATGAATCCTAACAGTCCATCCATTACATACGATATCAGCCAGTTGTTTGACTTCATTGATGACTTGGCAGACCTCAGCTGTCTTGTGTAAGTTCGGTTGTACAAGTCCATTTCGGTCCCTTAGAGAAGTCAGCAGTCTCCCATGTAAACGCTTATATGAAACCTGGAAAGATTGTGGGGTGTTTTGCAATAACTATGTCAGTACATCAGCAGTATTACAGCTGGCATGCCATGTTGGTCACTCCAATTAACAGTATCAGAATAAAGTATTTAGAAAGAAAGCTTAGAAATTGACAGTTCTGCTTGAATTTTAGTCACATTGAAGCTCCCAACATTTAAAATACTGAATTCCTACAGTTTAATACAGCTACATATTTTATTAATGCCAGAATCTGTTTAAATTAGGGCTGTATCTACCTTTGTGCAGTTGGCCCAATTCTTCAGGAGAATGATTACAGAATTCTATTCAGCTGAGGGCTGTACGAGCAGTAGCATAGAAGTCCAGAGAAATGTATTGCACCAGTTGTTTATTTTGATCAAGATACAGCAAGATGGAAGTTTCTGTACATCCTAATGAAGTGATTGAGAAACAGATCAGTCCTCCAGAGAGCCCTAGCTAATTGTTTGGCTGTTCTTGTGAATACATTATCTCCAGTTCTCATCTGTGTATTGTAGTTATGGGCAAGCAAAGGTAGCCTTATGTACTTTCCATTCTGACTGCACTGTGAAATCAAATGTTAAATTTCACTACTCAGAACATAACTTAACGTTGTAACTAAATCACTTAGTCCAGATCATGAGTACTTTCTATATCATAAGTTTCAAGGTAATGGTTTGATATGACAGTGGTATCAACTTTGTAGAAATTCTGTAGGAATAAGGATACAAATCTCATATTCATAGACGTAGTATTATCACAACATAGTATTTGGTTTTCCAAGCTCAAAATTCGAGAATCTGTTTAAGCCAGTGAGTATCTGGTGTGGACATTCCTGCAGCTGTACTGCTTAGTCTGAAATCCTAGTGCAAGTACTTGTGCAGCTGCACATTGCCTTTACCAGTTAATTTTAGTTTAAAATAAAAAACTATTTTTTAAAAAACTGAGCATCAGATTGGTTTCTTTTGCATTCTGAAGTACATACAAAATCTACATTACTGATAGTGACTTATTACAAATGCCATTTACCAAAGTTTTCAGCAGAGTACGTAAACCAGAATTACAGTTTCTGCAGTTACCTTGTTCTTAGATATTCTGCCTCATTTGATCTTCCAAGTGTCATAGTTCTGGTCTCATTCAGTTTGAAAGACTTTTTTTTGGTTTTGTTTATCTGACAGCCTGAAGCTAGCTACTTGCTTTAGGAAGTAGCAGCTGTTTTCTAGTACATTCTTGTGCCTTTCTTAATTAGGCTTGTAGACTCAGAGTTGTGCCAGATTCTACTTCATCTTACAGTTTTCCACCAGATGGCACATGTAGCACGTAGTGTACCAGACATGGCTTGTGTTTGTGGGCATTCCTATAGTACTTGCTATCTGGTCTTGCAGTGTAACACTATGAGTGGGTTGGGGTGGAAATCAGTAACTTTTCCTGCAACTAACATTTCTCATACTGCACTGGAACTACTACTGTATCAATATATACTGAAATTATTTCTATGGCCATGAACCAGTCATGCTGTGGTTTAAATAACAAGGCTTTCTTAGAAACTGTATTCTTAGTGTTTTGGTTTTGTTTTTTTTTTTTTGTTTGTTTGTTTGTTTTTTTCCTTTAGGTAAGAACTATACATTATTCTGGATGGAGTTAACTCTGGATTTTTACTTAGCTTCTTACCAGTGACCATCTTACCCTTCTTATCCGATTAGAAATAAGTATACCAAGATTTAAAGAATGACCAGGACCTTGAATGCTCCTGAAGCATTCACTGAAATTCATAATTCACCTTCATCAGAAAAACATTAAACTTTAATGACTAAGGAGGAAAGGAGGGCATGAACCAATACATTTGACACAACTTACTTTCATTCACACAATAACTTCACACAATTTACTTTCATTTTTTGGTCTAATTCTGCTTCAATTCAACAGTGTCTTGAGTAGCTGAGTTCTCTGGCCCTGGCAAGAAATCATGCTAGTTGACTACTTTTATCAACTATCTCTGAGTAGCAAAGAGAATGCATCTGCAGGTTCTTTTTTCAGTTTGCTTTCTACAAAGTCTCCTTGTTTGTTAGATGTAGGCTTATCACTCCCAACTAGCAAGAATCCGTTGTCACTCATCTATGAGTCTACCTTTGCTCCTGCAAAACTGTGCTTTTATTCATTTTCTAAAAATTCCAAACAGAAGTGGAACACAAACCGACATGAACACTTGCTTGAAGTAGTGTTTGGCTCATTCAGATAGATTAGATTGTTTCCTGGTAGAACTACTCTTTTTCATTCTGAGCTCCAGAATATTAAGGTGCTCCATTTGTAGTCTCCCGTAAGTAATTATATTCATGAATTAAAATGTGAACACTGTGATCAGTGAGTCATTCAGTAGTCCTTGGAGCATCTTGTTTTATTTCAGGTTCTTACTGATGTGCTGGGTAACTGCTTTTTAGGGAACAAGATAAACCTCTGTGATGGATAAGTGACAGTTCCTATCTACTTCTGATATTACTTGATATTACTTCCTGCCTCATACACTTGAGGATGCTTAATTTTTCGTGAAGTTCTTCTGGCAGATGTTCTACAGGACAGAATGATATTATATTAATTCTTTTTTTTTTTTTTCCCTCTGTAGTTACCGTGCTGATACCCAGACATACCAACCCTACAATAAAGACTGGATAAAGGAGAAGATCTACGTCCTCCTCCGCAGGCAGGCCCAGCAAGCAAGCAAATAATGTGGGCACCATCATGACATGGGTTTGGGGGAGGGCTTGGACAACAGGTGTGTACAGAGTGTAGTAGTGAACGTTTTGTATTATAGTCATCCTGTTGCCATTTTTCTAAATCTTTAGCCAGGACTGAATGTATTGTTAGAGATGCAAGGATTTTGTTGGATTTGACTTTTTTTTTCAGTGTAAATGGAGAAACATCTTCAGCAGATTTTTCATTTGTTTTATCCTCTGGTTAGCTAATGATCCTACCTTGTTTGAACCCCAGGGGCTGTTCACATTGTACTTCACCACATTCACTGTATGTGCCCTTTTGTGGGGTTTCCAACATTTAGTTATGTCCTCAAGACAGTCTTAATGGGGAATAAAAAGTTACCCTTTAGTTAAATTTGAGTGCTGAGTTTTGTGGGTTTTGCCTGTTTACCAGAGAACAGGGCTTGAAAGGTTACGTGTACTGAACCAACAGTTGTCTGCGGTATTACAGAATGGCTCAAATTCTGGCCTGCCAAGTTAACTTCTCTGTCCTACTGTGTCTTTCCTGGAGATCTTCAGGAAACACAGCAACCTTTTCACACTCTAAACTTGATCTTTCTACCGGGCATTTGTATTCAGATAAGTGTCTTCTCTGGCATAGATGATGGGTAAGAACAGGCTGAATGTTCACATACCCCACAAATTAGTCTACTTCTACCCTTCCCCTGATAAAGGAATAGGCAAAGCAAGTTGTTTTGATGAGAATCTGCCCCAAACTCCATTTTCTCTTTAGAAAGGATAAGGACTTAACTGATTGCACACACTTCAAAAATTATATCTGCCCCAGACATCTTGAAGGCTGATGTCCTTGTAATTTTTCTGCGCTAAAGGAGTTGGGATTGGAGGACACAAACCAAAAAATACAGCAAGTAAAAAAGCAAGAAGAATCTGGAAAGCTGCCTCCAACTAATCACTGCCTTCAGAAATATAGTAGAGAGGGTTATGAGCGTTTGGAAACATGTAACATGCTAGCAGACATTCTACTGGCATCCAGCAGGCCAGGAGAAAAATTACCAGTTTGCTTCTTGTCTGCTTTCCAGCAACAGTGCGTTTAGGACTTTCTTGGGGTGTGCCTGTCCTTAGAGGTGTAAGGCAGCACTTCTAAGAGAGAGCAAACATTTGCCTGAGTTCAACTGCTTTAAAAAAGGTTTATCAGTAGCATTTTGCAAGTAAAGCCATAAATTCCATGATTAAAACAAGCATGTCAGAAAAGGATCTGTCATCCCGTGCCTGCTTTGCCTGTTACAGATTGACGCTTCCTGCGTAGCAGGTAGGTACATACCTGCTACAGTGGGAGAGTAAATGATAAATAATTTACATTGGCTGTTTCTGCAGGAGACTGATACAGTATCATAAAACATCTAATCAAGGAATTGACGAGTCCTCATGGAGTCTCTGGACTGCCTGCCTGTGATTGCAGGTTGAGGCATGACCAGACCGATACGACTCCTTTCTTGGCATGGTGTTCACTAAGGGAATAGTTACGGTGCAGTTCTATGAGGTGGCCAAGCCCGTCTAAGGGTTGACTGCTGCTGAAAGGCAGAATGCTCCCCCCGCGCTACATACTGGAGACACTGGGAGTCGTGGGGAAAGGCAGGGCAGGACAGCCAGTCAGCACCAACAGGCAGAGTAGCCAGTCACTTAAGAAAAACCCATCCAAACCTCACCTGAGGCTTTGACAACAAGGTCAAGATGGTAGATGTTGTTGCAGAAAAGGCGGTTAAGTTGTCATATATATATTATACACACACCTAAAGGACCACTTTACCTACGAGCTCCTGCCGGTCAGTAATGCACTGGGCCCAGGGGAAGCGCACCTGATAGAATACTATCACAGAATTGAGGGTTTGGAAGGGACCTTCTATTGCTGACTTTAATTAATCCTTTGGTAAAAGTCAAAAGTCTTGCAGCCAGTTCAAGGACCTCAGTCTCATGTAACCCTACTAGGATTAGAATTTGAGTTGTGGCTCCACAGTAACAACAGGAACACTCTCTTAACAGGAATGTCACTCTGCAGCCTCCATCAGTGCACTGAAGGGCATCAAGAAAAGCAAAGTCGAGTTTGTATCCCTGCTTTGAGGGCGAAACAAGCCAGGTGGTTAAAATGCTTGTCTACAGTTTCTTCCAGCATCATAGTCTTTTAAAATAGACTGAAATCATGACATCCATCACAGTACATCATAAGCACAGCAGGAAAGTAGCATCCCCATCATTTTGTCAGCCTGTTCTCTTGTTTAACGTGGTCACACACAGCAGGGAAAGAGAGCAAGTAGGTAGCCAAGACCACCTTGTTGTCTTTGTTAGTACCCAACGTACGTGCTTCAAGAGGAGAACTGCTTACAGCAAGAGGAGACTTCACCACTCGTAGGATTGATTTTTTTTTTTAGGTTGGAAGAACCATCAGATTTTTCACTTGTATTAGGAAGAGGTAAGAAAGTTGCTGCTGGTGATCTTGTTGCTACACGCCAAGCAAAGAGCTGGTTTGTCACACATGGAAAGCAAGGACGCTCCTTAAGATGACTTGCCCTCAGAGGGAGGAAGGGAACGCTCCAGCTACTTTGCTTTAGAGCACATAAACAGTTCTGTGGGTTTGCAATCCCCACTGAGTAACAGCCTGATTGTACTGGAATTCAGCTTTGCCGGAAACTCAAACAATCCATCAAGAGAACTAATGAACAGTGGAAAAATCAAGGGTAGCTGGATTACAAATACAAAGTAATTTCAAGCTCCTGTTTTTCAACTGCTATGGAACTGTTAAGTGTCTGCTAGACCCCGGAGAGCATTAAAACAAATAAATTATAAATTTTCTGGTTTACCATTATCATAGATTTGCTGGGCAGGGAGTATCTGGGGGAGCAGGGAGCATAATTCAGCAGTTCTCCAGCAGGAGACGGGTTGTGGCCGAGGTTCCCAGCTATACATAAACTGCAAGAGTAAATGCGTTGAAATAGAAAATTATTTTAAAGCTCTGCCATATTGGCCAATTCTCTCAGGTTTTTTACACCGAGTGTCTTATCTGCTATAGCGTTACTTAGTGTTAGCTGAATGCAACGTTCCATTCACCGAAACAGCGGGGGAATGACTTTGCTGCTGAAACAGACTGAATGGGGGTATTTGGTTTTGTGCAGTACAGGGCAGCTCTCCCTTCCGACCCATTAGCAAATGCTTCATCCTCACTGTGCCTGAAAAGGACTGCAGTTGAAGTAAGACCTATCGGGATTTGTTACGGGGAAACATTGTATTCTAGAATTAGTTTTCTCATTACAGTGATCTAAACTGTGCTTGTATGAACAGTTCATCTCGATTAGGTTTGGGCATGGCTCCAATTCTTAAGTTTTTATTCCTACTGTTTGTGCTGAGCTTGCACGTGACACGCACGTAGGGCTTGCAGGCTGCATACCCCAACTCCGTGCCATCCCTGGTGGAGCATCAGCAAGGGGTTTGTTACTAAATTTGTATGCAGCCCTGCAGTATCTCTGTAGTCCTTCCAACTAAAATCAGAATGACCATGAGCCAGCAATGTGCCCTTGTTGCCAAGAAGGCCAATAGCATCCTGGGGTGCATCAAGAAGAGCGTGACCAGGAGGTCAAGGGAGGTAATCCTGCCCCTCTGCCCTGGTGAGGCCCCATCTGGAGTACTGTGTCCAGTTCTGAGCTCCCCAGTTCAAGGGGGACTGGGAACTGCTGGAGAAGGTACAACAAAGGGCCACAAAGAAGATTAAGGGCCCGGAGCATCTCTCCTATGAGGAAAGGCTGAGGGACTTGGGTCTTTTTAGTCTTGAGAAGAGAAGGCTTAAGGGAGATCTGATCAATGCGTACAAACTTAAATGGAGAGTGTCAGGAGAACAGGGCTGATCTTTTCTCAGTGGTGCCCAGTGACAAAACAAGAAGAAACTGGCACAAACTTGAGTATAAGAAGTTCCACCTAAACGCGAGTAGAAACTTCTTTACTGTGAGAGTGGTAGAGCACTGGAAGAGGCTGCCCAGAGAGGCGGTGGAGTCTCCTTCTCTGGAGACATTCAAAACCCACCTGGAGAAGCTCCTCTGCAACCTGCTCTAGGTAGACCTGCTCGGGGGGAGGGGGGGGGGGGTGGACTAGATGATCACTGGAGGTCCCTTCCAACCCCATATGATTCTATGATTCTAGAAGTGTTTCTTGGTGCTGTGGTCTTAGCTCAGCCATGGGTGACATGCACACGGCTTCTGGAACCCTGTGTAGCTGCTGCTGTGCCTTGTGTTTGTGCCGTGTAAGTCAGCAAGACCCAGAGAAGAGACAAACTGGGCTGTGCACTTCGAGGCTGTGTTTGTGGACTCCACCGCTGGGTAAGTATGACCCTTGTATGGCCCAGGTGGCTGATACACCAGTGCTTCCATCTCGTGTTTCTAATTCCCTGGTCAGACAGCTTCTGCATCGCCCCAGTGACTGTGAAGGCTCCTAGGTTTAAACCTCTCAGTTTTCCAGAGGATGGGGTTTCACACACACCCCCAACACAAAGCTGCTGCCCTGAGAGGTTGGAGAATATCCATCCTTGGAGTTAATCAAGACATGACTGGACACAGCACTGAGCAACTGGATCTGGTTAGCCCTGCTCTGAGCAAGAGTCAATTAGATGACTTATACAGCTTTCTTCCAACCTAAATTATCCATCGTTCTATTGGATTCACTACTGGTGCATCCTATATCATAAAAAATGAGAAACCTAAGCTTGGAATCCCTACTCTGACCAATTTCATGCTGGTATTTGAGCTCAGCATTCTCCAGGGCCGCCTGGGACAGTGCTGCAAACAGCAGGCTAGTGAGGAGTCCTGAGTGGGTTTGTGTGACACAACAGTAGTGGTCACCAGGCCAGAGAAAGTGCAACTAATCCTTGGTGAAAAGACAGGGTGCAGAAAAATCAGATTTGCTCTTGTTCTGGTGTTTTCTTTGAATGAAAGAAGGGACAGCAAGAATAATGCCTCATTGTAGAGGTTTAGTCCTGCAAGGTCTTCAGAGCTGCCACCCGAGTGTCCCCCCTTTCTTCTCCATACATTCACACACCCCACAAGCTTTTTTTTCTTAAAAAATAATAATAATAATCTGAATTAGAGATAAAAGGCCTCAGAAATCTTGCGATGTGCTGATAAGGGAAAGCTCAAGGACATCGTGAAATACCAGAGGAAGGTAAGATTGGCTGTGTGTGACAATGGAGAGAAATCAGTCACACCTGAGCTCCTGCTCCCACCACAACAGCCCCTGCTAATCCCATCAGGAGGCAAAGGCATCCTCTTGCAGCACCCAGAAACATACTTGCAGGGGAAAGAGGGAAGTCAGGGCTGCTGGGACTAGAAATAAACCTTGTTCCACATTTTGTTTTTAGCTATGCCCACTCTCAGGTTCTGAGCAGGAAGGAATCTCTTATCTCTCAATAGAATAAGTCAATCTCTGAGGGGATTCTTGGCTTGTACATCTGTTCCACTGTACCACTGGAATGTAACAGAAGCACCAAGACATTACCAGAGTGTAGCAAGCAGAGCCAGCATTCAAGTCTTCTCTTTGAAGCGTATTTCTCAACTCTAGAATTGTTTCTCCTCCATCCCCATCATCTCCAGAAGTTTCACCAGTGCCAAATCAGTGCCGCTTTCCTTGCCTGGCTTGTAACGCTGTTCCAGAGCATTTGCTTTGTCTCCTGCTCACCCTAACAGTTTTCAGCATCTTTTCCTGTCTAAGTTTGTCTTTGATTGAGCATAATTATCATTCTGAGTACCTACAGCCCTAAACTATATTTACCAATCTTACATACCGTGATAACAATATCTCCTTAGTCTTCACCAAAAATGAATCCTTTAATATCTCCTAAAATCACGTGTTGTTTGTGGATTTGTGTTTACAACACACTTAACTGTTCAGTGATCACTCAGTGCACCCTGTACCCCTTTCCTCTATCATCTCCAAGGAAATGCACTCATTATTCATATAAAATGAAACAACTTCAGCTAGTCAGCTTGAGAAAGAGACACGTGAAAGTAACCAAGCAGTGATTCTTAATGAGGACACTCACCTGGGATATTCCAGAGAACTCAAAGCCTGTCTGAAGCAAGCAGAGCAGGAGCCACATTAGCCCCAAAACTGGGTTGCTGCGTTTCTTAGCAGAAAAGCACCCAAATCAGGTCAGCCATAGCTCCAGGAAATATTTCCCTTATGAAAATCCCAAGGAAAGAGTGGTGCCTCCTTCCATCTTATAGTTAATAGACTAATCATCTTGTTAACACATTGCATAACCTCGGCAGCTCTGCTCAGCACTCTTGCTTCTGCATGTCTTACTCCTCAGCCCCAATTATCCCTAACTAGGTGGAAGCCTGGGAATCTCATTTAGAGCCCCAGATCCTTCCTGGGTGGTGGGGAACAGCAGCCAGTAGAATTTTTATCAACCTCCTCCTGCCCCCCCCCGACACCTCAAATAAAACAGTTTAAGCTCCATAAACCTGAGTTCCCCATTTAAACTGTTTCTGTCAAAAAGTCACAACTACCTCCAGGCATGCTGTCATTAGAAGTTAGACATTACTTAAATCTAGTTGCAGGGAGAACAGAGATCCAGCCTCAAAGGTATTTGACATGTAATTCAGGCTGAATAAACTACCTGTGTGACTTGCCCAGGTTCCCTTCCAGCTCTTGGAGTAATCTAACAGTGAAAGGCAGGTCCTGGTCCCAGCCCCAAACCAGCTGAGCCAGCTTCATGCTGAGCTCCTTGGGCCAAGCCCCCCTTTCCCTCCCTCACACACGCGTTGCCCTAACTGGCATCTCTTGCCTTACTTTCCATCACATGCTGCCACCCACCCTAACTAGCAATAAGTAGTGCTAATTAGTTAATGCAGAGGACCCTCTAAGAATTGAACCACATCCCTCTTTCTACTTACTTAGACAAGGCCCGCAAAGATAAATCTATCAATGGTTATTAATTGCAAGGTGCCATCCCTGGCTCAGAAGGTCAATACATCAGAAGTTACTGAGGACCCTGAGAGCATTTTGGGAGAGTAGCACCATGCAATTGCCCTGTTCTTACATTTTTTTTCCCCTAGACACTTGGCTTGGGTCGCTGACAGAAAGAGGCTAATGGACTAGGTGGCACTTTGGTCAGATACACATAAGTGCTCTGTGTTAGGGTTATTTTATTTAGGGTTTTGGGGTTTTTTTTCCTGCTTGACTAATGTTTTCCACAGGTGTTCTGCAGGGAAGTTCAAAGTTTCTATGCAGACCTAAGGTAGATAAAGAGGTGCAATTGGCAGCATCTTTCTCCATTGTGTATTTTCCTCATTGTTTCCATTAGTTTGGTATTTTGGGCAGAATGTCATGAGAATGAAAGAACTGGAGATGATGTTAACTCTAGCTGATAGTATTACTGTTTAGGAGCTGTTTACTCATGGATTTCATGAAGACCCAGGCAACACTTGCTCCAGAATGCAAGTGGTACCAAAAATTAGTTGAAATATCTACTTCAGGGCACTGAGAGGTTTTTAAAGTGACTCTCAACGTGGCAGATAACTTTTTTTGTAAACTTAAATGCAATGGATAATACTGATTTAGCCACAGTCATGTTTCTTTGAAGTCTAATGCTCCTGCACTTTTGCAATTACTTCTCCAGATGAGTTCTGGGGGCCTTGGCAATTGCTTGCTGCTGCTATTTTGATCCTATGCCTTAGGAGTATAAACTCAGTTATAGAAACTCCATCTGAGTCCATTTAATGAACTACATGAATCAGAGCCCTGCAATAAAGCCCAATTAGAAATGAGAGCACAGAGAATATCGATCCCTTAAAAGGCTTTTACAGCTTTTTGGATCTGCTTGGTCACTCACTGCTACAGCAGGCACAAAGCCTTTACTGCCTGTTCACTTTCATCAGCTTGCTGGGACTGTGGTCAGATTAAGATGTGATTAAACAGACCAGCTGGTGGGGGCCCTGGGGTGTGAGGAAGAGCCCCCAGATAACCCTTCTCACACACTCATATTCCTCTGGGTCAGGTTTTATTACTATCTAATTCAGAGGAAATTTCTACAGCAGCAGTTGCTTCTTCTCTGAGCAACACCAAAACAAAAAAAAAAACCCATTGAGATTTTATAATCTGTTTTACTAATGGACATGTTGTCTGGAGGCTCTGAGTTCACAGAGGGCATAGGTGGTCACGTTACCATGCACAGCACAGCCCTGAAAGGGGCCCATGAACTCCACTAACTCACGACCTTCAGCCCTGTTTGCAGTATATTACAGGATAAAGAACCTCTCTGGTAATGAAGCACACATTATTCAAATGAGACATTTGAATAAGAACTTTGAGAAGTGTGCATTAAGATGGATGGCATTCCAGCCAAAATATAGGGCTCAAATTCAGGTGATTCTAGATGCTTTTCCAGGCTGTACGCCAGATGATGTACAGTGTCCAGAAGCCCAGATCCCAAGGGTGTAGGTGGGATTTGAACTGTTAGATTTCACACCAGAATCTAAAAAGCCTCTATTCAGCTATTATCCAAAGCTGGATTCACCTCAACTATCTACATCTCAGTCTTCACAATTCAGGATCTGCTCCAACACCTACCCAGACGGTCTCAGGTGTTCAGACCATCTCTGTGAGCAAGGGCTAAGGGAACTCGTAAACAAGGTGCTCCTCCTTAAACACCAAAATAAAAGAAGAGTCACTGCTTTCTCTATTTCACCAACCTGTATAGGCTTTTCCGGGGCTGGCAGGAGGGATTAGAGGGCAAAACACTCCGTCTTATGGTGAAGCTCCTTTGAAATCCTTGGTATGGAATATCTGAGGATGACCTGCACCAGAGAGGAAGTAATTTTGGTTTTCTAGCAGCAGCTGGTGCATTTGCATGGCAGGAAGGTCCTGCATTCCAGGCACTGCTCCAAAGGCTGATTATGAACTTGAAATTAAATGGTTACAGGATCATAATGCAAAGTAATTCCTGAAGCAATCTTGGTCTCCAGGCCTTGCTCCAGAGATGGAAAGCTCTTGAACTACCAGCCTACAATCATACATCCTTTGGCCAAATTAAGCTTTATTATTATGCGAGGCGTAAAGTAGAGCAGCTTTAGCAGACAGAGCTAAGAAAGCCTCCACCTTGAGCAACCCCAGTTTCCCAGAGGGTCTGTTCCTTCATTAATACATTGCACGGGTACGAGCGTGTGAGTGACTCCTGGCAGCCGTGCGAGGTGCAGCGAGCAGACCCCATCCATGGATTTCCCCTGGCCGGAGGCTCCTCTGGCTGCGGGAAAGCTGCTACGACAGCCCTGTGGCAGCCCCCCGGTTCATAGTTCAGCCTGTGCTAGAGATGTTTCTGGGCAAAGGGGCTACGTCCATGCTGGCAGCTGCTGGTCCTGCCCCGGGCTCCTGGAGGCTGCAAGTGACACCAGTGACCCAACTGCGTCCTCTTCTGATGACCTGGGAAAGAGGAGCTGCAAAGACAAGTTAGAGCCAGCTTTTCTACCACCCTGCCCCTCACAAACTCAGTGCTAAGCTCAGCTCCGATTTGGGGACCCGGCTTAGGTTGACGCCAGGTCGGTGTCGTGCACTGACACTATTTATCTTTAATAAGATCAAAATGAAGCTCGGAGGGAGGGGGCTGGGGGGAGAAGGGAAGAGTTTTGCAAACTTATAGGTCCCTTCTCTCTCAGGACGAAGGATTTGGGCTCAAGAGGCTTCCCCAAGCTCTTCAGCGTAAGCTCAGGCTTGCAGACACCTGACAAACTCCTGCCAAAAAAGTTTAGAGTAAACAGAGGTGATATGTGACACGTTAAATATTGCTAATGAGCATCAGGTGTTTGCAGGGGGAAATGGCTCCTCGTCTTAGATATGGTAATTATTTTAAAGATCTATTTAGCATTTAGATTGCTTAGGGGGGAAAAGAGCTTGGAGCAGCTGATTGCCTGGAAAAACGCTCCGGTATTAAGTGGATCTCTCTGAACGTTGCTTTCATCTACTCAGACAGAAAGCAGAGGTGACACTTCAGCTTGGGATAATTAGGACTTTGACATCATTTGGTTGTCCTTGTCAACAGCATTACCACGCGTAGCCTCTAGATAAAAAAAAAAATATAAAAGTGCACACAACAAATCTCACACAATGGAGTTTCAGGGAGTTAAAACACAAAAGATTAAACGTGCGGCACTGAGGCCTTGAGAGGAGCCTTGAGACCCAGCCTGAGCATTTGCACCCTGTAATTTAACCCTGAGCAGAAGGCCCTGTGCTATGCTTTTAGCCACATCTGTCCCATTTTTAATGCCCGGTTTCATCACCAGACTCTCACAGCTGCAGCACCACCAGCCCTCAGAGCCCGAGCGATTTAGACTGAACAAAACCCTTGGAGGCGGAGGCTGCCATGAAAATCCCAGCTGTGGCAGGAGGCAGGAGCAAGTGCTGAGCCAGGGACTGAGCTCTGTGCTCTCAGCCTCCAGCCAGGCTGCCCCGTGCCAGCCCGTGCCAGCAAGCCTGGCCTAGGGGACAGTCTAAAACTGTTCAGGGCTGGCCAAAAGGACAAAGCAGCCTGCAAGCCTAACACACCAGCCTGAGCAAATCCAGCCATTTGGAATCAAGTCTCTGCTACGATTGACTACTTCTGCTCAAAAAAATCTGAGAAATGACCCAGAAAAACAACTTGTGCCCCGAGGAGGTCCCTCCGTGTTGCTGAAACACCATTTACACTCTTCCTGCCCTGCGGCGTGCTCAGCAGCAGAAGCAGCCAGGTTGATATTGCAAAGCCCACGAAGTCAAGCCTTCATCTACACAGCAGCTGTCATTAGGCTGATCTTAATGGGGAGAAGTATGAGTGTCTTGAGCAGCCCTGCGGGTGAACGGCCTGAGGGTGCTCAGGGTGCTTGAGAGGAAGAGAGGTGATGCTGGGCACGGAGGGAGGACCTGTACAGAGCATCCCCTGAGCAGTGCCAGTACTGGAGGCAGACCCACTGCAAGCACTACCTGTGTTTCTCTCCTTCCTTGTAGCTGTTTCAAGATGTTAAATGTTATATTACTGGCTTCCTGTTGCTGAAGGAAAAACAAGCAGGATAACCACCGAGCCTCCCCTTAGCCCTCAGCTTTTCTACCACCCCACCCCCCACAAGCTCAGTGCTAAGCTCATCTCTGATTTGGGGACCCAGTTTAGGCTGATGCCAGGCTGGCGTCGTGCACTGACACTATTTATTTCTTTAATAAGATCAAAATGAAGCTGGGAGGGGGGCAAAAATGGAAGGGCTGCCTTGGGCCAGCTCTCTACTGCTGCTTCTGCCACCAAGCCAGAGACTGCCGACTGGCAGCACTCTCCCACCCACTCACATTTCTTAAAGCCAACAGTAATAAAATGCACAATCAGAAACGTAGCCCAAGCAGGAACAATGACTTAGACTGAGTCTGTTTCCCGCATCTGACAAGTGTATGCACTAATGAGTAACTCTTGCAGGAGAAGATTGATTAGGAAACACCCCTAACAAAAATGGGTCCTCTTTGCCACGGAGGAAGTGCCTTTCTAAAGTGGCTGAATCAAAGCTCACTTCATGTGGCAGCCAGATGGAACCGTTCCCAGTTTGGGGAAGGAAAAGGAGTACTGGGAGCCGACATGACCGCTTTGCAGTCACTGATGATCACAGCTGCCAGCAGAACACATCCTTTTTGCTCTGTCCCTTGGTAAGATGAGGCAAAACTTAAAATTAACTGTCCCCATTATGTATTCTCCACTGAATTTCCAGCTGTAGCACTGGTAGCTCTTGTGGTTTTTATTTAAAAGGGAAGGAATCACTGGAAGGAGGGGCAGAAAAGATCTTCTAGTTCAGTCCTGCCCAGCCGTGGACTGTCTGATCTTACAGAATCTTCACTGAGATCCTGAGAAACAAGACTCAGGAGACATGTTTCAGAGATAGCCAAGGAGAGAAGCAGATGAGGGCGCAACTGGGTCCAACATCTGCACTGGGACTTCAGCCTCCACTCATGGTGTTGCCCCAGTTTCTGCAGCAGACTGAGATAGAGATACCCTCAGATTACACTACTGCTGGCTGTGCAATGCCCCTCCAGTGGGAGCCAGGCCTGAAAGTCACAGCCTGAGGACCGTTCTTCCAAGTCCCACTGGCTGTCCAGCACAGGCCAAGCTGGCCCCTGAAACAGAAGGGTCTACATTGTCCTCAGAGCCTGACCCACTGTCCTCTTGTCCTATTGGGAGGACTGGGGAACAAGGTGTTTTGGTGGGTAAAGAAATTCACACAAACTCATGCCCACAGAAGTGGTTGAGGCACCATCCCACCTACCCGTCAAAAGATGGGTAGACTTGGTCCTCAGGAATATGGCTTAGCAATTTTTATTTCCTATTTCTTATTTATTTTTCCGTCAGAGTTAGGATGATGGTTGGACTAGATGATCTTTAAGGTCCCTTCCAACCTAGGTGAGTCTATGAATAGCCAGTCAGAGGTGAGATTTAAGCAGGGTTTCTCCAACAGCTGCAGATCAGTTCCCTCAGCTCCCCGCTGTGCCCAGCCTCCCACTGCCCAGCGGCACCTTTGCAACGCGCTGCGTCACAGAAACACTTTTGCACAACACCTTATGGAAATGAAGCCCTATAAATGTGGATGGCAGCCCCACCACCTTGCCCCCAAGCTGGGAGAGTGGCGGAGGGGCAGTATCTCCTGTCCACACACAGAGTTCTCCGCTGGAGAAGTGGATCCAGGAGCCCAGCACGCTGCAAACACCACATTTATTTTCACAGGGCAGTGCAGTGCTGATTTTTTTGCTACCGTAGCAGCAGAACAAACACACTGAAAACAAGTTTTGCTGCAGGTGGATCTAAACGTTTAATTCCAACACTTGCAGTTGTCTGGGGCTTCTTTGCTTCTGTTTAAACCACTCACAAGTCATCAGGAAGGTATGAATCTTCAACCCCTAAGAGGGAGGGACACACAGGAGCTCTTCAGCTGCTTTGGCCAAGCAGTAAAAGGTGAAAGAGAAAGGATGCAAAAAGTGTATTAGGGTGCTTTCCTGAAGGAAGAGCAGCAGTCAGGCTTCCAGGTTCTTCTGCCATTAGTATTTTACTTCTAAAGTGCCGAAGAAGTCCAATTAGAGGGACAGAGGTATCCACCTCAGCACTGCCTGCAGCCCAACAGCAGGGGGTTTTAAGAACAAAGAGACACTCAGTGTAAGGCCTTTGTATAAATCACATCCCTTTTAACAGACTGCAGAAAAACGAGATCTCCTAGCACCCGACTTTCTTACTGAATGTAGCCTGGAGAACACCTCTGTTCCTAAGAAAATAATTTGCTTTGTGAGTGCTAAAATGAATTATTTGAGTATTAAAAACAAAACAAAACAAAATAAAAACCAAAAAACCAAAAAAATCCAAATAACACTTGATTTGCCTTTTGACACAAAGCATTTACCAAATTTGTCCCAACTGCTTCACAGATGTGGATGTGGTGCTGCTATATTTTTAACCTCCTGTATAGAAATTAGTCCCTGATAATTTTCCCCATATTTGGTTCTAGTCCCCTTTGATGCAACTGTTTCTACTCCAAAATATTCTCTACCTCATTTTTGTGCCAGATCACTGCACGTCCGACCCTATCCTACTTAGAGGGGAACCTGTCCCTCACTCATTTCTCTTCCCCCCTCCCATTTGGCCCTGTGGAAGATCAATATTTCATCTTCCTAGACAGGACTAATTAAAGTCATCACTACAGCCAGAGAATCTCCTGGTTTCTAGGACACTACAGCAGTCAGCACTCAGGGGGTGCATGGCAGGACCCCAGGGACACAGCCCAACTGCTGCTACAGAATCTGCACCAAGCGAGAGAGCCCCAACTCTTTTCCTTTTTATCAAGTTCCCACAGCACTGAAACACCAGATACGTCCCCAGGCAGCACAGGGAAGCGAGGCTCTGGCACAGCTGCTTTTCTCATCCGAGTTAGAAAAAGCCTGGGTGGGTGAAGCAGCAGGCAGTTAAGCCCTGATTTTAAACAAAAAGCCTCTAAATTGACATTGCTGTCTGGGCTTTTTTTCCTTTTTTTTTTTTTTAATAAAGTGAGATTAGGAAGGCTTACCAGTTTACTCGGGGAGCCACAGTACTTGAGGCTCAGGCATCTGTGGGTGGTGACGCTTCCCTGCCCTCAAGCCAGAGGCAGAAGAAAGACCTTTGGGAGGCTTAGTAAGGAATAGGCAGGCTCACAGCCTGAGGAGAAGACCAAGGAGGGAGTTACAGGAAGAATTAGTTCCCCCCACACCCAGCTACTTCTTTCAGCGTGTAAAAGGCAGTCCATTAACTGCTCTTAACTTTTGCCAGAAAGGAAACTTTGCTGCTTAGCCAGCTGAGGAGGCCTTCTTCAGCCGTGTTCAACTGATGATAAGCCATTGCACCCTAGAAATGCCTCTGCCAGCTCCTGCAGTATCTTTCTAGAAGCAACCCAGGAACCCATGCGAAGAACTGGGGTCTATATGTCTGGGGGGACAAACCCAGTGAGAGACAGAGGCAG
The DNA here is from genome assembly GCA_025769975.1 of Gallinago jamesoni. Lineage (NCBI taxonomy): Eukaryota > Metazoa > Chordata > Aves > Charadriiformes > Scolopacidae > Gallinago > Gallinago jamesoni. Next base: position 28,582,917 of record JAOQGH010000040.1, read on the forward strand.
GGACCAGGCACGAAAAGATGGAGGCTCTTTTCTGATGGGAAGTGAGGGGGAATAAGAACAGGCTGAAACACTTGTTTCAAAGTGGTTTTTATTCCAGGCATTAAACAGATTCTGGCACATGCTTTCTTCAAGAAAAGGGAAAACAAATCTGGGCTCCACATAAATTACATCTGGCAAAGTGCAACTTGCAAGTGCGTGGGGAAAATAAACGTTTTGAAATTGTTTTCTGTACAACAGTAGTTTCAGCTCCTCTTAAGTAAACCCCCATTGGTTCACAGCACACAAAATTACATTGGATGATCTGATACAACAACTGCTTTCTTAAAAGGTATTGCCAATGCAAATGCTCTGCATTGACAGTCTAGGGGGCTGCTTAAAGTAAACAGGAAAACAAGGGTGAGCAGCTGCTTGTTCTGACTGTTAAAGAAAAACATCACCGGGCCAAATTTGAGGGCTCAGTCAGTTTGCTTTCAGAAACCTCACTGGAGTCCTGTTCCAAAACATGGCACTGCATGGACCTTGGGGGAAAAAAGCACAGATAACGTAATTCCTCCTTCCCTTCAGTGAGAGGGAAATGGAAAGTATACTACTGATGAGTTTAGACAAGCCTTTGTTTATTCGGAGGAGAAGCTTAGTTTGGCCACACTTGAAAGCAGCTTTTCGTAATGCACCCCCCTTTTCAGTGATTGCTAAAAGCCATTGGAAACCAATGGCTTCCAGAAGATGATGTGGGGGAGGTCTGCATTGGACCAACAGGCAGGTGCTTTTGCTGACAGTCAAGTGTGACAAGTGGAGATGTGATCTCAGGAGAACACGGCCAAAACCAGGTAGCTTTAGGGCTTTGGTAGTCCCTAACTCCAGGGATAAACTAAGATATTGATATCTAGCATATGCCCACCTTTTCCCTTTTCTCCCCGAGGCTGGGGCACCTGAAGAAGGACAGCATCCAAGCTTCAAGCTGTCCCAGCTCACAGCCCCACATGGACACCAGTTCACACTCTGCCAGGTGGTGAGCAGCAGGAAGAGAGGCACAAACCAACACAGCTAATCCAGGTACCTCTGCTCCAGGAGCAGTCAGAGACCTCCAGCATTGGAACCAAGCACAAAGTCAAGGTAGCCAGTGAGCTGACGAGCCCTTTGAACCAGGGCTGGCCCAAAGCTTGGAGACAGTAGGTAAGCAGGGCTCCTGTGGTCTGCAGCAGTCAGGAGAATTGTTTGTAGAGGAGCTGGGTCCTAGTCCCAGTACGGTTATGAAGAAGGAACTGCAAGAAAGCTGCACACACACAGTGGGAGCAAGAAGGAAGGAAGCAGTACCTGCTGGAGGAGTGAACACGCTGTTAGCTGCAACCCTTAAGCTGCTGGAAAGTGAAATAGGGGAAGTTCAGATGGTCCACTTAGGATGCATTTTGATGATTAGCACCTTATTGTATACAGGGCTTACGTGCAGTACCTGCTCAATGGCCTTTCGTCTGTCTTTGCATCAACTTTTTTCAAGCCAGGTATGTGAGAACTATACCATTCCTGTCTCCTACTGCCTGACAACGATGTTCTGGAAGTAGCATCTCCTGCATATTCTTGTTTAAAAAACCAATTACTAGTAGGATGGCATCTCTCCCCCCTGACACGTCTGCCTGCCCTGCCCTCTTTCTGTTCCTAGGCTATATTCTTTCCTTCTTTGCTCTTTCTTGGCCTCGGTGGTTCAGGCCCAAAGGGATCTCTGAATCTCTACAAAGGGAAAGAGAAATCTCTGCAGAGTCAGTGCCTCCCATTCCCACACAGAAGCGTGGCTGCACCACGCCGTAAGCTTGGCACCAAAGGGAACTGCCTCTTGAGTTTTCACAGTGCAGGCAGGTCGTCCATGTAGTTAATCGGTGTTGGGACAGGGAGATGAAGTCAAAGGGAAGGGGAAAACAGGAAAACAGCTCCTGCCACCTGGCTGGTTTATTTTTTAAAATAATAGATCAAAGAACAGAAAACAAAACTTCCAATTCTCACACAAGCACTTTTGAGCACATGCAACACATGAAGAACAGTTACCTGTTCTTTTGTCAACTGTTTGGGTTAATACCGAGGTAGGAGAAAGAATTAAAAAGGGATACAAAAGCATGATCAAAAGCAGCCAGCTGTTCAGAATCCAAATGAACATCATGTTTCTTTTACACTAGATCAGAAAGGATCCAGGCAAGCAATTGCCTACTGAAGGTGTCTCCACCATCTGGTTCCCCTGCCAGTCCCCTGGAGAAGAGGGCTGGTTTACAAAACCTAGCTCCAAGAGGAAAATTTAACAGATCTAGCAGAAAAAGGTAATGTTGTGGCGATTTTCTAGGAGAAGGGAAGCATTTGTGCAGGGGGCAGTTTCAGCTTCACCAACCAACCTCTCCAAGGTACCCACTGGGAGGAGAGCTGGGCGTCGCAAGTGGAGGGAGCCCCAGGCTTTTCACCTCCTCTTTCTGAGAGAGGGGGGAAAGCACCTAGACAGAGGGACTGCCATGCTGGGCTGTGTTCACAAGGGCCATGCAGAGCTGGAGAGCCAGAGAGGGCTGCGCTCCTGCTCAGCCAGCAGCTGGAAGCCTGCGATGAGCTAGGGGTTATCCCCTTCTGCTTCTCACGGCAGGGAACTGGATGGGCACCTGGGTCAAGTGCAGTGGCACTGTCAGCGTGCTCTGTGGGGCAGCAGCTCTGTGCATCCCCTTCGGTGTAGGGTGCAGTGAGCAGCATTGGGTAGCACCAGGAAGAGCAGCCAGAGAACAGGGCCAGCTTCTCTGCTGTCCCAAAGTGTCCCCGATCAGCTCCGCAGGAGCGTGGTAGCCTGAACCCAGGTCCAGCAGGGCTGCCTGCGGGCTTGGATCACTCATGGAAGCAGGGCTGGGCCTTCCACTCGTAAAAAAATGGAAGTAAGAATTCAAGAGTTCGTTTCTTTACTGTGAGGGTGGTGAGGCACTGGAACAGGTTGTCCAGGGAAGTTGTGGCTGCCCCATCCCTGGAGGTGTTAAAGGCCAGGCTGGATGGGGCTTTGAGCAACCTGCTCTAGTGGGAGGTGTCCCTGCCCATGGCAGGGGGGTTGGAACTTGATGACCTTTAAGGTCCCTTCCAACTCTAACCATTCTATGATTCTAAGAGGGAATAGTCCCCAAGACGACCCCCGGTTATGATGGTAAAACAGATTGTCCCGTTCCCAGCTCTCTTGTCAGCATTGTGCCCCATTTCCTAATCTCAGCACGTTTGGCTGTCGGGCAGCTACTGCGGGCAGAGGAAGGAATGGGCCCACCACAAAGAGATTAAAAACCTGCCCCCGGGCCTGCTAGTTCCTTCCCAGCCCCTCCACTCATCATGATGACTCTTCTCCTCTTCTCCATCATGATGCCAGTTCTCACCGACAGACATGCATGTATAAATGATGCATGATGTTAGACTGAAAAGTCCGGGAAGCCAAAGAGCTACCAAAGTTTGTATAAGCACTGTTTAAGCTGTTGGACTGGAGGTCATGGACTCTGGCTGCGGAGCAAGGAATGGATGGGGAGAGCTGCAAGGCAGTTCTGGTCACTCCGCATATTGCACTGGCTCCTCTCCCCTTTCTAGGTGCAGCTGTGCACAGACATCAGCTACAAAGGAGAACTTAGAACAGATGGGAAAATATCAACAATTCTCCTCATCCCTCTCTTGCCCCCAGCTTCTTTTCTGGAAAGCTCAAAAACACCAAGTGCTCAGCTGAAATGGTGGCTTGCAGATGGGCACAATGAACACATTTAGGGTCAGACATACAAAACCATTCCTCCCTTCCCGATCCCCTTCTGTTCCCAAAGTCTCATGCACAAAGAGACAAGGAGATCTCTGCGCTACCATCATGTTGCTTGTAGCAGCTCCCACTGTTGGCCGGGCGCATCTGCTTGGCAAGGGTTGGTCACCACTCTCCCAGTCTGGTTTTCCAGGCAGAGACCACTGACAAAGTGCTGAATGAAACTGCCTTTCATCTTCCACTTCTGTGAGAAGACAGAGAAGAAACATGCCGTTACTTCCACTTCACCACAGAACTGTGAACTGTGCCTCCAAGCTGGAGGAGAAAGGTTGAGCATAAACCTCAAGTAAACCCCAACCATGGGGGAGACTGAAAATCTGGGAATGGGCAGGATATTTCCTGTATTAACGATACGTGGAGTTTGTGTTTAGCTGAATTATAGGGCTAGATATTCAGAAGCATCTAGAAGGAAAACAACATAAAAATAAGCAACTAGTGGCATTTTCAAAAGCATATCATATTAACTATTTCCCTGCCATTTTTTGTCCTGCACCTCTAGGCATCCAGATACCTGTCAAGATCTGAAACCCTTCTATGGTTTCTTTCCAATCCACAGAAAGCAAAGCACTGAAAGCCCTCCCAACATGGAAAGCAATCCATCCACAGAAAGCAAAAATCACACTTCTTGCTGCTTGACTAGATCACATATATCTCTCTTCCGTGTCCTCACATCTCTCCTCTCATCAAAGTCAAGATTTTTATGAGCACTACACTGAAAGCTCTTCATAGCTCTGCACCCTTCTCAGCTGCCTCTTCTTCGTAATCTTATCTGTACTGCCAACATTTCAGTTTATAAGTGTCCATTTGACAGCTTCTTGGTACATATTGCTCTGCTTTCTGCAGCGCTGCCCTCTGGGTCTGCTGCCCTCAGAGCATATTCACAAGGTCCCACGTGCTACCCTTTCCTGAAAGTCCACTTTGGTTGTACTGCTTTCCAGGAAGCAAAACATATGTCCTAACCTTGAACTGCAAATTCTGCTGGGAAAGGGCTGTACCTTCCATCCCTGCTGAAAAGAAATAGGACCATCGTGGCTGATAGTGCAAAAAAAAAAAAAAAAAAAAAGTAGAAACGAGCTTGTAGACTTGGGATGTCCCAGGTGGAAGCTGTGCTGTGGTCCCCAGTGGGGCACAGCTGAGATCAGCAGGATATTGGATTGAGTGCTCCAGGCTCTGGGGATTTTCAGTCACAGGGATGACCCGGTTAGAATTAAGAGTCTGGGTGCTCAGTCAGTAAATAGTTCAGGCATACTATGAGGATGTTTTGGCTAACCCATGGAACTGATGAACTAAAAACAGCTTGACATCACTGATGGACCTCAAGGCTGTTGCAGACATGACAGGCAAAAACTGCAATACCCAGACAATGTCAAAACCTACCAACATTTTAATTCTTGGGTACCACAGCAAACAGATTGCCACATGCTTTGTGGCTTAAGACATCCCATTATGTTCACATACTGTTGGCAGCTCTCCTCCAAATCTGTGTGCTGGTTATGTTTCTTGGAGGGCAGGGCAGTTGCAGAGCCTTGAGTAATCTGTTGCTTCTGTCTCACGTATTCCTTCAAGACTAAATACCAGAAGCAGGATTGCTTTGCCAGCACTGCTATCACTGACTGACAGGACACCACTAAAGGAGAGGTGTTCGTGTAGCAGGAAGAAGCTGGTTTTAATAGGCAAGGGGGGAGAGAAATGTAATGATGATGGGGAGGAAGATGCGATGCAGTCTGTGCACTGCAATGCCCTCACCAGCTGCTGCAGCCCAGTGCCTACACAGGTCCCAGAGCCATCTGGCTCTCATCTGGCAGAAGTCTCCCTGTGAACAGCCAAGGAAGAGTTAATACTACAAAGAAGCAGCTGTAATGATGGAGTGGAAAGCTGAGGTCTTCTTTGCTGGAAAGCAGCACACAGTGCCTGGCTGGTTCAACCTCTGCACAACGGACTCCCCACCACTGTTTGCCAGGGTCACAGACACCTCAGTGAAGAGCCTCTTGACCTTTTCCAAAGCACATTACTGTGCAAAGGAAAACTCTTCCTCGCCCTCCACCATCCACCTGCCTCACTGCACTTGCGAATTCCCAGTCTCCTCCTTTGCCTTCCTCTGTGCATGTGCTACAGAACACCCACCAGCTGTCTCTCCCACACCCCCTATATCTCACCAGAAGATGCTGCTGTAAAGGAGTATGCTGTTACATGATTTGAGACAGAGGACAAGGGCAATTACTAAGAGACATTGGTTTCCTTCTCCCCTCTCCTCAGGAGAAAACTGGCACCACTGGGAGGCTCACTCATGGTATGCCTCCAGATCAGAGACCCACTGCTGTGTCATCTCTCCATGCTGAGCGGGTACCCACTGTGAAGTCTGCAGAGAGAATCTACAGCAACAGACACAGGGGACACCAGCAAACACTCACCAGAGCACATTTTCTGCTGCTAACAAACTACACCAACCAGCTTCTCAGTGAATCACATCACTGGAAATCCCACCACACGTTTTGAGTCACCCCAGATCCCTAATGTTTGACAGAAAGTGGGGCAAGGATGGGGAAGGGGAAGAAGAAACACTGAAAAGGTGCCAGAGGCTCATCTGGGCTGCAGAGACTTGCCATGCAGGGAGGTATTATTAAGTGTACTGACAGTAAAAGCCAAAGTAGGGCTCCTCATCTCACATGGAAGTGAAATTTTCAAAATGAGGGATTCTACCCTTTCTGGTCAAAAACTACTTTGCTGACCTTCATGAGATACCAGAGCAACTCCCCTGACTTCACCTGAACCTTCCACAAGACGCCCCTGCCTGAATGCCAGACCACAGGATTACTAAGACCTAACCCTGTACGGACACATCATGTCTCAGACCTTGGGAGGGTGGGCAGTACAAATCGGTGGGAAGAGGAGATAGGATGCTCATCACCCACTGTCCCCCACCTTGAGCTGGATAACTTAGTCCAAACTAGTCACCTGGTGACATACTTATGGAGGGGTCCAAGGTACAAGCACCTTCTGAGAGGGCCTAGCTTTCTCCACAGACCACAAGGTGAGCCTGGACAGCTAACTTTTAAATGACAGTGATGACCTTTAGGAAAAACAAACAGAGCAGATATCTATTGCATACACAGCCAAACACCAGAGAGAGTCCTCTCCTCTCCTACATCCAGGCATTATGACTGGTCCGTGCTTGGAAGTAAAGCTTTTGGAAGACATAAGCATTGAACAATCTGAAAAATTTTGGCTTGAAAATCTTGCTTGGTCTCCCTTTCTTGTGCAGACGGAGATAATACAGTTTACTGGTCACAGCAGATTTGGAGTGGAGATGGAAAAATAAGAATCCATATTTTCTTTGAAACATTGTGTCTTGATCCTCTTCCCCAATGTCAATCAAAAATTTCCTCACTCTTTTGTAAAGCCTCTCTCCATCTTTATTATCTGTCATTGTAACGTACTTCGAGGTGACTGGGTAGAAGCATTCCATGTACAATCACTAAGAGAAAAATCAGAAATAACTGGTTCTCATCTACGTAATATATACAAGAGCTAAAAGTGTTTACACTGGTGTAATTTTTTAGGGTAATCAAGCCAGGCACTTCCAGAAGAGACAGGTTTTCACTCCTTGTTTTATCCAATAGTCTATATAAAGTTGCATTTTTCTGCACCTCAGATAATATGATACACTGAGAAGCAAGGTGGGAAAAAAATTCCCAATCACGTCCAAAGGCACATAGGACTTCAAATGCTGTTTGTCTCACAAGAAAATTTAGTGTCCTCATTTTCAGGCTGGGGTCACATTCCTTCAGCACATTTTAATGAAATATGGCTTTTTAATAGGATTTCTCAGCATGCTGCTTGTTCTGTTGGGAAATACTGTGCCAGTGTTTCTCATTTTCATTCTCTTGTTTTAGTGTCTGACTCTCACTTTGCCTTCTATTTGTCCTCACTATAATACAAATTAAAACGCCACTCCCACTGCCAGTCAGAGCCAAAATCAAAGCAAAAGGCAATAATTTATCGTGCATTCAACTAAAAAATGCTATTCTCCAAATAACATTATGGATAATATCCATCTGTTTTGAAATCTAGTTCTGATTATGCAGAATAGCTCTTGGCTGGTCTTCTGCTAGCAGTGCCAGTTGAATGTTGAATGATCAACAGGATCATGGTGCCAAATAGATTTTGTTCCCAGTTCCTTTCAACCCAAGGGCGAATAGTCTGACAGAACCAAAAACGATCTAAATTTTGACCATTGTCTCATATCCTCCTGCTTGCAAAATTCTGGAGTTATTTTGAAGTAATACTTTACATATAGATCATAATACCATAAAGCCTCCGCTAGAGTATATGTTAGATGGACTGTTGTTAGCACTCAAAAATAACAATAAAGTTATCTGCCCTGTGGATGCACTTAATGCACAACAGCTGTGTAGCATGGGCATGGCTTTAGTACGTTTGAAAGCAGAAAGCAACTTCAGGAGCTTCATTACATTGCCGTAAGGATCTAACCAATCTGCTCTGGAGACGCTAAAAAATTAAGTTATGATGTGCCCCGTCTTTTGTCAGAAATTTTGCTTTTGCATCACTCAGACAGACGTGAAGTCTAAAGAGTCCAGATGTCTTCCACCATAGACCTCTGATGAGAGACATTCAAAACTGGGTTTTCATCATGTCACTGTCTCCTCTTAAGATACTGTACGTGTGATGCACGTTGCCCAGGCTCACCCCCTTCCACTCAGACCACCTACTCAGGGCTGTTGCTTGCTCAGTTTCCCTTGCTCCACTCCCACTCAGCCCCTCTGACTTTCTGAGAAGCCCACTTGAACTGAGGAGTGGCTGCACCCATTGTGTATTCTGGAAACACTGCTCTCCCTCCATTACTCACACTTTGGGCTGTGAGTACCCATGGAGAGATAGGCAAGTCATAGGGCAACTGGGCGAGTTTGTTCCCTCCAGCTTTAGTCTTTCATTTTGCACTTTAAAGTTTCTACAGTAGCGGCCATCTCCTTGGAAATTAACCTCCCAAATATCAGGAGCCAGGTCTGGGTGACATCCCAGAAAGGGGGTTCTGCAAACTGCAGAACCAGGAAGAACCAGACTCCCTGTCTGTCTTTGCTCTCTGTTGCCAGAAACATGCCTTGCCAGCCCAGACATACACTCTCAGATGACCCCATAAAAGCTGTTAGGCTCGCTTTCCACTTTCTAGCCAGGAGACAGCAGAGAAAGTCAGTTCTCAAACTAAGCAGAAAATATTATATTAGATGGAGGTGGCCCCTCTAGAACAGAGACAGAGGAGAGAGAATGGGATAGTTTGCAAAGACGACTGACTTTGAGCTAATTAAAATCCAATGTCAGTATTAACAACAATTACTGTTGTGTTTGTGGAAGGAAGGGACCATAACAACATTCCTCGAGAACACAATAAACTTCAGCATTGCAAGTAAAACTGGCTTTCTAAGTAGAAATCTGAAATTTGGAAGTTTGGCACTTCCAAAAATCCCCAATGTGTCAGAGCATTTCAACCCAAATTAGATTAAAAATTCAAGTGCCCTTCTCGCACCTCATCCCTTCAGCCACAAGGTGGTTCGCCGTGGCAGCTGTGATTCAAATCAGTCGCTAATTATTTGAAATGCTTAAACAAAATCCTTGCTTGCAGTCAGTTGGCTCAATCATTTGCTAGGTCAAGTCCTTGATTTAAGTGCAGTTTGTTCACATAAGGTAATGGAAAACAACAGCTCACATCCTTAAGTGTGTGTGCATGTCTTTATAATGAGGCTGTATATAATCAACACATCAAGGCTCGATAAATCCTATTCCAGCAGCAGAAAGAGCCTGCTTGTGTTAGGGCGGATTAATCTCTCCCCTGGTTAATAGAGCTTGCACTCCACTCCCCTTCAGGGGACCCTTGTCCTTCCGTGACAGGGGAGGCGGGGAAAGACAGCTGATTTTGGCAGCTGCTGGAGTCCTCTCTGCTGCCAGGGAGGAAAATGCTGCAAGGCACCTAAGGGGAAGCTAAGTGACCTAATTACACAGCAAGGGGGTAAGTGATTACCAGCAAGAAAAAGGAGCAGGCGAGCACAGCCCGCCCGGGATATTCCAGCAAGGCTAATCCAAACTCAGAGGTTTCCCAGCATATTCACGGTGACAACTCTTCAAGACATTTCTGCATTAACCAGGTCTCCAGAGGAAAGGCGACACAGGCTTTCCATAAATGGGCAAGACTGGATTTCAGCACTTTCTTTGAGGAAGAACTAAATTCAGAGATTTGTACAGCATTTAAAAGTACTGAGAGAAGAGGATGCTGCTGAGGCCCGGTAGCGAGCTAGGTCATCTCCCACCTTTGGGCCATCAAAACAATAGATGTGTCAGAATACACAGCACAGCCTTAGATGACAGAAAATGAGTTCTGTCTTGGTGTAGAGGGAAGCAGAGTCCACTGTCTGCCAGGGCTGGGTTGTCACCTGTTGTGTTTTGCCCAGTTCTGATAAAAAGGCACATCACATCTCTGTGAGGGCGCCCTGGCCATTGCAGGGGCCATCTCTTACCTTGTGCTGTAAGGGAAAATGACTGATATGTCCTGACAGACCAGGGATGAACATCTTGGAACAGCGTACGAGCCACAGAGCTGCATTTTGTTGGGAACACTGCTGCTGTGTATTTTTCCCCAGGGAGCAGTTTGGGTGGAACATATGGTGCTTTATGTCATCAGTACCTCTCAAATGAGTTGCACACGCTCAGTTTTAAAGCTCTGTTCACATGTCCAGAACTAGCACAAAGAACACAGTTCTCTCACTTCTAAATAAGTTAACAAATGATAGCACGCATCACCCTTCTCCTGAGTATCTCAAAGCACTTGCTGCTTATCTCCTCTTCTCTGATGCCACGCTCCATCCATGCACTGATCTGGCTGAACATAAATGCATCCAGGGAGCAATGTAGGGGTGCTGTTGAGCTGGAGGTAACCACACTGCCAGGGCCCAGGCAGAGCAGACACCCACACACCAGTGTAGTCTGTGCTCCCTGCTCTGGCTGTGGGCAACCTCATACACCCGAGCTTACGAAACACACCAGAGAGGGGGATTCAGAAGATGGATGGGACTTTTATACACTTTGACAGTACTAAGTTTTCCCTTGCAGGCTGCACTGGTGTAGGAACACTGGTATGTGGGAATGGTGGGATTGAAAACACATGCACGGTTACCTACCTGTCTGCTGTCTTTCTGATTGCAGGCTTCCAGTGTGATTTGAGAGCCAGTAGAGAAGGAGGTAATGGAAAGACACTTGTCCTGCTGTCTAATTAAAGGGTCACTGAATACCCACTCCTTTGGCATAAGAAAAAGAATAGTTCCAGAAAAGAAAGGTTAGGATCATAATGGTAGTCAGATGAGGGAGAAAGAGTTTTTTCTATCAGGTATTTAAAAAACTTGTATCCTTTGTTCAACTCTTTCCACAGGCTCCCTGGGCAGACTATGGCAGCAGTCTTCACCTGGTCTACGCTCAGGCTTAGTGCATCGTGACTATTTCAAAGACTGCAGCTTTGGTCGGGTCTCCCCTGACCGTCTGAGCTGTCTGATTAACCTTGGATCCCATGCAGCTCCCTGCTCTGCAGCTTTACAGGTTTAGGCCTACAAAGCAGGGAGGACCCCGACCCCTGATTTACATGACACGCGACTGCTTCTGCATATTTCACATAGCAGACACATTCTGTAACAGGTATCGGGGACCTACAGATTGCCAAGTGAAGCAAAACACATGTAAGCATATCCACATATATCACCAGCACACATAAAGCACATTTTCCCCTCCTCTCACTAGATGGATACCCAACCCAATCAGCTATTACTATTATACTTTCCCCAAGGAAGAAATACAAAATGCAGTAAGTTTCAGAGATTTCGAATGGTAATGACATGGAGCAATGAGTCAGATTAAATGGCATGTTGAACGCTGGCTGCAAACTGGTTTCCAACAGTTAACAGATGTGAATATGTGTTTTCTGGCATAAAATATCCTACTGTGACCCTTAACTTTCTCAAGCTGCTTCCCTGCTGCTTTTGGTCACCAAAAGAAGAGTCTGAGTGCAGATCCTCAGCTGGTATAAACCAGCACAGCTCCACTGCAGTTAGGAGAGCTGCAAATTACTGCAGCTGGGGTCTTGGCTATTTAAATTCTACTTGGGCTTTCTATTGAAACGCATCTGTAAAACAGCACAGCTCAAGCCATCTGCAGCTACAGCTGAACTGGCAGACCAAGCAACATTTCTGATCCTGGGAAGATCTCTTATCCCCGTGCCAGGGTACTAGCCAAGCACACCCCAGGACCAGTTCTCATGGGTTGAACGGTGGAGCAGAGCACACCCAAGCAACGCTCTGAGTGGGAACAGCTACATGACTCAAACCCTGGTCGCCTGCCTGCAGCACAGACTAGTCACACCCCCGAGCATTCAAAGCACTACCTGTTGTGTTTGAGTGATGAAAACATTCCCACTCTGTGCCTGACTGCTGGGTCTGTTGAGCCAACAGAGCTCTAAGAGATGGGCACAGCTTCTTTTTCTGCTTAGTATTAAAATCATTATCAAGGCAAAATTCTTCCTTCATTCACTTCTGTACAAACCCACCAAGGCCAGAGATGCTTTTTCATTCCCTGGTAACAAAAAGGGCAGAAGCAGGAGCAAGGCACTAAACTGAAGCCTGCCTTACCTGAGTGACAGGTGGGTTGCTGACTGTTCCTCTACAGATTCCCATGCCAGCCAATGTATTCCCTGTGGTATCCTGTGCCCGAGATTCCAGGCAGTTTCCTCCTTGTTTAATTATTCCTGGAATCAGCTCCTTTTCAGGAACCCTTGAAGTAAAATGACAGTTGCATGGCAGTTTGTACACAGAAATAAATATCCAGAGCACACACACACATTTCAAAGGGCATAGATGGCCACACTTTGAAGTAAGTGTCCCCTTTATTTGACAGAAAATTAACAATATCATGCTAGCTATCCACTGGAAATGCCTGGAGGAGCCAAAAGTCAATGGAGAACTTGGTCAGAGGGCTGGTACCCTTTTGTTTCAGAAGCCATAAGGTGTTTTAGGTGCACTCCAAGCACTTCAGCATCATGTCTCTTCATGCTGAAGGGGCAGTGCCAGTAAAAAGCCATATCCACACTGATTTATCCTGATCCTGCCTCCTCCTTTTCCAGAGACTTCCAGAAAGGAACGGTTCGTCAAGGCCAGGCTACAGCTGGATGTATTAGCCTTGACCCATGTTAGATACCGATTCTGCTTGACTGAGATTAAAGATGTGTGGTCAGGCTGTGTTAGGCAGTGAGTGCCAACACCACGGCTCTACCCAGGCTGCCTCCCAGCAGAGCAACGCCACAGCGTTCCCACATCCTGACCCGCCGCAGGGGAAGCCACAGGCACAGCTGGGTCTCTCTTTTGACCACTGCTGTTAAGGCTCAGCTTCGTGTTGTGACTCACCTCCCAGATCCTTCAGAGATTTCTACAAGCAGAGAACTGACTCACTTGAGCTCAGGGTAGACGTTCTCCAGATACCACTGGAAGGATTTACAGTTCAGTTTGCGCCGCTGCTCCACTCGGTCTGCAACACTGGAAACACAGGCAGGTTGTTGAGGATAAGGTAGTGAACAGGAGGGAGGAGAACAGTGAAGATCAGCCAGGAAGTTTGAGGGTGACTATATGACTTTTCCCCTTTCTCATTCTCCCACCTAGTTGTTGCTGGGTTCACAGCACTAGCAGTGACCTGAGGCGAAAAGGAGAAGCAAGTGGCAGAAAACAGAAAAGGAAGACAAACTCTTTCAGAAAGCAGTTCTTGTACTTCCTTTGGCTCAGAATGATGGCAGGGCCCAGGACCTACGGTGTTAAATAATACATTACAGAAAAAATATTTATTGCAGGACCATGAAAGTGCTTCTGCCTCTGCGTGCCCCTGTAGAGGCATACCATGAAACTTGCTCAATCATCAGCTCCTGAAAAGGTCTAGAAAGTCTTGGTGCTCAGAAGTATACAAGCGGTTAATCTGTGTGTGCTAGAGGTAAGGAAACATGGCAGCAACTCAAGGCTCAGGTTGGGTTTCAGACCTATAGAACATAATTATTTGGTCTTGGGCAATGTGGGCAAAGAGGAGGAATATGAGGGGAAATTAGCGCAGCATCCTGGTAACCATATGCTGCAGCAGTTCTCCCACTGCTCATTTGCTTGGCTTTAGTTGGCTGCAGAAGAGGACTTCCCTCAAGCACCAACACTAGGAACTCTGCTCTTCAAGGTATATCTGTTGGGAAGGACTTTCAGCTGTACCCATGTTCCTTGCTGTCCTCAGCCAACAGAGGCCATGGTACTGCCCATGCCTCAGGAAAATGCACTTAGATGCTATATTCACAGCAAAATTATTGGGAAGAAGCGTCAATTTTAGGCCCAGTTGACAGTGATGGTGTTAGAGGCATTTGCATTCTAAAATCTAGATTGAATGTGTGTTTCACAGTGCTGGAACCACAGGTCAAGAAATTGCCTGAAATCAAATCCTACAGCTTTGCTCCAGTTCTTATTCAGTCAATTCTGCCAGTAAAGCCACTAGGAAGTCTGTGTGAGCAAGAACTGCAGGCTTTGGCCCTAAAACGCATCAGCAATATATCCATGTCCAATATGCAATAGTCCAGTTTCCTTCACAAGCAGCAGGGTTACTTGCTATTTGGCCCCAGCCCAGCTGCTGCAGTCAGCTCAAAGACAGATAAACGAGGTACGCAAAGCTATTTGTACAGAAATATGTAATGCATCATGATAATAAAACATGATGTACAACAAAAAAGTGTGTGTGGGTCAGACCAAACCTGCTTGTCATCAAATAAGCAGGAGATGCATCATTACCCAGTGCATGTAGCTGGACATTGGAGATACAAGTCCTTAAGCTGTCTAGGTTGGAAGAGACCTTTACAATAGTCACTTGTTCACAGGCAGATATAACCCACAGATATAACCCAAACATATACAACACTCCTAGGATTTTTTTTTACATTTATTTGAGAGTAATAAGGTCTGTTAGCACAGAGAGCAAGCTCTCCCCTTATCCCAAGTTTTGGTGTCCGTCACTGATTTCTGCGTCACAAAGAAAGCTTAAGCCCAAATCCTATGTGGCCTGGAGACAGTTTTAGCAGAGGTGCTGTAAAGGAGCACAATGACGCACAGAAGTGGGCTCAGCGGGTGCTGGACTGTGTTTTTAAATGGTATGTCTCACCATTGGCCCTCTCCTGCCCTGCAAACCAGGCAAACCACCCATTCACCCAGCAGGAGAGAGGGGAGTGCACCAGGTGAAACCTGCCCCACGTGTCAGGTAGCTCTGCTTGTCCCAAGATTCTGCATCCGCACAGGAACTTTGGGTCAGGCTCTAGTAACTGCATAGCTCCTATTTCCAGAGCAGCTGCATGCTGTATTAGAAAGTATTCTTATCTATCCACTTAAAATGTCTGGCCTTTAAATTTCACTACAGGTCCCCTTGGCCTTCTGCTAACAAATGATTTATGCAAGGTTTCTGGGAGAAAAATAAAGGGAATTAGAAGCAAACCTTGTTAGCCAGACACTCAAGCTGGCAAGCCAGCCACTCGGAGCAATTCTGTTTCCTACACTTCGCCCCAGAGAAGATCCAAAAACTACTTCTTGATAGCAAGGAGCTTACCAGAACTCTTCTACTGAGGTCTGGGGGCAGCTTACCTTCCAAAAGACTTCCCAATGGCAGATGGCCGGGCCTCATAGTAGTACTGCTTGTATTCGTCCATCCACACCTCCGCTGTGCGCTTGGTGTTCCTGCATAGGGATGAGGAGATGATTTGCCTGAGTACTGCTGGAGAACCTGCCCTCCCAGCGAGCAGGCACTGGGTGGGCAGACCAAGGCCTGTCTGCTAGGAGGGAGTGGGAGACAGTCCCAAACATGAAACAGAGTGGGCAGTATGGATGGATAAAGGTTGAATCTGTTAAGTCCACAAAGCCTTGCAAGGACACTTCAGAAGTTAAAATTTTAACAGCCACAGTTTACCATGATTTTCTCAAATATACTGCCTCTGCAGAGACACCTGGACTGACTGTGGCCATCACCCTCCTCTTTACAGTATCCCTTTCTTCAGAATAGAATAAAGTCATAGAATAATTCTGCTTGGAAAGCGCCTCTAGGTATCATCAGGTCCAACCTCCTGCCCAAAGCAGACTATCTTCAGGTTAGGTCATGTTGTTCAGGGTCTTGTCTGGCTGCATTTTGGAATCTCCAAGGATGGAGATTTCACCACCTCTCTGGGGCCCTGTGCCAGTCCTTAACCACTGTCACTGTGAAGTGCTTTGTCTCATCTTTTTTCTCTTCCCATCTGTCCTGCAGTGGAAGTGGTCCTTAGGGCTTGTCTCAGAGAACACACAACTCAGTAGGATCTCTGGACTCAAAAGCAGCTCAGAGACAAGAGGGATGACTAAGGACTGCTGATACACAGGCACATGTCAGGGCACTATCTACAAATGACCAGGGTCTCTCTTGAGTACTGCTCCCCCTGCTCCATTGTGGACTGAAGAAGAACAAGATGCACTAATACAAACAACAGAGAAGGAAACAGGTTTTGTTCACAGAAAACAGCAACTCATCCTTCCCTTGAGAACAGATGCTCAGCCACAAGCTGTTCCCCTCTGCCATCAGGCAGAAAGACAACAAAGAATTCAGGCTTATTTAGACATGCCCAACATCAAGGGCTGCTACAAGGAACTGCCCAACACCTACTTGATGTACGTCAGTGCGTTGCCCTCAGGGAAGTCATAGGGATGGCGCTTCCTGAACACGTGTCCCACTCGACTGCAGGGAACGATCTCCAAGCTGCCGCCACACATCCACACTCGGAAAGAGAGCTCTGGAAGAGACCCCAAGAGTCACACATACATCTGCAGGCAGATTTGGCAGCATCTCCAAGAAGGGCAACTTCAGCAGTGTGTCTCAAAACCTTGCCCTTCTACTCTAGATGTATTGCTTGCAACAGCAAAACCAGGAAAAGACCATGGTAAGAATGGAAAAACTGTCCTCCTTTCGCTAAAATGGAGGCAACCTTTGTGGCTCAGACACTTCCCTGCCTTCTCCAGTGCCACTTCTCTCTTTGCTCCCCTGACCATTTCAGTGAGACACCTTTCCCCTTGACCAGGTCCTTGTGGTTGCTGTCAGGCCTTCAAGATGACATTTGGCAACACCCCCCACACCCACCTTCTTTTGGAATTTTGTAACTCTCCAGCCCTGTGTGTGGATGAAAGAAAAAAAAGAAGAATTCACTGTGTAAAGCAAATGATGTGAGGAAGAAAGAAAATTTAGGAGACAAGGAGAAAGAAGATAATAAGATGAGGGTATAGAAAGTGAGTCAATGTCTGCAGCAGAGTCTTCTCCCTCATATCTTCATGTTATCCATTCTACAATATTTTGTTCTTGTCCTGTTTGGCTCTGTTAATTGAAAAAAAGAAAAAAAAAAGGTGGATGACTGGGTTACAGTTTGTCACCAGTTACTTCTGCTAGGGGATATACTGAGAGCAGAAATCAGTCTACTATAAAAGTGTGACTGTAAAAGTACAGAGAGAGATCTGCTACTTGAAGAAATCCAGCTGGTCCTGAAGCTAAATTCAATATTTTGTTAAAGGATTAGAAGAACACGGAGCTTTGATGTACAGGCACTTATTTGCATCACAGAAGAGATGTGACCTCGCTCAAGCTTATGGGTCTGTCCTCTCAAGTTTAATCACTACCACACCGGAGGGGTTTTCCTCGCGTCTCATGTGGCGGTGAGAAGAGAAGGAAGAGGGAAAATGAAAATTAACTGCATAGTTTGGTAGTCCTTACCAAAAGGGCTTCAGATTGTGTAGACTGATTACTTCAAAAACTTGACTCAGTTGGGATCTCCCTCCAGTAATGCCCGAAATGTGGGGCTCTGATGTTTGGAAATTACAAAGAAATTATGTTTCCAGATCTAATGGCTCTTTCAAAGCATGTACACACACTAACATCTTCCCAACTTTCATCTTTCTACATAGCTTTCCTCTCTAGCTCCTGGGAAAGTTTGTTTAAACAGTGTGTTTAGGAGGGGAAGATGGTGTATTTAATTTAGCTTCTAAGTAAAAAAAAACATTTTATTAGACTGTATTTTGTAGCATTTCTTATTAGCTCTTGTATCTCCCTGACACTTTCCTAGAGCTTATTATTTTCAGTCACTTTTCAATAGGGAATTTCAGCTTTGAAGAGAGGAAAGGCTTTAAAAACAAACAAAACGCCAAAACATGAGTTTCTGTCTGGTGGTGTGTCCAGCTGGCATCTGCTCTTCTGGAATGAGGTTCTGACTCACTCCAGGCTATAACAAAAACAAAACTCTCAATCTAGCATGTGTAACTTAAAACAATGTCCATTTCCCAAGAGCGGATTCCTCATATCTTAGGCACACAGACAGGCTGCATGTCCAGGTTTAGAAATGACAGAATTCTTTAAAGAAGTGGTGAGAGAATGCAGACTTCAGGCATAGAAGAGAAAATGGAGATCAAACGTAGCTAATTACGGACCTTCATCCATCTGATGGAAAGCATAGAAGTTTTTGCTGTATATTTTCCAGGATGTGACCGAGTCCATATGTGTTTTAAATTGCATAATCACTGTGCCTTTTACCCATCACAGTGGACTTCTTCCCCTCTGCTATGCGACAACAACGGGCTCGATGTAGAAGCCACTGGTTGACTTGTTGCCTCACATTATGCTGAAGAGCTGAACAAAAGTTAGCTTTAAAGCAGAATAGTCTACTTTGCTTCTAAAATACCTTCCCACGGCCATCATCACAGTGATGGTGTGGCAATGCGGCTCAGGGACAGGTCCCATTAAACAGAGCATTGTGCAATTAGCTTTCCCTCTTAAATGAAGGGTGAAGGTGCAGGATATGAGACAAGATGGGAGACAACGAATTTACAGGGAAACCACACAACAAAGCAAAACTGGCAAGCCCTGCACACCTGGCCCAGTCCCACACAGCCTGGCCCAGCCACTGCCAGGCTTTACAAGAACAATTTGAAGCAGAACGATGGAATTCTGTGGAGGTTTTGATCAGCTCTACAAACAGGAAGGGCTGTGGGTGCGCAAGTAATTTACTGTCACTTATGGCAGAGAGCTCTGCTTAGCATCAAGGTACTGACGTACACACCAAACAACACTGGGCTCCCAGGTGGGCAGGAACAGAAAAACAAAAGCCTAAAGAAATATTTTTTTCTTCATCTTTGGGGTTTACAGCTTCTACACATTTGCAGCTTGGAGGCCGGCAGGACGGCCAAGTGGCTGGCTCTGCAGTGGAAGCAGGGCTAGTGAACAGCAAGGAGCTGAGTTTGGCTATGCAGAGAAGTCCAAGGGTCACGGGAGATGGGATCTTCATGCCTGGGTAAAGGCTGCCTGTTACTTCTGCCTACAGGGCTTCACTGATGCTACTAGCACTGCTGAGATACCAACGCAGGCCCCATTTAATATCACTTTTTAATATCGTGAATATCATAAAACTGAAGCAAGACCTCAGAAAACAGAGAATACAAGCACTCATTATTATATACTTTGTTTTTAAAAAGTGGTACCTTGATATTGTGTTATCAGCCAAAAATATTATTTCCTGGTTCTCACACTGGTTTCAAAGAGCATTTCAGAACAAGGCAGCTCTCCCAGCTGAGTTTGGAGAAAGAAGTTTCCTCTTCCTGACTATTTCTTTCTAATTGGTCCTTCAGGTGCTAGAAAACACCATATAAATTCTTCTTTAAAGGGATTTATTTACAGATCTGTGACATTTATGGAAACTGTAGAAACAGAACAATTTTTTGGCAGCATTAGCTACAGAAAAGTTTATTAAAGTTGACTGCAAAACAGAGTAAGGCTTTTGTCTCTTCAGCTCCACCTGCACAATTTCTAAAGGAATGCCCTGAATACGTGAGGTCTCTCTGAACCTCATTCAATACCCTCCTTCCTTTTGTCACTAACACCTAGTGACATTGCAGCATCCCTTCACACAGGGCAAAGAGAGATGCCTGGAATATCTGTGCCACCATGAAGTGCAAGGAGATGGGTTTCAGCACTGTGCCCTATAAGATAACAGCCCTTGAGGGGACAAACTACCCTGGGCCTCTGAATTCCTTAGCTGTTTGTGATGCCCTAGTCTGCTTCTAAATGTTTGTATTCTCCATCTATTTGTACCCAAATTCCACTTACAAAGAGGCTTGTTTTATTAGGAAAAACATCATTCTCACCTATCAAGGTGGGAGAGCAACTCAGACTTATCTGGAAAAGAGGAACAGGTATAAGAAGACAGCATAGGAGTGACTGTCCACTTCAGAGCTGGGGCAACACAGACTGTCATGTGAAGGACTGGAGGAATATACTCCAAAACCAAGCAACAATTTGAGTTATCAGGAGGTTCCTCTTTCTTACTTGTACTGTGGGAGAACCTGCATAATAGTGTATATGCCTGCAAGAGAGTGATAGCCCTGATCGAAAAAAGCCTCCACTTTGCACAAAGCTGACAACGATATAATTCTGACCAACATGGGGAATACCTGACCATGTCTCTAGCCTTACATCTTGATCAGATCTCTCAAAAGCAGAGTTCTGGTCGGAGATGAAGACTGGGAAGTGGTTCTGCATTAGTGTGTCATTCCCCTGAAACACCCTAAACTTACCAAAATTTTCTCCTCCCCAGATGTCCATTTGAGTATCATATTTTCCCAGGTGGTTAAACCAGGACTTGTCGATCACAAAGATACCTCCTGCTATGACAGGGGTTCTGGAAAAGAACACACAAGCCCACACAAAATGATCACATGTACATGTAGCACCAGCATCTTTATCTTAGAGGGCAGACAATTTGTCAGGCCCGACAAATTGTATCTCATTTAAAAGAGGAAAACAGTAGAGCAGGGACATGAACCTGAAGTAGGCTTCTGAGCCCCCCTCCCCCCCACTAGATCATCCTCCCGCCTTTGCTAGATGGTTCTGCAAGCACTACATGAGTTATTCTGTGTCTTTTGCATTTACACAAATGCATAATATATAAAAGAGGTGGCTTGTAGAGGTGGCTTGCCCACAAGCCTATAATTGCTATTCTTAAAATACTCAGGGAGCAATACTCTCAGAATCAGGGTACAGACCTCAATGCATTCAGAAAGTAACACAAAGGGCTTGTGGCATTTGCTCCTCAGCAAGGCAGTCCCTTGTCTCACAGGTGAAGGCTTAGTAAAGGCATTTGGGTGGCCGTACACAGTCCATCAGAGACAGCTACCTTATAGACTGAGTTGGGTCTGTTCTGGACATCTTCTGCTCTATAGGAATCTGTTCCCACTTAAAGTGAAGGCTCCAGTCAAACCCTGAGAAGAAAAGAAACACATCAAATAGGTTTTGTTATTGTTTTTCTACTAACTTCACTGATAGTCTCCACCTTTACATCACAGGCTATCCCTGCCTTTCTTCTCTGCCCTCCCTTGTGGACTCCCAAAAGGGTAAGAGTCTATCCTAATGTAGCTAAGAAGTCACCAGCTTCTGTCTTGGCATCCTCATCCCTTGGCATTACAGATTTCTGCTCAATTCCACTTGATGTCTTCGGGACAGTGTTGTCAGTGCGAGATGTAATTGCATTTTGGCCAGTCAGTCTTACACTTCCCTGCCTGCCAAAGCTATGAGGCTTTAATCAAAGGACTTTGTGGGATATGATGTAGTCTGGGAACAGAGGCCTGCAGATACAATCACAGAATCACAGAATAGTTTGGATTGGAAGGGACCATAACCACCACCTCTTTCAAGACTATCATTTATTTATAGTTGCCCTGTGGTGGATAGTTAAGCCCAGCACAGTCACTAATGTTAGACCATGTTAGTGGTAGCCACGGGCAAAGGGTAGCCACTGAATGAATAGCCCTTGGCAGACAAGCAGTGTGGCAGTGAACTCCAGCCATAGAAGAAGAAAAAGAGCACCAGACACAGGTGACCACAGGAACAGCTGCAAGGGGGTTCAGCTGCCAGGTGAGAGAGGAAAATGCTTTTCGGAAGATGCTGTGAGGTAGCTGAGCAGATAGATCAGCAACTGTAAGTGCCCGTCAGATTTCAGCATACATGTAGTGTAGGGAGGGCATGGCGATATGTTTAATCAGTTAACTAAGCCCTGAAACTGCAAAATGTTGTGGCAGTGATACACGCTCAAGAGGGAAACACTAGTTAGGTTTTAATTCTGCAAAAGATCTGACTTTGCAAGTTGCAGGAAAAAGAGGACAGAGAACCCATCAGAAAAGATGATCACTCTGTTTCCTTAGAAAGCTGAAGAGAACATAAATTATTTTTCATGCACCATCCCTCAGGCCTCACTTACACAAGCCATTATACTCACCTCCCCTCAGATCTGCTGATGCTGCCAGATAGGCAAAATTATCCAGGCTGATAACATCAATGATTGGACTCACCACTCGGGTATAATCCTGAGGGAAAGAGAGAATGGGGGAGGAGGAAATAAAATAAAAAGAGTCAGACTTTTCTTGAATGTCTGGCAAAGCTGCCAGAGATCAGAAAACACAAAGCTACACATGTAAATCTTTGTCTGACTTCTCCAGAGCAGTTCTGGTAGCTGGGCAAGGGATCCATGGCCACTACATCCAACCACGGAGACACCAGCAGCATGCCATGGATGTGGGGAATGGAGCCAGGGTCCCCAACACCCAGGAGTGCAGCAATGAAACAGCTCTTTATTTCCTGCCCAAGTCACGGGGCATGAATCACTGTCCCAAAGGTTTTGTGCTTGTTTTTGATATCTATTGCCAGCATACCTTCTGCTCAGTCATCCTTGAACTAATGCATTATCATCGGCCTAGATATGATCAACTTATTAATAAAGCATTTTCCTAACAAGTACTGTGAATCAAGACCCCACACTTAAGAATCATAGTGCAAACTGAAAGAAAACATGGTATTATAATATTAAGATATTGGGGGTACTCTACCGGCATTAGAGGGTATAGATATTTACAGTTTTCCTCTGCAATTATTTGACTAACTAGAAGTTGAGATTATAAAAACTTTTCAGCATCACGAGACAGTGAATTAAAGGGAATTGGGGGAGCTGAAATATATGATGAAACAGAGAGCTGGCAATGCCAGAAACACTGTCTTGTTATGGGACAAGCTGCCAGCCTTTCCTATCAAGCCTTCATTTTGTGCCTTGCAACAATTCCTCCTGCTGTAGCACGCTTGGCCAGGATGGTGCATCCTAGGTGAGAGCGATTACTCACGTTTGTGCTGCAATTGCTGCACAGCAAGAGTACATCTGCCCAGCCTGAGCCCCCCCGGCACCCACCTGCCAGCCTGGTGCTCCAGCCACTCTGCTCCAACCAGCCAATGCTAGGACCAGGCAGGGCAAGACTGCAATCTGAACTAGGATGCATATCAGAGATGTAGGAAGTAGGTCAGAAATAGGCTGACTTGAAATCTGCTCACTAAGTAATACTGGAGTCAGCACCCAAGCTTCTGCAACTTAGATCCTTCCCTGAAGAAACCTGTGAGGTCCTTTCTGCTCAGGGACCCCTATGCTGTTGCTGCTGCAGCTTGACTTAAAGAGCAGCAGTAAAGAAAACATTTATGGGCTTTTGAGGTGGAGGATTTATTGAAGGAATAAAAAACCAGGAGCTTTTAAGTCATCAATCCTGAAGTTTCACTGTCTTCTGCTCCTTCACATTAAGCCAAGCAGACATGAATACAAGGCAGCATTAGAGCCTCCACCCCTTCTCCTGGGGCCCATTACTACATGGAATCCTCCTTTCAGAGGAGAGGATCAATCTCTGCCACTTGCATGCGTGGCTGCAACTTCTCCCATCACTTCTCCCCAGTTTGCTCTTACAGCGGAGCCATATGTCTCCCCCTCCAGCCCTATAGTGCAGCCAGGGTGACAGCTGCTAATGCTCCTGCCGCGTTGTCACTCTTCCAGCCCCATGCCAATCCTTCCCCAAGTGAAGCAGCAAAGGGACATCCCCGCGCTCACAGGTGGCTCCTCTGTGCTAGGAAGCCGTCTGCATGTAGGTGATGTGTACTGGCAGCTCAGCAGGAGCATTAATGGAAGGAAAGTTTTGGCAGTGACAAGGCAGAGGGGAGGGTCCAGCAGCAAGAAGGGAGATGGCCATCACAGAATAGTTGCACAGTGCGTGCTGAGGAAGTGGCTGTCCTCTGTACAGGTGGACAGGACTAGGAAGCACAGCACTTGCAGGAGACTCAAAGTATAAGTTTGTGGTTCAAGTGTTCACCACTGCATCCCATGACCGAGCACCTCCTGCCCTGCCACATCAGAAGGAGAAGGCAGAAGCCAGTTACGGATGTCTTGCCCACCTAGCTCAGGCTGTACTTTCCTCTGTGACAGCCTGCCTGAGGAGTAACTGGGAATGCTGTCCTCACTGGCACTGCTGATGGCACTTGAGGGCAGAGGATCCACCAGCACAAGCCAGGTCAGCTCCATCCTTTTCACCAGGGGAGATGGCACTCACCTCTTTCACTCTCTGAAGCATTGGCTCCAGCCACTCGCTGTTGACTTCACAGTGACTGTCCAAGAAGGTGAGGATGTCAGCAGTAGCCACTTCAGCCCCCCGCACCCGAGAGCGAATTAGCCCTACGATGAGGAAAGAACAGCAGAGGAGCAGGAAAGTTAGGAAGGAAAACAGTTGGGCCTCCTTCAGAAGATAAAATACGTTCTGTGGCCATTACAGGAGAAGAGCAGGTGGTTCTCCTATATCACGTCTCCATCAGAAGCAGAGAGCAGCTTTAGCAGGGCATGCCCTGGAGGACATGCTGTCAGCTGCACCCTCACAGCGGACAAAGAATGACCTCACCTGTGACTTCAGTCCACAACACTAAGTTTTCATCTGGTTCCTGCCATGATGACATTCCCCTTCACTTCCAGCCCTCCCCACAGGCACCTTGCTGCTGCCTGCTCAGAGTCTCTCCCATCAGAGCCACCCTGCTGCCTCTCTCACCACTTCCATGGGACCAAGCTCTACTCCCTGCTTGTTGCCTTTCTTACTGCTTATCTGCTGTATTCCAAATTGTCCTTTATTCTGCCGTGCAGCCAGAGATGTCAAGCTGTCTCTCAGATGTCTCCATACTTTCTTACAGACCACCTGGAATGCCCTTTATGAACTGAGCAGTGACTGTCACCTCCCCTTCCAGATCCTCGCTCCAGGCCTGCTGTGCCCTGACAGGTTTAGAAATAATCCAGTACATGCGAGTCAAACCGAAGAGCAGCCGGGAAAGTCAGCATTACCATTTATGCACATAGGAGATATACGAGAAATTACTTTCCTTAATTGTATCTATTTATGATAGATATATGATTGCTTTCCCCTTTCCCATATCTCCTACATGGCTTGTTATCTTGCACTGTGGAGTTTCAAAGGATAAGACTTACACCTGCATCTATATTTATAAGATCCTAAACTGTGGTCCTTGTTCTAGCCAGGACCTCTGGACACCTCTGGACACACTTCTCATTATTTAAAGTACAAAATGAGAGCCCTGAAGCCTGAGTGTGAATAATCCAGGATCTCCCTCCACAGAGCCTCCAAACTAGGACACCAAACTCTTATACTGAAAAAACAAACAGTAATCATAAGAAACAACATGCAAGCAGCTGGCAAGCAAACAGGGTCATGGGGGAAAACCTACAAAATCGGTACCTACCAAGCTCTCCATACTCACCTTCTCGCCGGGTGTTTCGTAGACACTTGACTTTTGGGATCTTTGTAAGGAGTTGGCAGTCCTCAGCTTAGGGAATGAAAAAAAAAAAAAGCCATTTGGCACACATGCATGAATTATTTGGCTTCAACAGAGAGTTCCAATTAACTGTTCTCCTGCTTCTCCACAGGAGGGGAAATTCTGCCTTCACTTAATATCACGTTAATCAGCCTGATTGTCTAAAGAGTGCACAGAAGAGCACTGCTTGCTTGCTGTCCTCCTCGGACCACCGTGCCTGTGTTGCCTGATGCTCTGAGCAGCCAGGCCTTTGCCCTCCCGTGCTCAGCACGCGCTGGCAACGCGGCACCGA
>JAOQGH010000040.1:28608884-28625152 GCA_025769975.1 Gallinago jamesoni
GCCTGTGTTGCCTGATGCTCTGAGCAGCCAGGCCTTTGCCCTCCCGTGCTCAGCACGCGCTGGCAACGCGGCACCGAGCACTGATGAAACAGAGGGACCATGGGGAGCCGTGGCTGCAAATCACCAACGTGCCAAGTAAAAGAGAGTCCTGTCATATAAAGTGGTCTCTTTGCCTTCAGCAGCTCGTCTGGGCATTTCCCACTGTTTGTCCTCGGGGCAGTTTCTGCTTGATTTTATCTAATCAAGGCCACAGGGATGTGACTCGCTTCCTTGGAGGCACCATTCCATTGACACACGGATGCCTAACCGAGGGCTTTGCTGCCAGCTTGCCAGAGGCTCGAGCAGTCCCTCGTTCACAGCGTCCAAGCAAGACGACAGAGAGGAACAGCCACCGGCTTCAGCCCAGCTGTTCCAGTGAGCACTGGGTCTTTAGTCCCCCATTATCCCCTCTCTATTCCTGCCCTAGCAGAGGGCACAGCAATAACAATTTCTAACTTGGCTCTTTTCCCTCACTCCACCAAGTTTATCCCAGTTTCCATGTTTGTTGCTTGATCCTTTTCCGGGCTCACATCTCCCCTTTCCTGCTGTCATCCTCCCACAGACTGGGGAGAACACAAAGGCCATTAGCCAAAGTGCATGCTCCTGCAGGAGCATTTCCATTCTCAAGGATACATGCAACCTGAAATATTGCTCTTATGGGGGCACTTTGGCAGCTACTGCATCATCCAAGTGAAGTGGCAGGTACTCCTAATTACAGAGTACCCAGATTTTGCTGGACATCTGCTACAAGAGAAGACAACTCTCATCTTGGCCAAGTGACAACTTCAGGTAAGTATGAGAATCCGTATCAAGTCACTCACTCTTTAGGAGTGGAGCACATCACTCTGCAACTACTTGCCAGAGCTTATAAACTCTCTGTCTTTGCAGAAACTAGTGGATATAAAAGCAAAGCATCAGACCTCAAATGTGCTAAAGTGCCTCCATACAGTTGCCTCAGGGGAGTAGCTGTATCCACAAATATCCCACTGCCAGTGAGAAAAATGAGAGCTCTCATAGGATGGAGCTTTTTAAAAATCTTTCCATTTACCTAGGAGCCTAAATGGGAGTTTCTGGTTGAGCCCTGTGCTCAGGTCCCAGAGATCCATCAGTGTTCATCTGGTACACTCTGGCCATTGAGAATTGAATTTCTAGATGCCAAATATGGGACATTTAGGACTGTTTGTTGGAGGTGCTCAGAAACACCCAACTCAAACAGCTGGGCAGTCACAGCTTAGTCCTTATCCAAATCACACTCTAAGGCCCTCAGAAAGTTAAATCCCTAATCTCAGCATCCACCTTTAAAGTTTTTTTTTGGCCAAAACTACAGAGTATTTAGCTCCAAAAATCAAAAAAGCAACGCTTCCTTACATCAGCAGGCCAAGGTGAGCATTTTGAGCTCTCTTTAAAGTGTTCAGAGGGAGTAATTATCAATTATTATAAGTGGCACATAACCAAATTGTCTTTGAATTTAACGCACATCATGGGAGAAGCAAGAAGGCTTCTGTCCCCACCACCTCACCACTACTACACAACAACTTCCTGAGGAGGAAGAATAACTGTATGGACAGAAACAGTTCACAGCCTCCAGGGCTGGTGGGGCTCACACAGAAGACACTCCATCCCTGTGCCAAGCTGCAGAAGGAGTTATGGTGCTGTCCAAAGCAATAACCCTTCCAAAGCCCAAACCACAACACACAGGGACACCTGGGATCCCAGACGCGTGGAGATAAACAGGCAGTCTTGCCCCAGTCTGCTTGCAGGATCCCAGGGAGCAATTTTCTGTAGGCTCCATTGCATCCTCTTGCCCTCTCTTGGTTTGTAGTTACCCACTCTGCCCATGTACACCACTGCTCTGTACTTACCTGGGCTGAACAGCTCACAAAATGGTGCATAACAGAAGTGGCAACCTGGCCAAAACTGCCAAGCTGATATAAAGAAGGAAGAAGCTCTGGCCTCTGCCATGTATGGACATAAACTAAACACAGAAGAATGTCCCCTCTTTTCTTTTTCTCTTGCACACAGAGAAGAGGGAATCTCTGTGAGGAGGGGGACTGAACAGAGCAAACAAGAAGATGGAAAACAGAAGGGAAGAAAAAAGTGCATGACAAGGAGGTCCATACTTACGATCTGAGCTGAAGTCATCTACCAAAATGATCTCCTGGATGAGGCTGGGAGGGGTGCGGTTCAAGACACTGCAGGGACCCAGGGAGGAAAAAGACAATCTTTGTGAGGTGCCATAAGAATGACAATGATAATAACAGTTGATATAAATCTGCTGTGCTATGTGTTACAGCAGGAATACCAAACTCCAGTGATGTGGAAGAGGTAACCTTGCCCTTGTACCAGGGTTCCTTGGCAGAAGCCAAAATGCAAGCAGAGAGCTATGATATCTCAGTTGGACTTTACAAGGACCACAGCAAGGACGTTGATGGCAGGACTGGCTGGGGGCAGCCAGCAGAGGATGCTGCAGCAAGCGCTCTTCCTCTACACAGAGAGGCAAAGAGGAGAGCACCACCGGCCTGAGGCAGCCAGGAGGCCATTCCCATCTGCCAAACTCTGGGCAAAGCTCATCAGTGCCTGGGAGTGGAAAGAGCTGCCACTTTCCCCAGCAAGGAGCTCTGTCTCAATGCCACAGATGAGGCCTGCTGGAGCTTCCTCACCAATTCTATTCTTTAGGAGGAAGATAATTTTCCTTGTCAATATTCTGGATTTGGGTTTTATTTTCCTCTTCTGCTCGTTACTTATCTTTTTTTCAAACCAGCCCCAAACACTTGCTGAAAGCACCTCGGGCTGGTGACACCCCACCCCACCATACCCATGGGACTGCAGTGGGTTTCCATCACATGGGGGCTTTCACACACAAGGAGGGGGGATCAAAGCTTCTGCCCTCCTCAGAGGTTGACGTACTTCAGTACCCTGGAGTCAGAGCGGTCTGATTCTCACCCCTTTGTCTCTCTCATTTAAGACACTTCAAATAATTTTCCATAACTTCTACAAGTCTCTCCCCTGGCACTATTACAACCACACAGTATATTACCCCTTCAAGCCTCCTTCTCCAATGCCTCTATGCACAGGCAGGTCCTCATTGTCTTGAACAAGATTGCTCAGTCACATTCAGTCACCCCAGTGATGAAGACAGCCATGAAAACTTTAATATTAAAAAGCAGAGGTAAACATAGTCCGCTTAGTTCTAGCAACCTATCTCATTTCAATGGCACCCACACTTCTGATTTTGAGCAATTCTGCATAAAGATTGTTGGCTTATTTTCTTTTTTTGTTTTATACAGGAAACAGACAACATTCCTTCCAGGAATGGAGCTGTAGAGAAACAAATTACCATCTTGCTAAGTAGCATCACTGATGGCTTTGCATACAGAGCCAAAGTTTCCTCAGTTTGGGAGAGTTTTCTGCTGTCTCACACAGCAGAATCCTGACTGCTCTGCTGCTCAGTATCACATCCCACTCTATTTCAGATTTATGCTGCTTCATATGTCTCAGAGAGTATTTGTATTTTGAGCTTATAAGTCCCTAGATGACTGAGCTTGCATTTTTCAAAGCTGAATCTCATTTGCTTCTCTTGGCTCATGCCTCTCTGGATCCTCTAGCATGGTGGGGTGGGAGATGGGAGATGTTCCTCTTTGCATTTAAAAGTGCAGCTTCTCCCAGCATAGCTATCATCTGCATATTTTACAGACAAGGTTGCCCTGCACTAAAATTCTTGTCTGTGCAAACTCAATGCAAAACATAACCAACCCAGACAGGCTGCATCCTGCAGTATAATGGCTGTAAAACAGTATTCTACACCTTTTCCCACTAGCCTGATTATCAGCAGTGCTCTCATTTTCTCCACAAGTTTCAGGTCTTCCAAGTCAACATAACTAGGAAAAAAAGAAAAGCACACACTTTGTTCCCTCTTCCTCACCTGTGCACTGATTCCCCAGTAGAGAGAAAACACTCCTCGAGGAGTTCACAGGTCATTGTTCAATGCCCAGTTCTGCTCTCAGCTCTGCAATAATTTGCTGTGGAACCTTGGGAAAGGTACTTAATCTTCTTTGCACTTCGTCTTGTCTGTCTTTTTAACAAGAAACACAGTAATCCTAGTATTTCCCTCCAACGAGGTGCAGAGACTGGCATGACAATAGATTACTTTTAGGAACAAAATGTATTACTAGGAGTCCAAAATCCAAATGCCAACTGCATTTTACAGCAGAAACACAGATTGTTCTCCCCTTAACTCATGGATTCCCTACCTCCTTTGTCTTTTCTCGCACCTTCCTTCTTTCAGCAACTGTCCTTACTCTGTTGCATGACACTACATCAGCAATGCCAATGAGTTTCCCTCCTCTGTCCATCCCTCATCAGCTCATAGATAATCTCGTTTATTCCAGATGTTAGCAGAGGAGAATCTCTTTTTTCCTGTGCTCTAAAATAATCTTCTATTTTTCCATTATTTAAATTGTCATTGTAATGAATTGCTATACCAAATGCTCTGGCATTACAACAGCATCCTTTTTAATCAGAATTTATGAAGGCTCTCTACATAGACATTGAACCACTGACAGCTGTTCAAGTCCATTGACTTAAAACCAGACTATTCCCCTTTATATTTGCACCAAAGACAAACAGTACCCACAGTACTGACTGAAATCGGAAATAAAGAGAAAGAAAGGGACCATACAATAAAGCAGTTGATTTTCCCTTCTGCAAGAATGGCCACTGCAGCAGAAGTAATGGTATCACCTAATGACTAATCAGGCATAGACATCAATCACACAAAATGCCTTTTGATTGACAGCTATTTCTGAGGGAGAACAGGATGCCAAGCAAGTAACTGGTTTGAGAGTGACAGCTCTCAGGACATAGCTTGTCCTGACAAGGAAGAGACATTACACAAGCCAGCACTTGTTGACTGACACACATCTCCTGCAGGACCAACGATGCCAGCAACAAGCTATTTGAACTGGCTTGGTCCCAGGTTCTGGTGGACAGCCTATTTCCCATTTGTGCACACACACAGGTGTGGTTAGCAAGAAGGGTCTGCAGATCAGGATCTGACCCCTAGGGCTGCCACGTTTAGATCACCCTGAAATAAATCACAATGCAGGAGTCTCATCCCTGGGTCTTCCCAAGACCTTTGGGTACCAGCATTGTGACTCAGCTGAGTTACTTCGCACAGCTGTCAGAATAACACAGTAAGACAGTACCTGGCCCAGGGGAACGCATTCAAGCTCCCTCTAGTTTTAATTTAAGATTAGTTCAATCCCAGTACCCTTTTTATATATTTCTTCCTAGAACTTCCCAAAGTTTTACAGCTGACTTTTGAGTGCCCAGATTCAGGCACTCACCAGCAAGGCTTGCAAAGATCTCAAGTATGAAAACTTCAACTGGTAGCACATATTGCCTCTAAAGATTGGGACTCTAAAAAAGTTTTCAGCCACAGAAAATTTTGCTCTTAGTGCTGTTCATTTCCATCAGTTGTCCTCTTCCACTCTCCATAGTGTAATTATGATAACTAGACTTGGGAAAAGGCCCATAATAACGGTCAAATCATATTTAATTTTCACCAGGTGCATCTCAAATGGTTAATTCTAATTACCTAAATAATCACGCTCTGCCTGGCTTAAGAAAGCTCTTATAGATATAGAAATAATGACAGGCTGCAAGCCTGGCTAGTCAGCAAGTAAGCAGGCAGTGCAATTTTATGCCTCCTGTTGCTTAATATCACTGTGGTCCTCTGCAGACTCACAGGCAGGTCATAAACCAAACAGAATAGAACAGCCCTGTCCCTTTGGTACTTGACTTATCCCAAAGTGCTGCAAGGTAATAATTACATAGCATTTGGTGCACTGACTGTGTATGTGAATTGAGCGACAATTATAGTCACAGCAGTAACTCAGCCTGGCACATTCGATGGGTTCTGCTGAAAGACAAGACTCCCGTGTTACAGAAGAGGCCTTGAAAAGCATCAGGAAATCAAGTCTTCAACTCCCTCTACAACAACAGTGTCAACCTGCAAGTGGGACTCAGCCCCACACCTCTTCTAACAGTGCAGCCATGACCTGAGCCTTCACCTCTGTTTATAGCTGTCAAACTTCCCATGACTCAAAGACAAGGCTACGAGCCAAAGCTTGGTTGTGTGACATTACAAATACCGTAGAACTCAAGAAGAATTCAGCCTTTGGGGATCCCTCATCAGACAGGGACAAATCACGGACACTTCTGACATTTGATTTAAGCAAGGAGTAAATCAGTCACATGCACTGGCTGTAAACCATCTGGCATTGAAGACTCCAGCTGTAGGCAGAGGTCTGGGAGGAAATACCATTCACCTCGCTGTTCACAGCAGAGCACAGCCAGCCCCTCACAACAGCATCCTCCAGTGGCAGCATGATTGTAGGGGACCAATTTGAACAGATGGTTCATCCATTTTTCATGGTCTTTGTTGGGGACCCTGGGCTGCAGGAGACCATATCCAAGAGACTGGTAATACTACATCTACATCTTGAGTAGATGTAGATGTGTTCTGTTCTGGGCTTCCCAGAACAAGAAAAAGAGGCACAGAGAAGGACCACTAAGAAAATTAATGAACTGGAGCATCAGACATATGAGATGAGGTTGAAAGAGCTGGGGTTGATTAGCCTTGAGAAGAGAACGCTCAGAGAGATTGCACAATCTCCATCCATGGAGACTCCAGCCCTGAGTTACCTACTCTAGTAGACCTTGCTTACAGCAAGACTGGCCATTGATGCACTGGCAACACTTACCTGCTCATTAGTACACATCACTTCCATAGGATCTGGATATCAATTTCTCTCTCTATGCATTACTACTGCTCTGAGTGTCATCTTCTCTTCATTTTAGCTATGTCCTGGTTTAAAGTAAAATGGAACCACAACAAACCATCATGGCATCTGGCTACTTGATTGGCTGCCCTCAGATTTTCTTAAGGATCCTACCACCATGGTTTCTGAGCACCTAGCCACTTACTGTCTAACCTATGATGTAATTGGCAGAAATCTCCTACCATTGCCCTAGCAGCACCATGGTTCCAAACAAATCTGCTCATTTTCTGAACAGTGGTTCTGTAGAACTTGTTTTATGGCTCAAATGAAAAGGACAAGATAGAGATTAAAAGGCTTAGGTTAACTGTGTTAATGGAATATACACAAGTCTCTGGAAACACAGGAGCACCAAACCTGGCAGACAGAAACCCAGCCTCCTAGCCATGAGGCCAACTTGAAAAAGCCTGTTATTTATTCACAAAGCACATTTCTCTAAGCCCACAGGATCTGACAGGGGAAGAAGTGGTGATGATGAATAATGCATTCATGTTAGTGATACCATCAGCTCAACCTTCTACCCTGACAATTCATTCTTCCTTCAGCCTCCACAGGCTGTTCCTGGACCTGCGTGCAGGCTTCAGAGACTCTTTGAGAAATTACTTGATAAGTCAGAGAGGGCAGAGGGCATTTCTTGTGTAAAAACTAAAAGGAAAAGACCCTCCCTGGGTTCTATGGGGCTGTTGGGGAAGGGAAGGAGCAGCTGGAACATTGCTTTGTGATACAGATAACTGCATGCTCCTCTCTACCTGGGGATGCTGACAGGCCCCAGCCACCTATTTACTTGGTTAGATTTGGCCATTGCTGATGATACCCAGATATGAGGAGAGATTTGTACAAGACAGTGAGCATCCTGCAGGTTCAGCAGGGCCTGTGCAGAAAGCCCCAAGGCGGATCCGGCAGGCCATTAGGTTCAGCAACCCTTTACCAGCAAGTGACTCTGAGCACCTGCTCAGACACAAGGGCCCAGTCTCCATGAGACTTTGAGTTCATCACCTTCTGCTTGGAAGACGTGTCAGCTGTGTCCCCTGCCCTCACTGAGCCAGCCCCAGCTCCTGTAACGTGTGCCCTAGCAGGGGGCTGGCTGCTTATTGCACTTATGGACACACAGTCCCTTCCAAGGATCTTCCCTCAGTTGCATCTAGGAGGGAGTCTTCTCCTAGGAGGAGGAGTGTCTCCTTTGGTCCCCCCATGCTCTTCCAAACCAAGCTCATACAGACATGTTCCTACCTGCAGGGACAGCCCAGCAGCCCCTTTCCTCTTGCTAACGACTGCCCCCACACTGGCTACAGTGCAGATAACTGCAGATACGCTCTGTCTTTGAAGATACGCCAACGCTGCCAATCCAAGCCCCCAACCTGTCCTACCGGGACAGCTCGAAGGCAGATCACAAGTATTGGGGACTGCAGCCACCCTGCTTGGCTAACTGCTGGAAAATGCCTAGCCCTCCACCAGGCCACCACCATTTGGGCCCAGCAGCTCTTGCAGAACTCACCTCTTCACCGTACGGAGCAGGGTGGAGCGCGCCTCGTTGTGGAAGGTGATGATGAGGCTGGTGGCTGGCAAGTCTGTGTCATAGCGTACAGAAGTGCACCTGCAACAGGGGACAGCAGAAGTGTTAGCCAAACATCACCCCGTAGCAGCCACGGCAGCACCGTACCTAGAATTCCTAAAGGAGAAAAGTACGATTATATATGATAAAACCAGAAATGCCACAACTGAGCTGTGGCAAAGGAGGGCTCAGCAGCCCCTACACCAAGGTTGGCAGAGCTTAAAAAGAACTGTGCCTGTTGAAAGGCAAAGTTTTGGGGCTGTGACACTTAAACTCAGGATGCTGCATGCTGAGGAGGGTGTGTGGGTTTCACGGGGAACAGAGGTTCAGCATGGTGGCCCCTGGATTTGCCTGTGATTCATGTAAGATCTTGTTTATCCATTCTTAGGACATGCACCTGTTAAGGATGCACAGAGCTGGGACACCCAGTCATCGCTGTATAAAGCACTTCAGATTCTTTGGACACTGGGCTTTACAGAAAGGAAAACACTAGTTGGTGCTGTGATCTGCATCAGGGAGTTGCTGAGGTTCAACACTAATACCTCAGCTGGTAACAGAAAACAGTTCCTCCCATCTTCTCAGCTCACCCATGACTTTGTAATGTTAGGTACATACATTCATTCTCATACTCAGAACCAAGGATTAACCCAGGATCAGCTTGCTCCTACCCCATGGAGACCAAAGTTTCTTGGAGGAGAACTCTTCACAGAATGTGAAGCCTGGATCCAATTCTAGCAGATACTAGGAATGGCAGATTTGGGCTGTTCTGCTTCTACAGAGTGTCTGCCACCTTAACTTCCAGCCCGTGTCAAACACCAATCAGTCTGCACTAATTCTCTGCCTAACGAAGAGCCCACACCTGAAATTGTGGTCTAGTGTTTTTAACAACTCAAGGCCATGCATAGACTGCATCCGTCCTGGGAGGGAATATAACTCAGTTCTTACAGCCACTACTTGTTCTTCCACATTTACTTACTGTTCTTTTGTGGCTGTTACTAAACTGTTACTGTTTTTAACATCACATTCAGTCCTACTGGTTTATGACTTTTTCATTGCAATATTTTATTAAGGGGATAGCAGCTTCTTACAGCAATGTTCAAACATATAAAGAAACCTTGATAAAGGATCCCGAGACCTCGGGTGGAAAACCCAAGACCAGACAGGAGACATACCACATTTATTATTGTTTCAAAATAACTCCATGATGTAATGCATACAAAATGTATGAAGGCATCAGGAAGTGTAAAAGCAGCAGAGATCGGTGTATGTGTTATCTGGGCAAGATCTCAGCATTATTACAGCATCACAGAGGACAAGGATAAAGTTTGTGCTTGAAAGTTAGCCCTCTCCTTGCTTTGGATCAAAAAACTGGTACATGCTGGGTCAGAAGGAGCTTGTACGATGCGGAGTCGAGTATATCCAAGCTCTGCCTGGATGCCTGAAGGAAAAGTGACATGTTAGTGACCTACTGAACCCTCGCTCCTTAAACAAGGAGCCAGGTCCACTTGTGACCCAAGAATGGGCTTTCCTCAAACCACAGTCTAACTCGTATCAGCTGACTTCAATGCTCATCCTATACTGTCAGCCCAGCAACTACTTCAGTATAGTTAAAAGACAAGGTACTCCAACACAGCTCCCTTGTTCCCAAACAGCCACCTCTGCAAAGGACAGAACATGGAAATAGGTTTATCTGCTCTGATTGTACTCTGCTTTGGACTCCCCACTGCTGAAGGGAACCCTTGCAAAGCTGGGGCTGAAATGGCCATACATTTCCAGGGAATCACATACATGTTGTTTTTCAGACTGAAGTGCGTAGATGAGGCTTTTCACAAAAAGCATGCTCTGCTTGCTACCACAAAATAAACAACATTTTATATTGTTTATATGTTTTATATATAAACAAAAATTGTTTATCAAAATAAACAATACTTTACCTTTGCAGTGATTTTTTTTAGGCCAGAACATGACAGCAGATTAACAGAAAAGAGCAATTCTGCATGGCAGGGAGACTTGTCAATAACACAGGACATGGCACTGCTGCCTCCGAGTCACTAGGAAGCCAGTGCTGAGGACTATGCTGGGGAACAGGAGCACAAGCCTTTCATCTCACAACCAAGGTCCCCACTGCTTGTGTTCACAAAGCACCCTGGTGGCTGTCAGTGCTGGCAGGCTCCCAAAGCTCCATGTCTCCCAACATCCCTTCCACAGTTTCAATTTAGATGCCTGGTATTCCTCACCTGCTCTGTGAAGTGCAGCTTTGCAACCCTAGGTAAGGTCTATATACCAGCCTGGATAGACATGCATTTCAGACATGGTTAGTTTTCTTCTATTTTTTTTTCCCTCCATTGAAGTAGGTTGGTTTATGCTATCCTATCACTATCAAACCTATGGTTTTCAAGGCAAAACATAATCTTTTTGTACTCCAGAAACTACAAAATAGTTACCTGAGCACTATTAGCAATTTAAAGATTAATTTAGTCAGCAGAATAAATTCACCCCCAGTGAAACAAGGACAGAACAATGAGCAACTTTGCAAGCCATGAAATATTCAGTGCAGTCACACGTTAGTTTCCTCCCCATCCCGTCAGCCTTCATCCAAACCGTAATGCTCAGAACAAGACAGAAGGCACCAAACCAGCTTCAGAGGTGAGAAATATCCAAGTAGCAACCTCCAGAGCAGGTGAGGAATACCAGCATAAAGGCAGGCTGCAACAGTGGTGTACCTTGCAGCCAGGACAGAGGGTCGCTGAGGGAAGCTGTGAGGGTGAGGGGACCTGTGTCAGATGAGCCAGATGTCAGATGAGCAACTTGAGCTACAATGGAGGGTCTGTGCTGAAATACACAGATGGTGCTTGGACCTGGGAGAAGAGATCCTAGAAAAGCAACAAGCTGGGGCCAAATTAGTCAAGGGTCTCTGCGCGTTCGAGACCTTTCCAGATTAACCACGAAATAAAGTGAAGTAACAGACCAACGCTGGTGAAGAGAAACCCAAACCATCCTTTGTCATCGTCGCAGAACAGCACAGGAGGGCAAGGGATTCCTGACACCAAGCACAACCGTGGCTTGGAGCAAGACCTGCAAAGTACCTGTAATGCCTGGTGTCCCGAATGGGCCGGTCGCTGCTGAGTTTGTCACTCTCTAGCTGATTAAAAGCATGCTGGCGGTAGGGGTCTTCTCCGGCCTTCAGCAGCTTTGAGGACAAGTAAGCTTTTTCATCAAAACCCTTCCGGCTGTTCTTCTCTCCCTGGGGAGCCCTTGTCATCTAGAGCAGAGACAAGCATGAGAGCATCAGGGAGGGCACCAAAGTCATGTTGAGACACGGGTAATAAGTTCAGACACAAGTAGGCTAAGGCAGTTTGGTTGCCACACATCTGGAGGTGGCTCGGGTATGAAGAAAGACAAGAACTTGGAAAGAAGAGCAGGAAACCCTCACAGACATGGTGTTATAATTCCTTCTTTGGGAAAATTACAGGCCTCCCTATCCTTTCTGACTGAGCTTGGGATGAAAGCTGCTGTTCCTGATAGCACAGGAAAAGCCAAGTTCCCTTTAGCACTTGTTACACAGAATGTCCAAGGCTGCAGGCATCTGGAAACCCTTCCAGGCAATGCCAGTTTGAGAGCAGCCTCCAGCCAATGTGGCTGAAACACACTATTTTGAGGATCAACAAATTCAGCCTTTCAGAATACAAACACAGAGGCAGCTGATTTAACAGGTTCCTTGCTGTACCTTGCCCAGCTTGGCCCAGTCTCACAAAAGTGATAAAGTTGGGAGCTCCATGTAACTGTCCCCAGTCCCACCCACAAGTAAAACCACTTGGGCCATCACTTATCTCTCCAAATTTTTACCTCTGGCTTTCCTGGGCCACAGAGTCAGTGCAATGCCAGCAACTGAAGACCATTCACTAGGGCCACTGGGAGAGAGGACAGGCACAGTTATAGCCCACACTAGAACTTTTTTGGTTGGAAAAAACCTAGAAACTGTAAAATATTGGCTTATAAAGCAATTGGGACAGTGTATACAATAAAAGTAGTTTAACAAATTGTCTATGGTAGCCATTTGATTGACCAAATCAAGAAGAAGCCATAAAATGCTCTCGGCTTTATATGGAGTTCCAGAGCTCCCTAAAACTTCTGGAAAAGGCAGATTTCTGGCACATTCACACATCATCCAAAGCACTGGACAAACCCCAGGTCTTTGAGATCCTTCTGTGTAAAATAGTTTGGATACCCTCTAATACTAGGCTTGATCACATTTCTTCCTCTGCTATAAGGCTCCTTTTAGGAGTTTTAGAGGGCAAGAGACCAGGGCCTGTTCCCAGTATCACACAGCATTTTGGTTGAGCCTTCTTAGTGGGCTGGGAAACAACTCAAGAGACCCAGCAACACAGCAAATTCCTCAAGCAGGAGAGCGCTTAGAAGAACAAACATCTCTGCATCTTTCTCCGAGAAAGGCTACCCTGCAGACAGTCCTAGGAGAACCAGACAGTTGGCAAATTAAATTCAGCGTAGACAAGTGCAGGATAATGAACATTAGAAGAAACAAATTGAACTACTCATGCACATTGATGGATTTCAAATGAACCGTGACCACTCGGGTTGCAAATCTGAGCGTCCCCATGGACGGCTCAGAGAAACCCTGCACTCGGTCGGCCAAGATGGGAAATAAAGCGAATCGAGTGCACTGCAAATGGGACAGAGAAAACTGAAACCATCGTGAACACTGTTATGCGAAAGCAGTGACAGCTCAGCAGCCACGGCCAGAGCACAAGCTTTGTCAAACCAGTCTCTGGAAGGAAGCTACTAGAGGATGAAGAGAAATGAAACATTAAGACTTTTCCACTTGGAGAGAAGATGAATCAAGTGAGAAATAAAATGAAAGTGGCCCATAAAATTATGC
The DNA here is from genome assembly GCA_025769975.1 of Gallinago jamesoni. Taxonomy (NCBI): domain Eukaryota; kingdom Metazoa; phylum Chordata; class Aves; order Charadriiformes; family Scolopacidae; genus Gallinago; species Gallinago jamesoni. The sequence goes on from JAOQGH010000040.1 coordinate 28,622,212, forward strand.
CTAACACAGACAAGGTGAGCCTGATGCTCAGATTTCCCTTTCTTACCATACAAGAATGAGGGAAACGTATTTTTATAGAGAAAGAAAAAAAAAAAGCGTCACAATATTCAACACAAAGAATCTCATTCAACCACTGCACAGCCAAGCTGGCACATATGGATTTACCCTAGTGCAGGACTTGCACAGACGTGCTTTGGCAGATACGTCTTCCTCCATCTCCCCCCTGCACTGCTGCCCCCCTCTGCAAGGGATGCCGTTGTCCCTCCAACACGACTCACCATGCCCACCACCAGAGCTCAGGCTTGGTTTTGGTTTATATTGCCATGAACATTGTGCAAAAAGCTGGAAGCAGCAATAAGTCCTCAGGAGCCATTGCCCACGGCCAGGCAGGCAAGGGCCATGGGGAGGTGGAGACTGACCCTGCTGTGGCATTGCTGGGAGAGGCCGACAGCACCTGGGGTCCTGGGTCATGGGCAGGGTGGAAGGAGCCCCATGGGGCTGACATGGGATCTCGGGCCATGGGCAGAGTGGAGGGAGCCTTGGGGAGCGGGCAGGGACACGAAGGTCCATGAGTGCCCTCAGAGCCATGACATATTTAAACTTGAACTACTAGGGGTAATCATCTAGGTGTTCTCACATTACCTACACATCAAATTTTAAAAGTGGTAAAAGAGCACTGGGTATTAATTGTCAGTTGAGAACATTTCTTGTTTTTATCTCAGCCAGTAACTCTTCAAACAGGAAAAGGGAAAATTCATGGGATGATTGCTCAGAAGGCCAAGCTTCAGCTTCCAGACAGACAGCTAATCAGCGGGTAATCAACAAGTAATCAAACAACTGATTTGTGAGCACCAAGAAGATAACAAGCTAATAAATAGGAGCCAACTGAGCTTTGTCAAGACCAAATCATGTCAGACCAACCTAATTGTCTGCTGTGATGAAGTAATCAGTCTTAAGGGTGTGGAGAAGCAGTAGATAGATACATCATGACTTTGGTAAGGTTTTTGATAGGGGCTGGGAAGATGTCATTAGCAAGCTAGAGATATAATAGAATAGATTAAATTAATGCAGAATGGGTGAAACTGGTTGGAAAGCCACTGTCAGAGCAGAGGGGCCATGGTGAGAGTACATCTTAGGGGTTTGTTCTGAATCCAGTGCTATTCAGTATTTTCATAAACACCTTGGATATTGAGACAGAGTACATTTATGAAATCCATGGAAAATTCCGCAAAAGTGTTAGACATATTGGGGAACAGGACTAGAATTCAAAATTATCTCAACAAATGGAAAAAAAAGTCTGAAAACAAGAATTACAATTTAATTAGGCCTCATAGACCTCGACAGTTCATCAGATCTGCACCAATACAAAACCGGGAAGAAAGAACAAGCTCCTCAGAAAAGCCCTAGATATTACAGCTCATTACAAAGCACACAACAGCAAAGCCCAATAAAGAGAAGAGAGCAAACACCATCCTGAGTACAGCCCAGAGAGCTAGGAACGAGCCTGGCAAAGCAAACATAAAGCTTATCTTTAAGGACTGACTTGCTTTATCAGATTCTTTTCCTAGAATATAGACGTTTGACTACAGGACGTTTTTTCACGGTTAACTGAAAACACACTTGACAGGAGCAGCACAGGTTCTCTGCGAAATTGCAGTCAGTCCCCTGCCAAACCCTCTGAGGAGGGCAGCCTGACATCCACCTCTCTTTTCTCTCCCTTCACATCAACACCTCTCACTTCAGGAGGAAGTCAATATAAGCACATATGAGCTCCAGGTATATTAAAGGCACAGTGTGTACAGCTGAGTGCAGAGTCAACCACATCAACAGGACAGTTCATACCTGCGAGTTCTTTATATAGCCACCCACCCTGTATCCCATGCTTGAGGCTAGAACAAGTGGGAGTTATGGGCGCAGAAGATCCCACTTCCTTCTGACTGATGTTCTGTGACAGACCAAAAAACTTTGCTGGATGAAAGCAGAAATGAAGATGAATAGGCACTGGAAATGTGAGCGTCTAGACTGGGGATTAGCAAAGCAGTTTGCACAAATTAAGGTTTGTCCCAAACGTTGCTGAGACCTCCAACACAATTCACATACCAAGATTTCAGGAAATACTGCAAACCTTCTAATCTCATGTCACCATTTCTCATTTTCCCATGCTTTTCCCTTTCAGTGACAGAAGGGACTGAGTTGCTAGTTCTGCTGTTGAAAGCATGTTCATATTTGTGTTTTGACATGGTTCAAGAGACCAGAAACTTTTCAAGTAGCGAAATTAACTTTGTAAACAAGGGATTAAGGGAAACGAATTAATACCATGCACATCTATGAAAACTTGAGAAGCTCACTTCTTGACTAGCACAGTGATGTTCCTCTAGGTCTGATCACTTGTAAAATACTAAGGCTATACTACAGACAGCATCACTCACCTCTGTGCACGGTCACTGTCTGCAACTAGACAGATATACCAGCTCCAACATTGTGCAAACAGCCACTAAAACCAGAGCAGCTGAGGACCTCAGGGTCCCAAGATATTTTTTTTTCTAACAGTAGGCTTAGCCAGATTCAAAAAGGACAGTCATACCCCAGGGGTCATGAGGAATCATTCCTTAACTAGAGTAAGGTACGCAATGCTCTCACAGAGAAGTGCAATTAATTGTTTTACAGTTAATGTGAAGCTAGTCCAACAGCAGTTTTATAGGATAGGACGTATACTTTGCAGCTCTTGCATATCTTTCTTACAAGTGTTTAGTGCTGATTCAACAAATGGAGCAGGGGGCTGCCGTCCTTGTTTTAAGCTAATTTTCATGATTGTGGCAGCTCTGTCAAATCTCAGGACAGCAAAGCATCACAAGTCAGCCCCAGGAAGTGTCCTTTCCTGGAAGAACTAACTGACCAGGAAGCAAAGCAAGGCAGGGAGGAACAACCTCACCAAACCTTC
>JAOQGH010000040.1:28628574-28652655 GCA_025769975.1 Gallinago jamesoni
TGAGAGGGGAGTATGAGGAGGATGAGAGGGGAGTATGAGGAGGATGAGAGGGGAGTAGAGGACTGTGGGGTTGTTTTTCCCTGAAACAGCCCTTGTTTTCCTAGCATACCTCTTTACCCATAAATATCCATGACCACATCTGGTGTCAAGGAGCAGACAGACATGACAGCACACTCTTTGAATACCTAAGGGACCAGGCAGTTCATGCTGGCACTCCTGCTAAAACAGCAGCATTGTCAGAAAGAGATTCCAACAGGTAGCTGGGGTATAGCTTCTCTGGGAATTAAGGTTTTGTACACAGAAACGACAGTCACATGGATATGGAGCTGACTACATTCAGACATCTGTTGAGTATCACATCGCAAACCTCCTTAGCAAAAAACATCTAGGTTACTCACTGTATATAGGAATATTCCTTTGTTAAAGGTTACACACACAGAGTTTGTAGAAGTGTGTTCTGAGATCCTTCAGAGTGAAAAAAAAGGCACTATAGGAAGTTGCACTTTTTCTTCTGGAAAAATATCCCAGTCTCCATAGACATTTAAATATATAAAGAATGTTCCTGGTTTCTAAGTGATTTTGAATTATTAAAACAAAGAAGAAAAAGGCACAATGGTTTGTTTTCTGTCTTCTAAGTGTTAGCACTCAGTAGCGTTTTAGCCATCAGCTGAACCCCAATTTAGAGCATCTGTATCAAGACAGATCGACATAGCATTCTGTACCAAGACAGATGACACCCTCCTGATTACCTGGTAGCACCTATGTAGCCAATAAGAGTGCTCAAATGAGGATGGTCTAGGTCTTCATTAAACAAATCCGTCATATAAATTGTGTCTCTCTAAGCCCACTCCCCCACCTACTCTGTCTGCAGGGACACAACGTGTGTATGTGCCTCCGCTGCTGATGTACTAATCTACTCCCTTTCAACTCAAGTGACCTACATTCAGCCTTTTCCTCCCAGTGAATCACAACTGTCTGGAGTGACAGATGCCGCCACAGATATTTTTGCAGAAGAGAAAGCAACTTTAGACCCCGTAAGCTGCTAACGTAGTCAGCAGTGAACTAGTTACCTAAGAGATGAGCAGGGGTCAGCTGGCACTGAGGAGCAGGCACTGCTCACCCAAAGCATTAAAATACCTGATTATGTTAAGCTTGGGGCTCATTTTCTTTGCTTTCGGGATCACACAGTAAGGGCTTTTTGCTAAGGCTAGAGAAAGGAAGTTAAAGTACCTTTTTAATCATTCATCCTCGAGAGTTAGAGCTTTAAGCGCAGATTAGAAGATTAAGAATAAAATAGTGTGGTTTTGCAACTAGCCAGCATTCACACTCCACAGAAATACAGGCGCAGATGAGCCAGGAAGACAAGGGGACGTTTCACACCACCCACCAGGGACAAACCCAGCCCCACAGCAGGAGGTGGGAATTTCTCCCCATCTTCCAGCAAGGAAAGATTTTTCCCTAACTTATTTCTGTTAGCGGGTCTTGCTCAAAACAGTCATAATTTTGGATATTATCCAATTCAGCACTAACTCTCTCCCCAGGTTAATGACCAGACGGATGCTGTTACAGCCTCTCACAGAGAGCTGCACCACGCAAGGTGGGAAGAATTGCACATCCCACCAACCAAGTCAGGTGGCAGACTGGCCTCGGGGAGCCACGCTCCTGCCTTTGTGCTGGCTGGGGTACCATCAGGCTGGCCCTCAGCCCCAGAGCCTGCATGGAGCTTGTCTTCCCAGGAGATATCACCTGGGTAGGACATGACCTTGATGAGTCAGGTAATTTACCATGATGCTTCACACAGCTCTTCCTCACGTTAGCTGGTGAACTGCACACAAGACCCACTGGTTGGGAGTCAGCCAGGCCCAACATGAAAACGCAACTTGTGCATAAACCAACCACCAAAGTGGCATTTAACAAAGCAACTTAATATTAAATCCTCATGCTGCTGCTGAATCACGACCTCGTTTCTTAGAGAAGTTTGAGAACGACCTTCAGCTCACAATGTGGACTTGTATTTTGGAGGTTTGAAGCCAGGAGATGTATCCCCAGGGACCGCACTGGTGCTCTTTCTGTAGTGACAATAGTCACAGTCCACATCCATCCATGATTTATTACAAAAATGAGTCCTTCTGCACAAGACCTTGTTCACTCAGATACTTTCTCTGCCGTGCATTCAGCCCCGTGGCATGCAACATTGTCTTCTAATTGTGGAAAAACTCATCGTCTATCCGTCAGTGAAGATTTGAGAATATCAGGCTGTTGGCATTTTGTTTAGGAGCCAAATGATACTCCGTTTTAATTGATTAATTTTTCAGTTACTGCATTGCTCCAATTCCAGGACTCAGCAATCAATTTGAACTGCCAAGACCCTCAGAGCCACTCTCCGCTTCTGCTTGGGTCTCCATTTGCAAAGACATTAAATTCACTCCCCAATAGCAAATTTAATCAAGGATGGTGCATACCAATGAAGAATCATGAAATGGGCTCATATATGCCTGTCAAATATGAAAAACCCCTGTGTTAAGCTATGCAGGCCTCTGCATTCTGGACTTCAATCACATTATTAATAGAGGCCTCCTCAACAGCCTGCCGTTTAATCACTGTCAACTGAGAAAGAGCCGGGCGTATAAGGAAGAGCAGAGCCATTGAAGCGGGCATCACAAAAACGCACGCATCTGACAGTCTTGAAATACACTCAGGACAGGGACGGCCAGAACCACGGCTCATGGAAACACAGCTCTCCTCGTGCACAGAGCCCTGGGTCCCTCACACAGGCACTCCTCTCATCCTGCAGGTGCAAACTGCAGCAAAAAAGAAAGTCAATGATTGCAAGGACGAGCAAGGATCTTTAAAATCCATTCTTCTGCCAATCCCTACCCAATACAAGGGGCAGCTGTCATCTGCCTCCACACATACAGCGCTCACAGCTCCACGGCGAGTCTCGTACGATTATCTCAAAGATGCAGCTCCAGGGCTATGTTATTAGAAGAACTTGCAGCTTTTCTTTTGAAAGGATAATGCTTTGCCTCTACAGTGGCAGAAGAGAAAAAGGTGGATACCTACAAATTCAAAACCCAGAAGGTGAAGATGAAGCATTTTCAAATCAAGTGAAGTTTGAATGTTTGTGGTCAGCAACAGCAGCACCAGAGAAGCCTTGGGATATAGCTGGGTTTTGGCCTGGTTAAACCATAAGTCTGAGGAGGCAGATTTGGAGATCCAAGGGGTCGAAGAACCCACAACAATTTATTGTTCGTTAGACAATTATTCTATTCCCCACGCAGGAAGGGGAACTGGGGAAAACAGGGGAACCCAAGGGTTTAAATATAAACAAATTTAAGAGAATAAGACTAAATAATCAATAATACTAAAGAACCAATTTTGATCCGGATATCAACATAAAATATACAAGGATTATATTCAGCCCATTCTGTCAGTAGGAAGCTGATCACTCCCCGCAGAGGACAGCAAATGTTAGACACTGTGAGCACTGCGGTTTCGGGAAGACGGGAAGGGCTCAGGGATCCACCACAGGGTCAAGAAGTTCTCTGAACCACCACTATCAAGGGAGAGAGAGAACTTCTCAACAAACTTTCTAGTTTGTATTGAATGTGACATTCATGGTATGAAATAACCCTGCTGGCCAGCCTGGATCAAGTGCCCGGGTCTCGCTCCTCCTCATCCCTGCACCTGGCAAGGCTCAAAAACACTAAGAACTTGAAACCTACATACCACAGCTGGCTATAAAGTAAATATTTTCACAAATTCAGACACTAATGTCTTCTAAAAGTACTATTTTCCCAAGCATTAGAAGAGACCTTACTGAAAAGTAAAATTCCTGAAAGAGAAATTAATCTTGTGTCACTCGAACCAGGCCAGAGGAACCACTGGGTTTGAGCTCATTTATTAAAATATATGTCTGACCTTTTTCTCCATATGTGAGACTAGTGAGGTTTTGCCCAAATCCCATCTTCAGAAAGCTCCCAGAGCCCTGGGGTTCGGTCCCGCTTTCCTCACACCACACAAAGCCTGCACTCCTGACAGCCCCCCCCCGGCTGGCTGGCTCACAACCCAGCCACCAGCTCAGCAGTTTCCACTCTGCAAGCAAGTTTTTAAACTAAAAGTTCACGTATGTGTCATAAGAAAAATGTGGGTGTCTGTTTCCGATAGCTGGGGCTGTGCTGCCGGCTTTGGCTTCCCAAAGCAGCCTTGTGCAAGTATAATTGACGCTGTCAAGGAAGGCAGTTTTCCCTTCTCAACATCTATTGAATGCACTTTTAAAAATTCTCTTCCTCCAAAGTACGACAGCAGAATATAACCAGTGGGACTGAGTGAACTTCATTCATGTCTTTGGGCAGCGGAACAGCCCAGCTGCCTCCCATCGCCTGGAGCACCGAGGAGGGACATTTTTCACCACACAGATTTTATTTCACCAAGGTGAGAGCACAGTTCCAGAAAGCCACCGGTGCTGTGATGGTCAAAGAATCTTGCCCAGCCCTTCAGCAGCCTTCCTAAATATGAATGAAAAAAAAAACCTAGATACATTCAGTCCTGTCGCAGCTCCATGAAAGCCACAGGGTTGCTCACGAGGAGGAGCTCTGCTTGTTCCTCTCCGCAGCGAGCAGCGTGAAGCACAGAGGCGTTGTTTGTCTTCAGAAGAACACAATGTAAAAATCTAAGTGTGCTGTAAATTACTAGTGAAATCCAGTGGCAAAATTCCCGGTGACATCAGCAGGACAGGATTTCAGCCGCAACAAAAATATAAACAGAGAGAAACAAACACACAGAGATCACTTAAAGCCCCGGTTTTCCACTGCCTCTCAGTCATTCACACTCATTTTATTTTCACCTATTGGAAAAATTACACTGTTTAACACACTGACCTTCCCCTTCTTCCATACTTTCATCTGCCCTGGAAAATGGCAATATGTTGTTAAATAGCCTTCATTACCCAGAAGACAAATAATGTATAAATTTCTAGCTGGAGGTGGTAGTGGCAAGGTAAAGGTTAAACACAATACAGCTTGGTAGAGACACGAAGTCTATAACACAATTCATTTTCTCCCAAATAGAAAAAGATGATGAGACATTCTTCAGGTTTCTGGCTTGCTCCTGTTGGGTTTTACCATTTCTGGCTCCAGAAAGGAACATGGAGATGAACAAACACAAACAAAGGAAACATGCTGACAGGTTTGTTCAAAGTAGGTTTAAAAAAAAAGTCATAAAACCAAAAGCAGAGCTGTGGTAGCAAGCGTGGGGACAGACAGCACCAAAGATATCACAAAATAAACTTAAAAATCCACAAACAAACCATTAAAGCAACCATCAGAAAGCTTGAAAGGACTGTTAGAGAGGGAACAAGATGTGGGAAGCCTACTCTGAAATGACAAAAGGTGAACGTGAGAGAGGAATTACCTTCTAACTCTGCATTACACAGTCTGCAATAAGCATTTCTTACTGTGGCTGGCTGGAGGGAAAAGGTGTTCTATAGAATGGCTCTGAACCTGGCAGGACTGCGGAGTGACAGCACCCGGGCAGTGTGCTCCCCAGCGTGCCCTGTGTAGTGGCATCTGTCCCACCACTGCTGGAGGTGGCCTGACCAGCAGCACACCCAGCCCCAACAGAGAACAGAACTCTTCAGCATAGCAGCACCTCCTACTGAATACAATGCATTTAACATTTCAAATCTCAGTTTTGATTAGCACAAAGGCAGCTCCCCCCGAGCCCTCTGCAACCACGGGGTGGGAGCCAGGGTGTGCACAGCAGCTCCATGCCCACTGAGCAACGTTCACTGCTCGGGATCCAGCCAATTGCCAGGACAGCAGTTTTCAGTGTTTCTCCATAATTAACAGATGTTTAAGCAGATGTACTGAGCTTTTACAGGAGCACATCCTTTAGGACTTTACCTACCTCAGTTGAAGGGCATTTCACTGTCAATATACATATTACTTCATTCAACCCTCTCCCTTGCCACCTCTACCCCAAACCAATATTAAAAGGGATATTTAAGGTTGTAGAGTCAAACACCTCGCAAGAGGGCAATCCCTGAATAACAAGTGCCAACGCAAAGCTAGTTTTACCATGCATGTCCAACACCAGCACTAACTGGCACGACTGCGCATAACTATGTGCCAACACGTGCCTTGATGCAGGAGACTGAGCTCCCTGGAGTTCTTCCCTTGCTTCCCTGCAATCACATGCAAAGGTAGAACAGAAACAAATGGCACGCCAAAAGCGTCCATATCAAGTCACCAGTGGTATCTCACACTCAGTACCTTCAACTAATTTGAAGCCAGAAGCGGTAGTCAGCAAGAAAAGGTAGTCCCGAGGGGAGCCACAGCAGCAGCAAGCCAGAGAAATCCCAGCATTACAAGAGGCAGCTGCCTTTTCACATTCAGGATCATCCCTCAAGGAGGGCTGCAGGGAAATAAGACCTCTTTTAGAAAGCAGCATCTTGAGGTCTGCTTCTCATCTTCAAAGCCAGGTCTTCTCAGGACAGGTCTTCTCTCCTAATACCAGCCTCCACAATTATAGTGGGATTCCCTACACCTCTGTAATTGCCCTGGTGGAAGTTCCTTCCCTTTTTCTCCTGCCCTATTGCCCAGATCTGCCATATTTTTTTCAGGAAATACTTGTGGAAGAGAAGCCGGCTATCTGAGTTACCAAGACACCCCATGCTTTAGGGGTGCTTTGCAAGAACCTCCTCTATCTTGGCCAGAAAACTCAAAGCTCTCTGCTGCTAGCACCTCTTCTCCTTCACCGATTCTAACACTGCCCCTAACAGAGTGAAAAAATAGGAAACAAGAATGAAAAAAAAAAAAAAACAAGACCCAGATTCACCACACACACACACAACTAAACACGTGTCAGTGAAGAAGCTGAGCTCCCTTTGCCTTCTCCCAGGCCTGCCACTGAACGTCCTGCTGGAAGCTACAGATGATACACTACATGCAAATTGAATTTGTCTTCTCCAACTAGTCAAAGTCCCCCAAAACCAGATGAGAGGCCAAGGTGATCTTAAACTCACACTGCAGGGTATTCTAACTCCAATCCCATAATCGGCCATTTCTGCTCAGCCATAACAGTGCTGTGAAGTACATTTGGCCCCTCGTCTCCCTTTGCCCGGCTGGGTAGCGAACAGGCTGTGACAGATGCGTACCAACAGCCTGCAATTGCTCCCCCTCAGCCTGCTTCAGGGGGAGCAGTAGGTCTCATACTTGGAAAGATCCCAAGGTATCATAAACCTGCCACTGTTTTCCCTTTACAGCATCATTTCTGTCTCTGAAGGCATATGCAACCACCAGGGCACAGGCTGTAAAGACTAAGCCTGCTGTTGATACAGAGATCTGTCTGCAGTTCTAGATGTTTGTTACCATAGCAATACCATAGTAATTTTTAGTTTGTTTTGTTGCTTTTGTTTTTTTAAGAAGCCAGGTTCTTATCCAGTGCAAACAGAGCCAGTTCCTAGTTACGTGAGAAGGAAATGAATACTCGCAAGGTGCTGCGGACGCGGCAGGGCTGAGAGGAGATGCTCAGCTCCTGCCTCACACCCCACTGCAATTGCAGGGCTCTCCCCGCTTCATTCAAAGCCATTTCTGATGCCTGCACCCGGCACAGTGTTGCTACCTACCCACACTGATGAGTGCCAGGATGCTGTGCCTCCTAACCCCCCCCAGGGAGCTCTTGTGATTAACTTTTCTCAGAACAATCATCAGATTGTTATGAGCATCCACTTCCAGCTTCTTCCCGAAACAGCTCAGCCAAAAGGAGCTTACAAGACCAGCACAAAATAATGTAAAGCTGACTTTTCCTTTAATGCTAGTGTCTATTTCCAGGGTCTAGCGCTGATCTACAGAAGCCCTAATACAAGTACGATAAAGGCACTTTCCAAAACTGCCACACCAACATACATTGGTCAACAGCTCAGTTTTCAGCGTGTCATTCACGAGCTACTCCAAGGAATCTGGAAAAGATGAAACAAGTTGATTGCCAGACATGTACCTCCCCGCAAATAAAATTAACTGTAGCCATGTTCAGAGTCAAGAATACCCAAGGGAGAATCCTTCCAGAAGCGGAAAAAGTATCCTTTTGACAGAAGCTTTTTTTTTCCTCCTCCAAAGAGCCAACCACTTGGTACATTCAGGTAATTCAAGAAAGCTGACCCTTTAGCAACCAATGGAGCAGAAGAGCTTAGCAGCACACTTTTCATCAGAAAATAGCAGTTAAGTGAAACAGAAGAAAACTGTTTCACAGCATCAAACCTTGGTAAGGTACATCCATCCTAAATGAAGCAATTTTTGCAAGCTTACCATCCTGATTTGCTAGGACTGCACAATAGCCATTTCTGTATGCAGGCTCACAGAGGATAATCTGATCCTGCAAACGAATAACCAGTCCTTAACCGCAGGCAGTAGAGGGTTGTACTGTGATGATGAGGCCTGTCGTTGATATGTTTGTCAGTCACGCAGCACAACAGAATGAATAATTTTGTTAAAGAAAAGTAGAAAGGTATCTTTCAAAAGTCCAGCGATCTTTAATCATAGATTAGGAGAGGAGCCATGTTTCTTTTTGCAGAAAGTAAGTGATCTTCCTCACCAAAGGCGTAATTGCAGCGCTTGATGGACTGCTTCAAAAATGACTGCCCTGGAGAGACAATTGACATGGACCACGCACTGTAGCAAAGGCAATGCAACAGCAATTCGTATCTCTGCATTAACCAGTGTCACACAGTTCAAATCCTACTGGGCCAGCTCCGAGACATGATGACAGGTGTCAAGAGAAAAGAGATACCTATCTCAAAGAGGCTCATTAACTTGGGAACGCTGAAACATCAAACAAGATCTCATGGACTGAGGTGCTACAGCTTCACTTAGCCATCACAACCAAATGCTCATTTATTGCAGTTTTAATCAATGGAGTTGAAAGTGATTCACCAGTTTCAGCTGGCAGAGCCTCTGCTGCAAGGCTCAGACACCATCTCCAGCTAAAGAGGGATCCACCAGCTGCAAGTCACTGCTGCCTTGATGACTTGTCACCATTTCATTTGTACCACTCAGAGCATTAGGAGAAACACTAGATCTGAATTACTACTTTAAATAAAACAGGAAAGTACAGAGATGACAAAAATCGTCTGTACTGAAATAAAGTCTCCAGAAGTTATCACAATTAAAATATTACATATGCACTCATAGCTGGGCTGCCACGTGAACCTCAAGGATGTCAATACACACCCCCACAAATAACACATACACATCTCCCAGACAACCCCGTTCAGAAACTGTGCACGTAGTCATACCTCAGGTTTCCTAAAAAAATATTGTCTCTTTCTTTCCCCATCTGAAAGTGAGGAAAGTCTACAGGGATGTTTAAATTGATGCTGTTCTCTGACATCTAGAGTGCAGAGAAAAAAGCACAAGGAAACAAGTTTGTCGTGCCTTGCCACACTGCGATATACTTCCCCTCCAAATTAACTTTCTTCCTCCATCCTGCCTGGCCCTCTGCAAGCTCTCCCCATTCCATGTCACTTAAACGCACTGACTAAGAGGCTGTGAGCCACTATCTCCAGGTTAGTATTCGCTCTCTGGATTATGGAGCCAGCATTTAGGCCAGTGGCTAAAACTCCAAGGATGTTTCCAGCAAGGCTGCTCCAGCAGCCCTCAGCGCTGAACTGAGGACTGCAAGTCCAAATGGCACCTTTCCTCCCAGTCCCTCCACTCAGTGCTGAACTGGAGCTGGGGGTGCAGCAACCACCCCAGCAAACAAGATGTTATCAGGTTAAAGATAGTTAACAGGTGACAGCTCATACAAGCACTCCAGCACCCATCAGATGTGCCCTGAACAGACTCCTCCTATTTTAACATCAATAACAATATGCCAGAACCAATTTCCCAACTTTGGAAGGGAGCAGCAAGTGGGAAAAGCCAGTACAGAGAACCCATCCCCATCCTTCTGTTTTGTCACACACATTCACCCCTTCAGCCTCTTCCCAGAGCACTGCGTTAGCCTGTGTGAAGCAACAAGCTTTAAACCAAGAGAGGAACTAACTCCCTTGACTTCCTTTAGTCGATAGTGACCTAATGTCACCCTTCACTGCATGCTTCCATGATATCAGGCAAGTAACAGAGTCATCGTCCCCTTCATAGCCCCTGGTTAACACCAGGCTAACAACAAGAATTCCTTTTGCAGTCAACACGTCTGAAGCAAAACATTCCCAGAACGGTGTCTTCACCTCTGCTCAAGTGCTTTAACCTCAAGTACAAACATCAGTGGCAACAGAGCAAAATGCTTTCCCTCCAGGACCACAGCCAGCATCTGGTAGAGACCAATTTGTCTTTCATTCCTCATGTTTCCCCTCACACTCCCTGCAAATACACCTTGCATCCCTCAGTATCTTCTCAGGCTAGTTATTAGATGACCCCATGCACTCAGGCCTCTCATGACCCAGCAGAGCTCCCATCTCCTGCTAGTATGGGGCTGTATTCTGCCCCTTTCACAGCTCAAAAGAGAGACAGTACACAGGCACAAGGAAACACAAGCATCGCATGCAGACAGATGGAGGGATGTCTTGGTATGACCGGTTCCTCCTGTGTTTCTTGACCTTTCAAGGACTGTCCCAACTGACAGCTAGCAAAATCTGGAGGAATGGAACAGCTGATCATGGCAACCTGCAGAGTAAAATACAAGATTAATGCCTTAACAGAGCAAGAGGAACAGTGCCTGCAAGCACTTCACTTATATATTCTTGCATCACAGCTGTCCATCTATTCTTTCACCTGCATGGCCCCAGCAAGATCTTTTGGAGGACACAATCAATGATGCTCACAAGACCGCAGCAATGTCTTGTGGAGCCCTTGAGAAGTGATTAACACCTCCTTTCTATCTCAGCTCAAAGAGAGAGCTGCAAAGCAGAAAACAGCTTCATAAGACACCTACTTCCCCCACATCTACCCACATTCTTCATCTGAAAGACCTTGAGAATCTCAAACTCCAAGTGTTTATTTAACTGCTTCCATTCACCATACAGATATAAAAGACTTGGACTCACTTTTTTTTTTAAAGTAAAATATTGTCCTATAATTTAAAACAGATAACAGTAGTCATTGCCTGGCAATAGGCACTTTAAACTCCTATTTTTATGCTTTTTTGAGCCAGTAAGGCAATTTTACATTCCTCATATATTAAAGAATAAAATTTTCTAGACAAGAGTTTAATCAATTAATCCTCAGTGCTGTAGAGACATTTTACAGAGAGGAATCCAATAAGCTATGGATTGTCAGTAAATTCTTACCTATTTAAACTAAATTCTTGTATCTTCTAAGGGTCTGTAACTCTTGTCCTCAGATGTGCAACAGATCTTAAAATCATTCACATCCAAGGCCCCCAAACTGTAAGCTAGACATTTAAAATACTGCACAGAAACTACTCTGGGGTTTTATTTTTCTGCACAAAAAAGGCAACAAAGCCCACAGGTCACTGACTCTTCAAGCATCTTAACAACTCCACAACAGTCTGTTCCTCTTCTGAGAGTGACAGGCACTGCACACTTGAGGAAAAGGATGGACAGAAATGCCTGTCCTACCCTCCATCATTTTGAGATATTTCTTTAAATTTCAACTTAATGACCACTTAAACTTGAAAACCCTCATACTGAAATAAATAAACCTTCCATCAGATCATATTTAGGAGAGGAAGCACTTTCATCTCTAACTCATGACATGAGAGTATGGAAGACAAGGGGATGAAGAAGATTTCTTAACGCTTTAATCCCCAAAGGAAAGTGCAAAAAGTGTGCGGAGAACATCTGCAATAAAGCACTCGCTGAAGAGCTGATCTTAATCACATACATGGACACTCATCTCTTCTCTAGTAATACCACAGATCTCCTCGCTTATGTGCTTAGAAGACAGAAGCAGCTGAAAATCACAACTTCTACCTCATGTGAGAGCCTGAGTGGGATGTGGCCCAGCGCGCCATAGGTGTGTACTCAGCTGCTACAACATGGACCTCCTCAAAACACGCTTTGTCACTTCTTGTAAGCTATCTAGGTAGGTGTCCCTTTCTGCCTTTGCCTACCATGCTGGTGTTGCTTCTCAAGGCTCCTGGGGTGACAGCAAAGTCTTTGCCAAGTCAAGAGAGGACTCAAAACTTGTCTCTGTGAGACAGCTTCCATATGTTCACTTTGTTTTTAGACAGAGGGAAGAAAACAGTTCTCCTCAGCAATCTGTTTATACCATGATACCCATCTGAGGAGGAAGAAAGGAGACAAACCAGCTAAAAGAAAATTTCCTTGAGGAGATAGATGGAGAATACTAGTCAAAAAAAAAAACCATCAAAAAACAACTCTCCAGTAGTCTAATAGTCCTGCTAGCTTCAGAGGAGAGTCTTGCTGCACCCCACTGGCAAGCGTTTCAAATGATGCTTATGTGCTTTGGAGCCAGCAAGCCACTCTTGTCTTATTCTCTGCAAGAGACATAAACCCTTCAAATCCTGAATGTAAGCAATTAATCCCTGGTGCTGGAAGCTAGGTTTCACATAGAAGAACTCAGTAAGTAATATTAATTTCCAGCTCCTAAACTCTTCACAGCCAGACACTTTCAAAATCGTATCCCTTGGCCAGCTGAACTAGAGGGGGTGGAAGGACAATGGGGAGAGAAACATGATGCAAGATCTACCTGTGCCCCAAACTAAACTGTTAATTTTTGAATTATCATAGTAAATTATCTGTTTGCCCTCTATCCACTTTGCTAGTGGCAGTACGGGAAAGGAAAACACGGATATTTTAGGAAAGGGTGCTATTAGAAAATCTAAACATGCCATGATTTTCCCCCTTTATCACTGCAGATCTAGAAATTTTTGAATATGCAAGTTTTAAGCATCTTCTGATCAGCACATAGCAAGCCTTGTGGAGCAGCCTCAACTCAAAAGTCAGTAATTCATTAAACAATTAAAAGCATAATAGTGGCAGCACAGCAATATAATACAGAACTCTGTCTGCAGACACTAAGGACTGCCACATTTCATAGTAATAGTAAACAACAACAGATATATTTCTGCTGAAGTAATTAATCTCTATCCCCTGCCACATTAACAGGGAAAGATGCCTGTGTTATGATGAATTCTTCTAATTAAGAACCCTGTGCAAATGGCATGCGTCTCACCCGAGGGGTTTTATCTTACCCGGGAACTTGGTTCAAGGGTAAAATTCAGTTGCGTAGCCAGGTAAGCACAAATCAGAGTGACACTTTTCCTTCTGCTTGGCAGGAGCCAATGCAGCATCCCTGGACAACTCATCACCATTTGCCTTGTTTGAGCCACTCATTACAAGGGCCTTCACTGTGCAGCACTGCAAGATGTCACACTTGCAAACAGAGACCTGAACAGTCCTGATGCTTCATCCCAAAGACATTCCAAGAGGAGAAGCATCATCCTTGGGGGGCGCAAAGCCTTGCTGGCACTGTGTGTCCATCAGCGGGGTATATTCACCTCGCTTTTCCTTCATCCACCTCTCTGTGAAATAGCCATGACTGCTCGCACGTGCGCTGAAGCTCCACAGAAAGGGATGTCAGTCAAACACCCAGCAGGAAAGACATTCAAAGAGAAAGTCAACAGAGCCTGAGCAATCAGTGTAGATCAAGACTTTAACCTTACCGAGCCTCCCTCAGACTCTTGATCTGTAAAAGAAGATGCTTAAGCACTTACCACATTTCTGAAGAGTCAAGTGCACCAAAGGTATCAACACAAAAAAAGTTTATTACCAAAAGTACCAATTGAAGTGTCTCAATCTTACTGTCTCTGGACTGTTTCCACTGTAAAAATCATTGGGCAGAACAGATGCCACTACCAATCTATTTAACATAGAAATACGGATTCACTTTCAGCCTGTGCTTCTTTAGCAGATAGATCCTTGGCTCAGTGCAATATTTAAGTCCCAAGTAATTTGACACTAGAAACTAAGTCATAACTATAGCAAGCAGTACCCCAGTTCTGGTGCATAAAGCAGCATTTTCTGTTTATTGACCAGCAGAGAGAACTCAGGCTGCCTAGAAGCTGTGTCAGATGGGAGCTGCCCCTTTCCCTGGCAGCAAAGAAAAGGTTCAAGGAAAACCACCCTCTATCTGCTGCTCTCTGTGGTAACACCATTAGGCCAGGCCACTTAATACACTAGGAAAAATTTCACTGATTGATAGCATTTCCCTTGCCTGACTGGGAGGCAGGCTCTTAAATCAGCTCTGGAGGAGCAGACAGGCCTCCCTAACAGCAGTCCTCTCCTCCCAAATCACACATCTTCAAAGGAGGGGATGTGGCTGAGCTCTTTCCACAGCAAGGAGCAGCCGGCTCCAGCCCAGTGGCATTGAATCGTACTCTGTAATCCCAGCATCCTTACATAATCTCATTCTGGTTTCAGACCTTGAGTGTTTCATCTGGCTCAGTATAGACTAAAACCACACCACTGTGCACCCCGCATATTATATCATCAACTTCTTTAACAGGACAAAGGGAAGGAAGAACTATCGGATGGTTTCTGAACCTTCCCAAACAAGCAAGAGGCTCCAAGGGATAGACAGCGTGGGCCTCTGCTACAAGAGGCATTGAGCATCTGCAGGGAGGCTGCCTGGGTGACACAGTTATTTTAATGTCTCCACTTTCCATGACTGACACAAACACCACCATAGGTGTAAAGAGGAAAGACAAAAAAAACCCTTTTTTCCTAATAAACTCAAATAGCTGAAATGACAAGGTGAGAAAGGTAATATTAAGCTTCTACA
This sequence comes from Gallinago jamesoni, assembly GCA_025769975.1. Lineage (NCBI taxonomy): Eukaryota > Metazoa > Chordata > Aves > Charadriiformes > Scolopacidae > Gallinago > Gallinago jamesoni. The sequence continues at coordinate 28,643,337 of JAOQGH010000040.1, forward strand.
TTTCAGCAAACATTCAAAAGTTTTAAATATATTTGAATACTTCCACACCTACCCTACACTAGGGACACACACTAAAGATGAAAGTTCTTGCACCCCAGGCTTCTTCATACGTCTTTCTCGTCTGCAGTGAGTATGAAGGAAGCTCCTCCAAGTTCCCATAAGCTAGTTCAGCACACCAAGGAGTATACTACTGTTCACCTTCACACTCTCAGAAATGCACCAAATCAATTTAATGAAAAGACTTTTTTTTCTTTAAACTAACAGGATTTTGAGAAACGCACAACAACGAGTTCTTTTAGGTCGAGACTTATTAAGCACAGTATAAATACCTTCCTCCTTGCCAGATTCGGTGTGCGTCCAGAGGACAGAGAGCTGAGCTGCCCTCTAAATGACATCGAAGACATTCCCACACATCTGTTTTTCACGTGTGCTTTGGTAATGCTGGCGGTACTGAACTGGCAGGATAATTGCAAATAGCTCTTCTGGAAGCACAGACTACAGGGAGCGTGAGATTTTTTCCCCCTCTCTTCTCAAGAGCAAAGGTCTTTCCTTTAGATCATCGGGGGTTTTTATTTTGGCCATTTTTTTCCCCTCAAGTAACTCCGTAAAGCCCATTTCTGCCTACAGTGCAGAGCCACTCCGAAGAACCAATTCTGTCCCGGTCCCATATAGAATCATAGAATGGTTCTGGTTGGGAGGGACCTTAAAGATCATCTAGTTCCAACCCCCCTGCCATGGGCAGGGACACCTCCCACCAGACCAGGTTCCTCAAAGCCCCATCCAGTCTGACCTTGAACACCTCCAGAAACAGGACATTCCCAGCTTCTCTGGGTTTGGAGACATTCGAGAAGCAATAGCAAGTCTACATCAAACAGGACAGTCTTCTCTAGGGACCTGGAGTTGCCTGCAGCTGTTAAGAGCCTTCCTGAGGTGGCATATTGCTGCTGCTGCCCCAGAAACACTGCTCCTCACCTCTCTTATCAGGAGAGAAGGTCTGCAGCCTGCCTGGCAGAGTGGGTTAACCAGCTCAGGTGCAGGCTGTACCCCAGGGGCCCTCATGTCTTAGACTGCTAAGCATCACCTGCCTGCATTACAGAATTACTAGCAACAAATATTACCCAATAACACTGACCAAAACAATGGGGGTAAAGGCCTCGTCATCCATTTCTGACCTTTCATCATCCAACTGATATAGTCCAGACTGCTAGAGCCTGAATTAGTCACCTAAACCTTCTCAACATCCGCAGCAGTGGATGTCCTACATTCAGGCTCTTACTTCAGGGGCAAATGAGTACAACTAGCCGAATTCATCCTTGCAAAGTTCTGCTCTTACAAAAGTAGATGCCGCTGCTTGTGTTTGCATGTGAGTATTAATAACTTGTGGCAAAAAGTCCACATTCCCAGTCAGATGGCATTGCCCATTACAACTTGTGCCACCGGACAGGAACACAAGCGTTTCAGCACACACACACTCACGTTCCTGTTATCCATCTGCTCTAAGAATGTGGTAGCAAGACAAAAAATGAATACGTACTACAAATAACAGGAACGTGTTCCCAGATGCAAACACTGTCTTTTCTGCAGAGCGAACGATTAAAGCGCCTACGGTGTATTCCCCTCCCCCCCCCCCCAAGAAGAGCAAATCACACGGGCTACTGCTCTGAGCACAGAGCAAGAGTCCAGACACTGGTTACGGATGTCACTCAGCATTAAAAACAACGTGACACGGGGAACCTCAATTTACACTGATAAATTTGAGAATTTAAGTCTCCAAAGACAGAGTTAAGACTGAGGAAGCAGCAGCAGCAGCCCCAGGGAGCCCCACTGCCATGTGGGCTGCCACCACAGCCCGCTAAGGAGTACTTAAACCCCATTCAGTATTAGGGCTGAGGTGAGAGAGGCTGAAGTCCAGCTCCCAGAGCTCAGCAAATACTCTGAGATTTATTCCTGTTCAGCCCAGAGGGGCAGCTTGTCATGACAAGAAGTCACGCTGTTAAACGGTAACAGGTTTAATGATTAACATTTGCACATACAGGAATCATTTGGAAGCTTTTTCTAACCCGTATCCTCACTCTGGCTGCCAGTAGCTTATCTTCAAATGCTGCTTCTTCCCTCAAAGGAACACACACTTAAAAACGTGCACCAAAACCTGAGCTGGCATTCAGGGTAATTGAGGGGGTGGAAAGATCCCAGCCTCTCCAGACACAGGCCAAATTTATCCCCCTCAAGCTATCTCAGCCCCCTCAGGTTATGGGAAGTGCCAAAGCAGTTTTTAAGTGGCCAAGCCATCACTGACCACATAGAAATCAGAGGGCAAAGAGGTGACTCAAACCACCAAGGCAAGTGAAACCCTAACAAGAACGAGGTACGGTCAGTTACAACAGCAGCTACCACAGGACAAACCGAGTTTTAATTGTTCCTGGGTAGTAGCTTGAATCCAGTGCAAAGTTCTTTGAATTCATATTGGTACACGGTTGATATCCAAGCTGACTTGGTTTCACTGGTATTTTAATTAGAGTTAACAACCAGAGGTTATAATGAACATAAATTTTTTTTTTCCTTTTTTTTTCCTTAAAGCAAAGATTGAGGCTCCATCTCATGTCTACATCAGGGAAACAGGTGGTGGAAGAACATTTTCTCTACCCAACTCTTTATCTACAACTCTTTATCTTATAAACTTCTTGGGAGAGAGGCTGTATTTTCAGTTCAGAAGAGATGCAGCAGGGCAGGCTGTATGTAATGTCTAGGTGAGGAGCAAGATGTACCCGAGATCTCAGGCTGCGTGACTCTGATGTGCAAATCACTCAGAAAAGCATGGCAAGGCAACTGGTAACTCCAAGGAGGCTTGTGGCAGCCCCTAACAGCCCCTACTAACCAACAAGTCACCTCGCCTCACTCTCCCATCCCAGAAGAGCCCCAGAACAAGTCCCTAACATACAAGAAGAATCTGCAACAGAGATACACTTCCAGCTGTGAGCCAGGCTACGCGCTTCCCTAGCACACAGGGTTACAGCCAGGGCAGGGGAATGGGACAATGACAGCGACATGGGAATTTACCGTGGGCAGAAAAATATTAAATTGATATCTTAAAGCAAATTCTGATCTAGATAGAAATATTTTCCATTCAAATTCAAGACCTACTCAAGACTGGAAAGATATGAATTGCCTTTAATGATTCAAAATAACCTTCTGACCACATGCTTCATGGCTGTCCTTGCCACAGGACCACGATTAAAGCTTCACACAGGGCCAGCAAGTTAAATACAGCAGTGGGAGGTGTATTTCTGTTAATGCTTTTACAATTCCACTAGAAAGGCAAGAAAATTGATAATGCAACATGGATCCTCAAAATTTACTTAGCCTTAATGAATCTGCCGTAAGACTTGGTTTAGCAACTTCCTGGATATTTAATAAATGCCGTGCACTGCATTATTTCCTAATTTCTTGGATTCATTGCTACATAAACTAGGGAGTTCAAATGGTCAGCATGCATTTCTGCTTTCTATCACTTTGAAGGATTCTTCCACGGTGAACAGCATCACTCACATGTCCCTCCAAAAAAAATAATCAAGATACTTAATTTAAACTTTAGATGTTACATTTTTGGATTCTGCTGAAGCCCAGCTGACAGAACTGAGGGCATATGTATGCTGGGTTTTCTGAACATGCAACCCACGGTCAGGAACACCTTCCTTTTGCACACTCGTGAGCTGGGGAACTAGAACACTACCTGACTGCACTCCTGAGGTCCAGGAGGCACAGAAGAATAAGAAAGGGATCCCTTCATACACCCAGTTCCCATCACTCACCCCTTCCGCCCAACTGACTGCCAGAAGTCCCTGCTCCCACAAACCAGGCAATGTGGGGACACGGAATAACACCAGGGTGTCAGAGAGCTGTCACTTGTAGTGGTGCTAATACCTGTTTACCCATTCCTGGCCCTTCTTTATGATGTCTCTTAGAAGATACTGGGAAAAACAAGAAGATAGATACAGAGCATTCCAATGCCCTGTAAACTCAATGTGACAATTATAATCCTCTAACTAAAAAGAAAGAAGAGGAAAAATGAGATGGACTGTGACAGGTTGGAAGGACTGAATCCCGGTTAACTAGGGCACCAAGATTTAAAGGGCTCAGCCCCTAACAAGGTCCCTGCAGTACACAGTTCCTCAACGAGGAAGCACAAGCAAGAGCTGGTGAGACCCACTGCCCTAAGGATGCTGGAAGGGGGCAAGAGGACTCGTTGGCATGTTGAGACTAAAAGCATCCAAAACCATGGGGGTGGCAGGAGAACACAGATAGTCCCTTTGATTCACAGATGCAAGGGGCAGCAAAGGTCAGAGTGGTACCAACCACGCAGAGCAGAGCTGCACAATTAACGGCTGAATGGCAGCAGGAAGAAGAACATAGCAAATAACCTATTTTTCATATAAATGATTGTGCTTGGCAGGGCTAATATCACCCTACCATGTCTTCCTTGAACTCCAGCACATCTTTCTTGAATAGAGGCCCAAGAAAATTTGTAAGTAATTTACAATCAATAATAATTTTTAATAACACTGTGATCTGAGTGATGCAAGCAGATCAGCAGATTTTCCCTGCTACCTGACGCAACTCAATCTGTATCCTGTGCTGTAAGGACAGTGTTGTTTACTTTTGCTGTAAACCACCTCCTCCTGGCTCACCTAACATCTAGCATGAGATCTGTGTCTGTTCAAGAACCTGACCCAAGCCAGCAGCCCATCCCCTGACTTAAAACCTTTTCACGCTCAGCAAAGGGAGCTTTTGATAGGTGCTTGGGCAGCCTCTCCGAAGCCAGACCTCACCTGACCACATCCCATCACGGCCCCTCTGTGCTGACCACAGCCAGCCCTCAAGGAATACCCATTTCCTAGCCTTTCCCAAAATTTCTTTCTGGAGTGCCCCAACCCGTGTGGTCCAGTTTTCCCAGCACAGACTGGGAATGCCCCAGCTAGCGGACACGGGGCAGCAATGGGGCATCCCAGGGCATGGCACAACCAGACAGACCACCCAAACACAGAGAGGATGCCAACAGACTTAAGTCTGCTCAGATTTACTCCAATGGATTTTTTGAAAGGGTTACCTACCATGGCAGGGCATCTGTCCTTCTGCTGCCAACCCGAGCTCAGTATGAACACCACATTGCACTCCCAGCCAGAGGAGAAACACAACTGTGCTCACCCCAGCCTGCATCTGGTACTGCCCGAGGAGATGGCTCTGCTGTTCCAAACACAAAGCCAAGAGCCATAGCATCACAGAAGCAAGTGTAGCACCAGTGGGGATGTTGCAACTCAGCATCCCTATGCCAGCAACAGGGTTATGCCCTACCTGTTTGTCACTGCTCCTGTCATTCCAGCCTGAGATCACTTTGGGAGGCTGTGCCCTACCTTTAGGTGTAAAATGGGTACTTCAGCCAAACTGTGACACGCCAGAAGGTTAGGAAATACATACATCCCAGTCCATGAGCAGGCTGATGTAGATAATTCCTACCTTGCAACTAGACCCAAAATGTCTCCTGGAAAGATACAAAGGAAAAAAAAAAAAAAAAACCAACAACAAACCAACAACACACATATAGTATTGCACTTGGCAATTACAGCATGATCACATCACTGAGCAACAGGAGTCTGCAAGCAAGCACTTGCAACACTCACATTTCCTAACTCTAACACTTCACTATTAATTCTTACAATTTAAATCTACTTTGGAAAACTATGTAGGGAGCACAGAGCCGTTAGCTTCACTGTGTGGCTGCGATGGCTTCCATTTGCACTGGTACCGTATCCCTCTTTCCACACTTGGAGACCAACTCACCAGTTACCCAAGGAGTTGCACTGCTTTTTGCGGCTCTTACATGCTTTTCCTCTTTTATTAGGCTTTTTACTGTGTACTTCATACCAAAAGGCACAAAGGTACAGCATGGCACTACTGAGCACAACACTCTCTGGCACCAAATACTTCATTCGGGGCACTCAGCACGCTAGCAGATGGAAAGCAGTGCTTTCCAATTTTGTCCTGCAGGAAGACTTTTTCAGAGAACCTCTGAAGACATCTTCATTGGGTAAGAGCACTTTTCCAGCCAAAACCCGGCTGTTTCAGGACTCAGCCTGTCTAAAATAAAAAAAATTATTTTATTTTTTTTTCCCTCCTGGGCCCACAAAACAGCTGAAGCAGGCTTCAGCACAGTTGCTTTTTCTCTCTCTGCTACTTCAAAACAAAGCCTCCTCACAAGGACCACATTTCAGCCTAACAGATGAAACATTTGGAAAGTGGGAGGAAGAAAACAAGAGGTTAAAGTAGATAATTTTCTGCAGCTTTAGCCAAGTGTCATCAGTGCCCACGCTACAACAGAGTCAGAAGTCGGAGCACTAACCCAGCCTGACCATGGCAGCCTTGAAGCCTGGATGGCAAAGATCAGCCCTGCAGCTTCATCATAGCTGGACCACCAACCAAGCATCAGCAGCCTGGCTAGAACAGCTTCCCTGCCCAGGGGCAGCCCCACACAGCAGCCTCATTCACATCCTGGGGTAGCACAGAGCTGACATGCCAAAGGTGTTGGTGGACCTCCGTTGCCACCACAGGAGGAGATAGAGCAGGTCTCTGAGAGACGATGCTCCTGAAGCAGCTCCAAAGAGAGCTCACATCTGCCTGTCAAAAATTCAGGCTCTACCAACATTGAGAAATTACCCATATGCTCAAAGCACATCACAACATGGATAATTTCTCTGCAAAGATGGGACCCAGGAGACCACTTTCTTTTTTCTTTTTTTTTTTTTAAATGTACTTCTATATATCTCAGTGTCTCCACAACCACAAGCACAATGTAGACCCGGAAATCTGACGAGGAGAATCCAGGCCCTGTCCTTTATCATTTTTATCAGCTGCAGGAATATGTTCTTACAAAAATACAGTGAAAGACAGAGGCAGGCAGGGCACAGTTTTTTCCTTACAGATCCTTTTGTTCAGGACACAGAGCTCAGCGTGCTGCGCCTTTAACCTCTTCCTCTGGCAACAGATCATCCCTGACCCACTGCATTTCTGCTAGTCCCACTCTTGGTTCAAATGTGTACAAAGGGTGAGCTCAACCAAGCATTTTGCTAAGGTCATCTCCAGCCCTTTACAAAACTTGCAAGCTAAGCCTCCCAAGAGCACCGTGAAGCAGATGAAAATCTCCATTCTAGACTTTGGGGAAACCGCGGCCACTACAGCAAGAAAAAGAAAAGGAGGTGCTGGGACTGTCACTGAGATGTCCTGGGACAAGAACAACCAGCTGGCGCCCTGGGGAGAGCCAAGGAGGAGCAAGGAGGAGGTGCTGCCTGGCCACGCTCTGTGCTGGGGCTTTCCTGGCAAAAGGGAAGGGGATGCTTGGTACGTGGCAGCCAGTGTCCCCCATTGACCCCTCTGCTTCAGCCCCAGCACGTTCCCCTCGGTTTCATTGCCTTTGTGCTACACTGCATGTTTTTCTAACGGGAACAAGCTAGTCATTTTTCAGCCCTCCAACATGGGCACAGTCCCAGTTCAGTGCCGCTGAAACAAAACCAGATCTTCTCCCCTCGCCTTTCAAGTGACTCCCAACCTGCCTGCCTCGGCATCAAGCACCCAGGATGAGTTTCACCACAGCAAAAAGCGACCTGAGAGGTCTCCCAAAAGCTTCTGCTTCCAGCAAACACCGCTACATCTTCAGCTTTTCAGTCTTAGGGTAGTCTTGTATATGCAAAGACAAATCCAACTGTGGAAACAGCTGCATACTGAAAGAACGCTTTAGCTCACTAAAATCTGCAGCTGCTTCACTCTCTAATTTAATGGAAAGGCTCTGGTTAAAAATTAAAAGAAAATAAATCAATTCCAGGGGGTCTGCATTTCACCCCCCCAACCACCTCTACACACTGTCCCAGGCTGCCCAGACCACCACGTTCCCCAAGCCCCCCAGCTACCTTGTCACTTAGATTAACAATTAAGGCCAGCACTGCCAACTGGGTTTTATTAATATTATTATTGCGAACCACTGCTTTTATTTTTACTTTATTTTTCAATGCACCACATGGGCCACTGGGACAAATTAAATATAAAATCATTTTCTGCCATTTAGGCAAACAGCATTCATTGCCACATTTTTAAAACATAAACACGGTAAATAAAATATTAAGCTGTCGAACTGTCACCGAATCTTCCTCCTGCAGTAATACCCCTGGAGAAATAGTTACCAAGTCATCCTTTCCCAGGGAGCTGGCATATCTGGCATTTATAAGAATCCCACAGAGATGCAAAAAACCCAAAAGAATCAGTGTTGCAGGGGTCTGGCCACAGCAGTAACAGCTCCCACAGAACCACTAAAATTAACTGGGAAGAGCAGAGGCCATGCCGGCACAGGGAAGAGCTGGGCAGGTGCTGGGTTTTAGCAGGGGAATGAACCTGAAGGCTGAGGCTAAAAGGGCACTGGAGGGGGCACGTTCCCCCGTGAAAGCATTGGCACCACAACCAACCTGCAGCTTCTTTTCCATCTCGTTTCCATCACCCCAGGTATTTGCAGGGCTGCTCTGCAGGCTAGCATGAAGGAGATCCCAAGTCCCCTTCGCTTTTCTTCTAGTTTGAAGGGATAAAGATGTTTTAAGAAAACATTTCACAAGCTGTTGAACACAGAGAAGTCACTGGCTTGCCCACCATGCTTCCCCAGGCTCGGTCTCCTGGTGCCTGCATCTGATGCTGTCGGGCTTAGAGGCAGCTCAGCAGCCTCGGGGGGACCATACAGCTTCCCGCGCTGTGCTCACGCGTGTGCAGACAGACACACAGCCCAAGGACAGAAAGAAGCCTCTATAGCCATATTACTGATCTTTGCCCAAAGAGGCAGGAGGCTCAAGAGCGAGCAACCTGGTAGGAGCCAAGCAGTAAGGGGGCTTGCTGAAATGTGCTGTGGCATCTCATTAAATATTAGGACTTCTCTCTCCACGGCACAGCAGGACATAAAAGCAATCCTGTACTTCACAAACCTGACAATCACAGAATCACCTAGGTTGGAAGGGACCTTTTAAGATCATCTAGTCCAACCAATGAAAAAAAAAGCAAAAAAAAAACAAAACCCACAAACGAACAAAAAAAACCCACACAAACCCCACCATACCCAAACCAACACCAATCCACTACTAATCCATATCCACAAGCACCATGTCAACTTGTCTCTTGAATACCTCCCTGGGCAGCCCATTCCAATGCCTGACACCCCTTTCAGTAAAGAAGTATTTCCTAATATCTAACCTGAACCTCCCCTGGTGCAACTTGAAGCCATTACCCCTTATCCTAT
>JAOQGH010000040.1:28652755-28679001 GCA_025769975.1 Gallinago jamesoni
TTCAGTAAAGAAGTATTTCCTAATATCTAACCTGAACCTCCCCTGGTGCAACTTGAAGCCATTACCCCTTATCCTATCATCCGTGACCTGGGAGAAGAGACCGACCCCCGCCTCTCTACAGCCTCCTTTCAGGTAGTCGTAGAGAGCTTTCAGGTAGTTGTAGATGCCAACGCAAGGGATTTGTGGTCTTCCCCCTCTTGTTGTCTCTTTTTTGTTTTGTTTTGTTTTCTTTTTGTTTTTAAATTTAGGACTCACCTCAGTTCCCAGAGTTACATCCCCGAGGCTGCGAGACCTGCCTCCGGGCAGCCTACTTTCTGGCTAAACAAGAGGGGAGAGTCAGACACCTGGCATCTCTCCTTGACAACTTGCTCGATGCCTACAGACACCTCCTGTTCTCAGGGAACCTCCGGCTCGCTGTCTTGCTAGAGGCAGGTGATACTCAGTTCAGCACCACTCACAGAGCATTTAGAAACCCTTCTGCTCCAAGGGAAAAGGACACCTCGATCCTGTCTCCCCGATGCTCATTCTACGTGGCTGAGCACAGAGGGAGGGAGCAGGCAGGAGAGCTGAGCCCAGGATACCCAAGCCAGGATTACAATTTTGGGTCTCTCAGCTGCCAAACTGTCTCTAGGGAGGGCACAGAGGAGCTACACAGGTCACAGAAGTTGGCAGGACAAAGATAAGATACAACATACCTGCTCCAAAGAGCAACCAGGCACCAGCCTAACACAACCCAGAGCATTTAACTAATGGTACTCTTCTGTCTCCATCTTCCAGGCGTGTCTCCTACCACCCCAGAAAAGTCAGCAAGCTGGAGGAGCCTGCAAGCACCCTTACATCTAGCTTTTGACTGGGAAATGGGAGCAAATACTCACACCCTCAGTTCAGTCAGCCCAGAGCAAGATTCCCCTTTCAAAGCTACCCACCAGCCACCCCTCCGACTACCAAGCTTTGCCCACGCAACAGCGACGGCCTTGCTCTCTTCAGTGGGTCACTGGTGGGCTGGGTGAGCTTCCCATGCTGTAATCTTTAGATTGCCCAGAGTCCTGGGCTCTGCCCATCAGCGCCATGCTAAAGCAGATGAGCAGCACATGGTGAATGATTAACTGGCCGTACACAGCGCGGAAATGATGCCAATGCCCCTCCAAAAGACACACTACAGAGCTTCTGCCTCCAGGAAATTTCCAAGGAAGAGGTGGCAACCTCCAGCCTAGGAGGGATAGAAAGCCTTCCCCTGCCCAGGGAAGAAGAAGTCCATCCTCCAGAAACACCCAACACACAAACCAACTGCCAGAGGTCCCAGGGCTCATCCTAATTGATATGAAACTACGCCGTGCTCTGCAGAAAAATGCATTGCTAGGACTGTGGTACTCACTCGTGTTTCTACCCTCTGTGGCGAGTGGAAGGGGAAATGCGCAGGGGCTCGGCACAACACCGAGTCAGCCCTGCCCTTTACTAATTTCTGTATTTTTGTTTCAAGCATCTGCAGGATCTGTTTGGGGAGAGGCTATTGCAGAGAGCCCAAATGTTCAAGTTTTCTGGCTACAAAACAGGGATCTGGAGGATCACCATTAATGCACAAGCTGTTTTGGGACACTGATCTCTGACAGCTCCCCCCCAATTTTAATATCCAAATATTTCCCTTGCTGACTCTAGGAGTCAGACATCTACTTTTTAAACTTAAAGTTGTGCTAATAAACATGAGGTCAGCAAATAACAAACCAGTTTGACGCCGAGACTTGCAATTGACTATATTGTTTACCCAAGGTGATTTTTATTCTTTGCATTGGGAGAAATTAAGAAAACCACAAACCCAGAAAACACTTCATTTTTTTAAAAAAAACAGGCAATTCACCTTAATTTGCCCAGGATTTGAAATGTCACGGCATAGACACAAGAGCAGAACTCTTGGACTCACTCACCCAAAAGACAAGATTTTTTTTTGTTGTTCCAGACAGAAGAGCAGCCAGTTTTAGAAAACTGAAAAAATATTTTCCAGAGACCCATAAGTCACATGAGTCACCTTTACTTGCAGATGAGCCCAAACCTGAACTCCAACACCATCACTCACACAGAGAAGAGGAAACCAAAAGCTGGGTCAAAACGGGCAGCTTGTCTCCGTGGCCCTGCAGAAGGCCAAGGGACAGGAGAAGCATGGGGGGTATAGGCACGCCTCCTCTTACACAAGACTGCCATTATATATTAAGTCAAGTAATCTGACTTCACGGGGAATGAACTCTGGGTTGAGGGCTCTGCACTGCTAAAGGCCAACCGTGTCTGTAAATTCATCATTTCTCCAGCAGGGTGGTTGGAATGGCTGGGAAAGCCTGCACCCCAGAGACGGTTAAGGATCGGGGCTGAGGACGGCTCTGCACAGCTATAGCCCCTGTACAACCAGCCCCACAGGGTCACATGGACAACTCAGCCTCAGGAGACCAACTGCTCAGACCCCTACCAGATGCCACCTCCTGCAGGGGGTGCTGTCCCTGGGCCCCCACCAATCTTCCGGCCCTGTGCCCACCAACCCAGCAGCGCAGCCAGAGGCTGTGGCCAGGATGGCTCGTTATCTGCCTCCCGTTGAAGCGAAGCCCATTAGGCTTGCTGATAGCCATGCCACTGCAGAGTTACAGCAGCGCATACATTGCACTTTACCAGCTCACCTCTCACAGCAGTCCACCAAACCCTTGGGAAACAGCTCTGCGCACACAAGGGGGATCCCAGACACCACAAAATCCTCCCGTTTCCCTTCTCCATGCAGGAGATGGTATTTCCACCACACCTTGCTGTCAGGTGCATCAGGAGAGGGTCCTCCTTCATCCCAGTTGCTACTGCCAAGGGGACCAGGACTTACTCGGGGAGGCTGGCTCATCATGGGACCCCAGTTACAGAGGGACAGGAGAGGCCAAGGATGATAATTTTTCCCTGCTAAGGGATTTCAGGCATGGAGCAGAGCTGGGATGCTTTATGTGGATCTGCGAGCAGGACCAGATTTGGAGGGGCTGGTACAGGGCTCTATAGCTTGTAAAGAGAGGCTTTGTGGTTAGCCATGAGCGCTCACCACCTCCCGCAAACAGCAGCGATAGAACAACGTGCGGCACTGCCACAGCATCCTCCTCCCAAGGAGAATTTTAAGGCGTTTGGCAGACGATGTGGATTCATGTAACCTCACAAGCCCTCTGAGAGGGAGTAAAGTAAATGCAATAAAAAAAAAAATGGAAAGGATAAGCGGGGGAATGGAGAAATAAAACCACCAGAGCAGCATGTTCAAGCATGCACAAGAAATCAGGGGCAGCTTCCTCCACTGCTAAGGTGGAATCTGACAGGCAGCAGCGCTCCAAATCCTCCGTTTGTTCAAGTCAACCCTGCCCATCCTGAGAGCGCTTCCCAGCACAACCCAAAGGTCTACGGCACTTGCACAGAGCTCCTTGCCCCAGGGCACCTCATTCATTTCCACTCCTGTTCCACAGAGGGTCTCACAGCAGAGCAGCCTGAACTGCTGGCAGCCCCCAGCCCTAAGGAGGGCAAATAACATCCTCGCCCTGCCAGAGAGCCTCAGCTTTGACTTTTGAGTTTCAGCTGCTGCAAGCGATGGCTGGGGGTCTCAGCAGGAGGATTTCCACCCTGCTGCCTGAGGGCTGTGGCTGCTCTGACAGCATTTTCCAAACATTCACCAGGCTTCCCAAACACCTTCCCCCACACCTGCCACCTGCAGATTACAGGTGGAAAAGAGAAAAGCATAGGCCAAAAATCCCAGCATCAGTCAAGGAGGGAAGCGGAGAGCCCCAGCGCCTGGCCCCTGCTCCGACTCTGACCAGGCTGCTGCTTTTGTTTGCTTCCATGTGTGCGTAACCGGCTGACAAATGGATTTGCAACCAAAGAGTGACACACAGTGCAGTTCCAAAACTGCTTCAGCTGGATCGCTCCGGGGAATGGTGTTGCTGGGCCACTTTTGCTCCAGGGGCTGGTTTATTTTTTATGAAGCTACTGCCTAGAGTTGGGAGAGCTATATTGATGCTATTATACAGGCTGAAGGAGTGCAGAGCAGAAAGGTCCTCATCATCCTTGAGTCAGGAGCTCAATTTTATCACCCTACCGAGCCCACAGACGCCCAGGATGGCAGAATGTGGGGTTTTGAAAGCAATTTTGAAATAGCACAGCAGGGCACCGCTACCATCCCTTGGGTTAGTAAGGAGCCCCAAGAGTTCCCCCATCTCCCACCCTGCCCAAGCCCAACTCGCAGACTGCCATCTCCGGCTTAAAACAGACAGAACTCGGGAGCTGAGCCCAGGTCCCCCGTTTGGCAGCAGAGCAGTGGGAGCCGAGGCAGAGGCTGGTACCAGCTGCACAGTTCCCCACTGCAAGTACCGCTCGCATCCCCCGGCCCGATGCCCAGCAGCCGGCTGGCCGGAGGAAGGGCTTGTGAGAGGCCACGGCTCTGGTCTCACCCTGATAGCTGAAAACTGCCATCATATATACATATATATATATATGCCTCTCTGTGTGTGTATTTGCGCCTCTTGAACGCGAAGCAAAACCCTTCCAGCTGTTTCACCCCCCCTTTTCCTCAGCCAAGGGCGGCCGCTCTCCGCCGGCGGAGGGGAGCCCGGGCGAGCCGGCGGCGGAGACAACTCGCGAAATACTTTCCCCGCGGCATTACTCTATTCCCCCGGGGTTTGCCCACCCCGCTTCCCCGACTGTAACGGCTGCCATGGCGACAAGGCACGAATGCTAAAATAAATACAAAGCCACCCGAAGGCAAAGCGAAACCCTCTCCTCGCTCCCCTTCTCTCGCCTCCCCCCCCCCACCCGAGCATCTCTCCCCGCCGCGGCAGGGCGGGATGCTCGGCGGCCGCCGCGCACTCACGATGAGGGGGATGGTCCTCTCTTCCCGGCGGAGCTCCAGCCGCCCGGCCGCCCTCTGCCCGCCCCGGGGGCCGCCGCTACCGCCGCCGCCGCCAGCGGACCTGCCGGCGGCCGCCGAGCGCGGCTTGTTGTCCTGCCATAAGTAGTAGAAAGTGCCCAGGATCCAGGCGACGGTCAGGATGGCGATGGCATTGGCCCTGATCCTCCTCATGCCGAGCGCCCCGGGGGAGATTGGGAGCGCTGCCTCGACGGGCAGAGGCGGCTGCGGGAGGAAGGAGGGGAGAAAGCAGAGGCGGTGGCTGTCCCCGCACCGCACCGCTCCGGACCCGCACCGCCCAGTCGCCGCCGCCGGGTCCTAACGCCTCGCCCCCCCGCCCCCCCCCCCCCCTTCTCCTCCGCCGCAGGGGGCGGAGGGCTCCGCGCTGCCGCCGCCTCCTCTTCCTCCTCCTCCGCGGCTGGGGGAGCAGCCGGCCGGGGCCGGCCACCTCGCATGCCTGGGTGCCGCTGGGGATGCGCCCGGCGAGCCGGCTGGAGCGGGCAGGGGGGCGTGAGGGCGGTGGCAGCCCCGGGGAAGCGGGTGCTCCCATGTGGCGACATCCCACGGAGGGAGTGGGTGACACGGGCGCAGCCCCAGGAGGCAGCTGCTGGGACGTGGGTGCCACAGCAGCCCGCCCTCCTGCACCGCTAGCCCAGCTCCTAGCCCGTGGTGGCCACCCCACCACGCTGTACTCTTTGCCATAAGGCAGGTGACCACTGAGTACACCGTGGCACATAGGATCTAGGCACCCACTCGTAGAAAGGTTCGGGTTGGAAGGGTCCTTAAAGATCCTGCCTTGGGCAAGGACACCTCCCACTAGACCAGGTTTTTCAAAGCTCCATCCAGCCTGGCCTTGAACACCTCCAGGGATGGGGCATCCACAGCTTCTCTGGGCAACCTGTTCCAGTGCCTCACCACCCTCATACTGAAAAATTTCCTCCTGGTATCTTTATCTAAATCTACCCTCTTCCAGTTTGAAGCCACTACCCCTCCACTCCATGCAGATGGGCATCTCGCACTGAAGCCATGGGTGGTCACAGAAGCAGTTCTCCTGGGTGACAGTGGAGCTGCCCAAGCACCCGCTTCCATTGCTGCTGCACAGAACTATCCGCACATGGTCACACAAGGGGCCAGGTACCTGCTAAGCACCACAGCCATGAGGCCTTCCAAGCCCCATGGGAGGGGGAGTGCAGCAGCAGAGGGGACATCCTGATACAATTCTGCATCACAGGGCATTGCCAAAGATGTAGTCATAAAAAGCTCACCAAATCCAGCCCTGTGGGCAGCTTAGAAGACAGACCGTCCAGCTTGTGAAACCAAACTACATTTAGGCACAGTGCAGCTGCTGTGTGACTGGGGCTTAAGGGCTGTGTGACTGGGGCTTAAGGGTTTGAGAGCTCAGGAGGGGGTACCAAGAAAACTCTCACAGCAAAGAAGTGTGCTTAGAGAATGTAGGTACCTCCAAGGCACCTGACGAGAGGATTAGAGGATTTGAATTACAGTACGGAAAATGACAGCAGGGCCTCTAAATGACTTTTTGCCTGCCTTCTTCATGGCCAAATACCTCTAATGTAATTACAACCTGCCCTGCTAAATTGCCATTTCAGGTTTACCAGTGCACCACTCGTTTCCTGAAGCACAGCACAGTATGAAATTCATCTGTGAGATTTGTACTGTGCTAGCCCTCACAGCAGAAAGCTATTGCCAGGACCACCACCTCCCAGGGCTGCAGTGTGGCTCCACACCAACCCCCCTGCAAAGCACACTGTGCTCCTCGTGCAGGAAGGGGTTACAAAGCATCTTCCACCCTCACCAGCAACCCGTCACCAGGCCGGCTGATCATAGCCAGCAGCAAGGAGGAAGTTTGAGACACTCAAGGCAAAAAACAAAGTCCTCCAAGGGATCAACAAAAATGTAATTAATCCAAGCTGCCCAGTCCATGACTGTCCCAGTGGTACCAGTATCCTGTGGAAGCTGGGCTCCCACCGCTTTTGGTCTCTTTCACAGTCCTGCAAACAAAAGGGGGGCTGCTCTCCTTTGTGGGTTTGGATCCAGCAGCTGCCTGGCTCGCAGAGGGACATGAAGAGGGGCAGAGGAGCTGTATCCAGAACTCAGAAAAGGGACAGACATGGAAGAAAGACATGTTCATGTCCCTGTGACAGCAGAGCCAGCCCCCTACGCTACCTCCTTTTTTACCACTGTGCAGAGCATACCAGACTTCGCTTGTTTCCTTCTTAGCCTTCTCTCACTATCAGGTGAGACTCACTACAGAAAAGCAAGTCACTCAAGCACTGATGGAGAAACGTGCGTGAACCAGAAGAAAACTCTGTCCCAACACCTGAATTGAACAGACCGCCGTCCCCTGCCTTTCCAAGCATGTCGCTTCCCCCATCTACCGCAGCCATTCATTTTCTTCCTCCCTTCCCCTTCCTGCTAGTGTAGACTATAAGCTGTCTCCATTGCCTCCTCACACCACATTTCACCACTTCAAGTCATCCTGACAGTGATCCCCACCCCACAAACACCTCAGCCTCCACGAAGTCTCTAATAGTTGAGAAGTCCCCTGTAAGGTCAGCCCAGCATTTCTCCCTTTCTGCTGAGAAGAAACCCAGCTCCCTAGCTCTTCAGATTTTCCTGCAACATCATTTTAAGCACCCTTTCTTTTCCAGAGCAGACACCACCTTTTGGGCAAAGGCCCCTCACGCTTTATTCTCTATGCAGGCCAAGGGCTGGAGGAGCCCTGTATTTTCCCAGCATTGCCGCTTCACTTCTGCAAGTGCAATCTAACATTTGCCATCTGCTAATAAATCCCAGCAACTTGTCCATACACAGTCCATACTTGTCCACAGCACAGGCTCATACTCAAAGGGCTGGCCCCAAGCCTCCCCCTGCCCGGACCATCAACCCCTTTGCTAAGCAGATGCAAAGCACTGCCAGGTGAGCAAGGGAGCAGAGTAACCTGTGTTTCACAACTGCAGACAGAGAATCATAGAATGATTTGGGTTGGATGGGACCTCAAAGACCATATAGTTCCAACCCCCCTGCCATTGTCAGGGACACCTCCCACCAGACCAGGTTCCTCAAAGCCCCATCCAGCCTGGCCTTGAACACCTCCAGGGCTGGGGCATCCACAGCTTCTCTGGGCAACCTGTTCCAGCACCTCACCACCCTCAGAGTGAACAATTTCTTCCTTGTATCTAATCTAAATTTACCCTCTTTTGGTTTAAAACTGTTACCCTTCATCCTAGTGCTAAAGTCCCTGATAAAGACTCAAGAGACACTTAATGTCCGTGCATGCATGCAGGGAGCCGGGCAGGGCAGTGCAGCCCGTGGCAGGGTTCAGGAGGCACCCAGCTGGCCCTCATCTCTGGAAGCACCTTACACACAAGCCTTGAAAGCTGACTGCATGCTTGTCTGTGCTCCCGAAGAGGAGGCTCTTCAGCTCTCAGCAGCACTCTCTCGAGCCTTCAAACATGCTGCCGAGCCCTCTTTGCTATTCTGCCCCCATCACATCCTGTTATTCCCACAGCACTGCCAGCAGCACAGAAAGCCACACAGAAAAGAAACAAAAACTTGGAGTTTACTTGTACTACCTGGGTAACGTGACCTGCTGACAACTTACACAAGTGACAGGAACCCTCTTGCGCAGCATGACTACTTTCCTTCATTAAATCAATTCATTAAGTACAAGAAAAACACAAGCCAGTAAATTAACCCTTTCATTTGAAGAGCCCAAATCCCTTCCACTGGATGGCCTGTAGGTAAGCATCAGAACAAGCAGAGAGCTCTGCAGGCAAACTTCAGCAGAGCCCCCAAGCAGAAGTCAGATCTGACATAGGAAGGACAAGCTGAAGTTCAAGGGGTCTTTCTCCTAGGAAGAAGTCAGTGTTACTCCTCTCTCCCTCCAGGAGTCAGCCCTGAAGCACAAAGGTTGTTCCTGCAGAAATGCAGCCAGAACAGGGGGTAGCAAAGCTCTGCTCTAGCCCACCACCCTGGCAGAAGCCCCGAGTTCCCCACCCTCAGAGCTGTTGGCAGCGCAGCTCACACTTGACCACATGTACCCAATTCAGCACAGGTAAGCCAGATTTGCAGACACCCATTATTTACATTTCTTAAGCTTTGGGACCCGTTTGAGCTGGAAGGGGTTAGGGCCTAGAGCTGACTGACCTGAGGAAGACAGGACCTTCAGCCCAGTTCCAGCAGAAAAGACATGTACTTTTCCAGTACCAGGCTTCCACCTGCTTTGAAAGTTTCTCCACAGTGACATTTCACCTTCAGGGCCCAGATACCTCACTGCAGGATGACTAGCTCCCACGTCCAAGCTATTCATATCCAAGGTCCTGAGCTCTGCAGTCAGAATTTGCAATGATTTCACCTCTGACTGCAGAACTTTGCTCCAGAATCTCATCTTTCTTTTAAAAGACAGTACATTTCTAGCCTTAAGTATCTACAGGGATCTCTGACAATACAAATTGTTCAAGTATAGCCATGCTGCAAGCTGCAATGTTGCATACTGATATGAGAGCCAGTCCCATCAGAGATAACAAAAGTACCAGAAGCAGTCTGGCACAGAGATCTCTACTCAACACAGCCTGCAACGTAGATATACAAGTAATATTAACAGTGATAATACTTCATTGCTGATCTTTGCAAAAACATTGGCTAATTCAATAAATGCCCCAAGAGAAGTGACCTGAGAAACACAATAAACTAAACAAATCAAGATTTCTCACAGCAGAATTATGGGGTCTTACCACCACACTTGTTATTTTTCACGTTCATCTACAGCTGTTACTTCCATGCTAGAGGTATTAAGTCTTTTCTTATTTTGTGCAAAACTTTGTATGGTTTTGAACAGTGGAATAATATAAGGGAACCCTTGGCAATCCAGGTGGCTGATTCTTTAACATAACTATTTGAAGAGTAATTTAGATACAGAAATGGGAGGGAGGAATATGACTAGCTCCATGGAAGAAGTTTACGTAGGGGGTTAAGAGTTTCTTTATAATCAACGAGGCCTTAATCTGCATCACCTCCCATGGAAAGAGATCTCCTAGAACCACAAATATTAAAAAGGGCATTTGAGAAGCCAGTTTTGTGTCTTTGACTGACAGCCTTGGTAACAACATCCAGGAGAGCGGATCTGTTGTCCAAATTGCCCAGATAGAATTAAGATCTTTGTTGCAGGGGAAGAAAAGACAAGCATAGTCCAGATTTGTCTTCAAAAAATTAGTGAAGTGTGACTGCTTTATAGTTATAGTGAGACAAAGTGCATGCTTTTTCAGTCATCTGACATAAAATGTAGCTGAGCTTTCAACTATGAAACATCTGGAGAACACCAAAAGGTTTTTCTTAGTGCTACTCTAATCTGAAAAATCAGGTCCTCTGTATTTGTAGCCTCCAGGCACTGAAGTGCCATCTGAAACATGAATATAAGGTCTGTCTAGACTCTGGAAACAGTTTGAACAAAGTCATACAGAGTTTAGTTAAGAACATTTAAAGAAAAATCAGTATTTGGATTCATGGACTGGAGCAGGTGTATTGAGTTTGCATGGCAAAGTTTTGGTAGCTGGGGGGCTACAGAGGTGGCTTCTGTGAGAAGCTACTAGAAGCTTCCCCCATGTCTGACAGTGCCAATGCCAGCCAGCTCCAAGAGGGACCCACCAGTGGCCAAGGCCAAGCCTATCAGTGATGGTGGTAGCACCTCTGTGAGGACGTGTTTAAGAAGGAGGGAAAAAAACAACCTGTGGAGAGGAGAGAGAGAAGCCTGCAGGCACCCAGGTCAGTGAAGAAGGAAGGGCAGGAGGTGCTCCAGGTGCTGGAGCAGAGATTCCCCTGCAGCCCGTGGTGAAGACTGTAGTGAGGCAGGCTGTCCTCCTGCAGCCCATGGAGGTTAATGGTGGAGCAGATGTCCTGCAGGGAGGTGCAGATGTTCTAGAGAGGACCCCATGCTAGAGCAGGGGGATGTCCAAAGGAGGCTGTGACCCTATAGGAAGCCCATGCTGGAGCAGGACCCTGGCAGAACTTGCAGCATTCCCGTGAGGAGGAAGGAGCGGCAGAAACGTGTGATGAACTGACCACAAACCCCATTCCCCATCCCCCTGCGCCCCTCAGGGGGGAAGAAGTAGAGGAAAACAATAGAGTGAAGTTGAGCCGGGGAAGAAGGGAGAGGTGGGGGGAAGGTGTTTTTAAGATTTGGAGTTTATTTCTTATTACCCTACTCGGATTGGATTGGTGATAAGTTACATTAATTTTCCCCAAGTCAAGTTTGTTTTGCTCATGATGGTAATCGGCGAGCAATCTCTCTGTCCTTATCCCAACCCACAAACTTTTCATGATATTCCCTCTCCCCTCTTCAGCTGAGGGGAGTGATAGAGCAGCTTTGGTGGGAACCTAGTGTCCAGCCAGGGTCAACCCACCACAGCAGGTTTCTCCAGAGAGAAATGAGTGACACGTTATCCTGCTGGGACAAGAGGACTTGGTCAGGGAAAGGCAACTTTGCTTGCCCACAGCTGTCTGGGAGCCAAGCTCTACCTTGCATGAAAGTCCTGTGCACCCAGCTGGGCTCCTGCCTGCTTGCTGCACATCCTACAGACTGAAGATCTGGAAAGTCTTGTATTTTAAAGCCACGAGGGAAAAGGTCATATATATATACCTTATCTTCCTATAGCCCTCCACCTACAGGAGTTCCTTCTTTAAACTCTCACTCCAAAGCACATCCATGCACATTGCTGAGACAGCTCTGGTACTTCTCTTAGCTAAGCCTCTCACAGCTCCTGGCAAAGTTATTCAAGGGAAGAGCAGCCTCAGTTCAGGGATTTCTCACAAGAGACCACTCCTCAGAGAGCTCCTTCTGCACTGGTGCCTGGGAGAAGGCAAGACATCTCAAGATGGTTTTCTCTGAACTTGCTGCCACCAAGCGGCTCTTTTCTCCTCCTGCCCATCCCTGGGCTGGACACTTACCCTCCCAGATGCTTTTCCCAAGCAAGGTCAATGATCTGCTTCCAGGTCAGGAACTGGCAAGTAAATGCAGGTGAAAGCAGTTTGCCTATTGAAGGGAGAGGACTCAGAGCTTGTCCCCGATTTCAGTTCGGGAAAAAGGAGGGAGAAGAGGAAATGTTTGTGCCAGTGGGCAGAAAGAGATTAGGTCCTTTCACCATAATGGATGAAAGGCCCTTCTGATGACCGTAGCAAATCACTGTGCTCTTCATCCAGATCTAAATCATACCCCTGCAAACCCCCGAGACATGTTTATCTCTACCTTAATGCCAAGATGGCAAAGTGTGTGCCACCACGTGGTTGTTGAAAAGAAAAATGTTATCTGCATTACTCATCTACATTGGCCAAATTCCTAAACTGCCTGAAATAGCTTTTTCAGACAAGGAGAGTTTCTCATGCTGGTCAGAGGGCATGGGGACATGTGTGAGCTTCTGAAAATTCATGTTTCTGTGCCTCAGGTCATATATCACCCTCCACATCATTGATCTCAGTCACCACTGGGAAACCACAAGGTGTACCAGAAGTCCAACAGCTAGTGTTAATCATGCCCTGCCTAGAGGTGGATACTGCTCAGGCAGCCCCCAGCCCTTCACCACCTGCACCATGGCCACAGGCACTGCAGAAAGCCCAGATAGACAAACCACTCCCCGGTGAGGAGCTCCATCCTTAATTTATCAATCAGAATAGGTACAGAGGGCAGATGCCAAATATTTCTGCATTTAACAGAACAAGCTGCCTAGGGTGGCATAGATGTTGATCAGGACAGAAAATACCTTCTGGCTCGTCATTTCTGGCCAGCATGCAAACAATAAGTTGGTGGAGGGGAGTGACTCAAGGCAAATAGCACATAGTTAACTGGGAAATAGCATTTCAGTTGCTTTCAATTGTACAGTTAAACATTGTCTTCAGTGCTATTTAAGGTCACTATAACCTTAAAGTTATTTTCCTGAGTATGTTTCTTAATGAAAATGAGGGCACAGAGAAGAATTCCCAATAAGCTGTAATTAGCAGTTCCACATTGCACTTGTGCTCTTCAAGTACAAAGAGAATAATCACCTGCTGAAAGGCAAACAGCAGCAAGATGAAACTCCTTTGACAGCACGGAGGAGCCAGAAAAGTCTTCAGCTATGGATAGCTGGGATTTAGTACACCCCTCCTCCCCCCAGGAGAGGGTCCCATTAGCCCTCTGAGCCAGGTAACCCCCCATCTGCCACCGCAAGACAAGGCGCAGCCTTAGTGAGGAGTGGAATCATGGCACAATCAGGCAGGAGCTATCAACAGCAACAAAAAATGCTCTACATTCATGCACCCATTGAGCAATCTTTTAAAAGAAGTATAGAAACAGAATAAATATTTAAGTAGTAATAATTACATATTAATACAAGTTATTAACTAGAAGATCCACTTATAATCAACCTGGTTCACTTTATGAGCCTGATATCATTTTTCACTCTCCCTCCTACCACTTTTCTTATCTCCTTTTCTCACCCCAAATCATTTGCTTCTTTTCCTTGCTGCCTCTTTTCTAGGACATGGATTTATTTCCCACCTTTATGGTAAAGCACGTAGCACTTTTTCTGGTGCTCAGAATTAATTAACAATAAAATCTTTTTATTACGATCTGACGACAATTTGCTCTCCTTTATTGGCAGCCCATCACAGTAACAACTGTGACCTGAACTGCAATTTAATCCTCATAGAAATTCAAAGCTTTTACAGCTCAATGTAGCTACCAGGTTAGTGCTCATAACAGTCCTCTTGGCTGCAAAGCAGAAGCAGCTTGAAATGCTCATCTGGTAAAATGATGAAACTCCTGTCTTCCACTATGGAAGAATTCCATGTGAAAACACAAAAATCTGGGAAATAACCTGTGAAAAATATCCTACCCAGTTTCTCGCACGTCCCATAAAAGGGACCCTGCACAGCAGACTGGGTTGGAATCGAATGCAATAAAAAATGCTTAACTTTCCAAGAAGTCACAGCAATGTATTTATTTTTGAAGTTCTATCACTGAAAATAGCCTAGACAATTGATAGAAAACTTTCCAAAACATTCCAACCTTGGCATTAAGCGTGAGAAACTCCAGGCTGAGAGGAACTCAGAAATAGAAGCCACAGATCTGTCTACTCCAGAGGCACTGCAGTGCCCCTGCAGCAAGGCTGATCCCGTAGTCTCTGCCTGCTGGGACTGAGATCTATCTCCATGTGGCAACTGGAGAGTATAAAAAGCTAGGGAAGCTGTTGGAGTCCAGAGAACATCAGGAGCAAGATCCAGGCAGATCAACACAATGCTAAAGACTTATCAGTTTCTGCCTTGTCTATCTGCATTATACTAGAACATCTTTACTCTGAGGGAGTGTGAGAAGGGGACTTCAAGGATGGCAAGATAATTTATTGAAGTGACAGTCCTGTTGGAACTACAACCAATAAAAACTGCTGACCTGCAGCAGGCCAGCAAGTGGTTACATCAGTCTGGAAGACACCAGGGCACTCCATGGGGCAATGCACAGACACCTCCATCAATATGACACCATTTCTGATTTAAGAATGAAATACACAGTCAGAGACTGGCAGTATCCCTTTCCATTGCAATCGCTTTAAACAATGATTCAGATATTGCTAAGCCTCCACAAACACGCTGCTAACTTATTTTGAAGCTCTTGCAGAAACGGAGGTGCTGTCCTCTCATGACTTTATAAGCCATACAGCATGGGAACCCCTTGCACTGGGACCATGCAAGGCCGGGTGTTTTGGATGAGAAACCCTCAGCAGTGACAGCTCTGATTTAATTGGCAATTAAATCCCTGCACAACTCCTGCCCCCCCAGCCTCTGCCAGCGGTGGGACAGGTCAGCACTCCCTGTTTCTCTCCCATGTTGGGGTTAAGCACCGAGGCAGCATGGGAGGATGAGAAAGCCAGGCTGACCTGTGCAGCGTTGCAACCCAGAACTAATGAAGCACAGAAAGTGCAATGTCAGGGAGGCGAGAGAAGCACTGGTGGGAGCACATCCCTGAAGGCAGCTGGGATCTCAGTGGAGGTACAATGTAACCTCCTTAGACTGATGCTACAAGGTCCTGGGACCACTTGGCTCCAGCTGAAGGTGATGAGGGTTTGAGTGCATTTGCTTTAGGAACAGAGTTCACATCATCCCTGATTGGAATCTCTGCAGCTGCAGGCCCTTTCCAGCCCCGTGCCCTGCAGCAGGCACATGGGCATTCCAATTTACTACTGATCAGGTCACACAGAACAAAAAGGAGATTTGGAGCTGCAAGCCTGAGGGCAGAGTTCTCCTCCAGAACTCCTCAGTGCTGGTGCCCAAGCTGACAGCCTCACCATGAACACACCTGACACCAGGGGCTATCTATTACAAAACATCTCAAAGGACTGCTAGAAAATGTAGTATTTGGCACAGTTAGCAGGAACATGAGTTGTTATGCTTTACTGCGTGAAACCAATGGTTCATTTTCCCTTATCACCCTGACCCCCACAGTGGTCAGAAGAGATGCTGTCTAGGCACAGCTCATAAACCTGGCCTCTTCCCGCAGTCACTTCCTCTCATAATCCCCTGGGATATCTGCCCCTCTCGTGCAGGATGCTGGAGAATGCACAGTCCTGCTATTCCCTCTAGGATCTGTTTATAGCAACAGAGCCTATAAATTAAATAATTGCCTTCTTAATCTTTTAACAGTGTCTGTTTCCACCACCTCATGCGACATGAAGGTCCAATACTTCTCTACCAGTGTGCAAGAACGTTTTGACTTTTACTTGTCAGAAAAGAACCTCCTACAGGCTCCACCGAGTGTCACCTGCTGCCAGAGCAGTGGGACTTGATGCACAGCAGTTCTCCATCCACCCTACCCACTACCTCCACGATTTGACCTCTCAGCCAGACTCCCCCTTCCCCAAATGGACGAGTCCCAGACTTTTTGTCTCTCTTTGAAAGGCAATGTGCTTCATCATTAAGAAGCCATCTTTATAACATGCACTATATAATAAAGAAACGTACTAGAGATTACATTTGTAAGAGCAATACAGAAGGTCAGATTCATATTTTTTAAATACTCACATTTTAGGACAAACGGTTTCCTCCCCCCAAAAGTGAATACTTTGGAAGCACTGAACCAAATTACCTCCATCGCTTTTGCACAGAAAAGGAATGGGAATTATGAAGTAAGAGATTTCACTGTTTAAAGAATGACCCCTCATTTTTGCTCATAATTGTCTCCAATATCTGAATGCAAGGCTTGGCAATGAAGAGCTGTCACTGTGAGAGCACAGCAGCCAGAAAAAGGAGTGAGAAATGGGAGAAACTGGTTAAGTCTCTGTGAGTAGAAGTAGTACTCTTTCATTTGAACGCTTGCACGTCTGCAGAGATGCTGAGGACACCACTGCAGCATCTTCAGAGGCAGAGTTACATCCTTGCATACATATACCTGCGTGCACGTGTGTTTCACATGCTTAGATTAGTTTCAAGTCTAACTTGAGTTTGCAGCAGGCACTACTTTCTCTGATGCAGGCTGAAGACAAGGAAAATATCTCCCACAGGAGCTAAAAGCCGCAAGCCTGACCATTCCTGTTTGAAGGTCACAGCAAGATCAAAGAAAATGCCATCTCTAGTAAATATATAACTACTTATGCATGTAATTCCTCTACAGATGTGTCCACTGCAACATTCCTCTCTTTGCCGAGAAAGGATGAAAAAGCCTACGTGCAACAATTATAATTGTATTGCTTAATGACATACTGAAGAACGCTTACAGGTGATTTTAGCACAGTAAAACCTACATAGACCAAAAAAAAACATATGGATAGGCCTGAGTTTTAAAGCTCCGTGTACAGCTAGGTGTAATCTCAGCCTGCAGGCAGTCACACTGCTATGTGTCAGCATGATACTGACCTTTCATGCTCCACAGCCTGGCTCTTTCCTGCTCCAAGCAGCCATCTCTGCCAGGGAGGCTCTCTCTGAGCCCCAGCACAGGGTGACCTCAGGGTCCACCATCACAGTACCTCAAACACACACTGAGCCCTCACACACCACACGTCTGCCCCGGCTGGGCAGCAGCAGCCCCTGTACCCATGTGTTGAGGGATGGGGACACCCACCACCCTCCAGGCACCTCTTCCCTACCTGGCTCCTGCAGGAACAGCTGAAGGCAGCAGACACAAAGCAAAGAGGGAAGGAGGCACCAGGTTCTCTTTATCATCCAGGGAGGAGCTCGCTGGGAGGACAGCTGTGTCTCATAGAGCCATTTCGTCCTTGCCAAGCTCTGAAGGACAGGGCTGCTCTGACAGGTTCCCAGCCCTCAAGGACTTCTGCAAGATAATCCAGGATAAAAATAGGTTTTAAATATATTTTATCTATTTTATTTTTTATTCTAGCTTATCTCTTCTGCTCTCCAAATGTCACATCCTCACTTGTCTCTGATGGCTGTTGTGCAAGCAACCTCACTGTGTTTGGGATTTGCTCTGCCCAAAGATAGGTGGCTGCTCTAACCTCAGTGATGGCCGCTGCACCCTCCAAGCTCTGGCCCACCCAACACCACTCTTGCCGCCACCCTGAAAGTCAGCTGTGAAGCCTAACTTAAAAACCTCAGTTGCTACATCTAGGCTTCACAGCATCTCCCAAGGCATTTCTTTCTCTTCCAGTGTTTGCAGTGAGACCAAGATCCAGATTTAAGATGGCTTGCTATTCAAGAGCAAAGAGCCAATGTCATTAGACTCTTCTCTGAGCAGTGGTGACAAGGAGAAGAGCCTCTTTTCATACCTCTCAGCAGGGGCAGAGTGTGCTGCAGCTAATTATTTTCAAAGAATGGCCTGAGATTAAACCCTTCTGGTATTTGCAAGGAAAAACCTGCTTCTCGTTCTTAAAGCATATAAATAACAATGTTTGTTGAAAAGGAAAAATAGGAAGAGATGGAGGAAAAAGGGAAACATGGACCTTTCCCAGGAATAGGAAAGGAGGCTCGTTCTGTTTCTGAGAAACTACCCTTGTAAATCATCATTTTGAGGTGCTTTGCAACAAAAGCATCTGTAAATCAGAAAGCCACTGCTGTCCTCTCCTTTCTAGCTCTTCTTTTTTCTTGCAGAAGAGCTAATACACTAAAGCTGGGCCTGCCAGGTATAAATTTATCAGGGCATTGTGAGGGTTGGGATTTCGGGCTGAAGAGGGTATGATTTCACTCAGCATAGAGGCAGGGGTCAGATGTGGAGGTAAAATTGAGATTTCTAAGAGTCAAAACTTTCCTCCACGTGAGGGCTGTGGAGAGATGGTTACAGCTGAGGCCTCAGTACCCATGAGTCCCTCCAGTTTGGGAATGTACCTGCACTTTTCCCATGGACACTAACTCCCTGGAAAGGAGAAGCTCAGTCAGCCATACCCCGGGTGGGTTACATGTTTTGTCCATAGGCAGATGTTATTTTAGTCCAGTCACTACATCCCATGCACAAGTCTATTGAGAACCCTGTCAGGCACGGTGCTTTCCGTATCCAAAGGGATGGAAGGTGCTTGCACAATGACAAAGGGGAGGAGGACTCTGCAATACGACACACAAGAGCTAGCTTGAAATACTGGGCCTCATCCCTGGCCAGCTCAAACTCCTCAGTCTCTCCTCTTGCTGAGAGAGATCAGCTCTCAAATAGGCAAACATTCTCCTTTAAAAGATATAAATAAACAAAAAGAATTTATTTGGGAGGATGCTGACAGCCATGTATGGATGAAGGCTCTCATTAACACAGGCAGGCCCTCGACAGTGGCTGAGGGGAGGCCTGTCACCACCACCGGGTGTTCTCCCAGCAGGGAAAGCCCACATCCCCAGAGTGGAACAGGGTGAGACCATGGCACGGGCCAGAAGATCGCTTTGAAGGACAGGAGCAGCAGTTCTCAGACTGGCCTGGGCCAAGGTCCCTTCTCAGTAGCTCCCAGCCACATCCTCTGCCAGAAGCATCCCAAAATGTTTTTTTTGTCTGCTCCAGTGGTGCTTCAGCAGATGGACTCTGCATGGTGCACCAAGAATTGTCCTGGCTTGACCTGCTTGTCTCTGAGGACGTGTCATTGCAAAGGGACCACTAAGAGCTAAAATGGAGCTGGAGGGACAGCATGGGTAAGTTTGTGATGGCTGCCAGATGCCCCTTACCCATGGCCAGGAACCTGCTCCAGCATGGCCATGTGAGCTTCTGTGAGGCTAACTTTGTTCCTCCAGACCTGGGCTGAATGCCATTTTCCCTGCAGCAGTTTAGAGGATAATTTAAGTGAGTTCAAGCCTCTTGCTTTGAGCTATGTCTTAAATTGATTTGAAAGCTTCAAACAAAACCAGCTTAAAGGCTGCCCCGTGACTGAAATGAGTACAGATCCATGTGGCCATGATCTCACCACTGCCCTCACAGCCTTAGCATTCACCTGAGCCCGCTCACTGTGTGACCAGCTCACACAGTGATGAAGTGCAAAATGACACAATGGCTATGGAACAAATCAATCTTGTGCATCCCCCTGCAGAGCAGAGGGGAGACGCTCTCAGAGACACATGTGTTTTCTTCAGCAGGCTGTATGTGCGCCAGAGGCAGGACAGTAGTGAGGAGGGAGCAAACCATAGCAAGGGAAGATGGACCGAATTAAAAACAAACAGATGGAGAAGGATGGAGGTTTGCAGAACAAGCCAGAGGACAACTACCACACTCAGGAAAGGAAATACCCCAGTCCTTAATGGGCAAGGAGAAGTAAATCCTCCACTTCTTTCTATCTCCATCCTTCTGCCTTCTCCTCTTTCAGGTTCTGCATTAAAAAAAAAAAAAAAAAAAAAGAGCTAAGAATAATCAATGTGAGAGTGTAATCAACAGTGAAGGGGAAAAAAAAGTGTCTTCTGCTCACTAGCAGAAAACTAGCCCTGTCATTAAACAACACAGGTTGACAGCCTTTTGTGATCTGAGGAAGTGGGAAATAAAGGGTCTGAGCCAGTAAAGCTAAGAATGACAAATGGGAATCATGATGAAAAATGTCCGATGGATCTGGAAATGAAAGTCCAACCTCCTAGAGTCTCAGAGGGAGCCACAAAGAGAGATCACTCACCAGAGGAGCAATTTTGGGGAATGCCAGGAATTCCTCAGCCAGGTGTCCTATACATCGCAAGGAAAAGCCAGGAGGCTATTCCTCTCATGGGCATGCTCAGCCACTGCCCTGGCTGCTCTCGGACAAGCCTTCTGGGAAAAGAAAAGAGCACAATTACCAAGACAAGCAAAATTAGGTGTATGGTAAGGATGAAGAGAGAGAAGGTGGACTGCTCATACCACAGGAGGGGCAGGACAATACTAAGGGCTAGTGAATCTAGGGTACCATGAGAGAGGGGTAAGGACGACAAAAGATCTGGCTATTATCCGAGGTGAGACTAGCACCTTATCCATCTAAATCTGAAGTTGTTTTAAATCATTTACAACAGAAATTATTTGTGATGACATCAGACCATTAGGTCATTGCACATTCATCATGAACTGTGGCTCACCCAAATTTCCATGTGTAGTTAGGCCACTGGCCACTACTGTATAAATAACAAAAATTGCAGTTCATTTTTGGCCCAGATGCATTTCTTTCACTAATAAAACATTGAAATGAGCAACCTGGCACTGCCTTCTATGAACTGAATTGAGGCTGAATCTGCACATTCATCCAGGTGCCCATTTTTTGCCCCCAGACTGAGCAGAAGTCATTAAATGAGCTACAGCCAGCACATCAAGATTTAGACAGCTTTTCCAGGTACTTGTGATTTTGTGCCTCTACTGATTTTGTAATTTCTTGACCTCAGCCCATGTGCCATGCTTTGCTGCAGATTTATTGAAGTCAGGAGTTCACAGCTTCAAGTGAGATTCAGAAGAGAGTTTATGGATGCCAGGAAGGTCAGAAATGAAGAAGTGGGACAGATGCACCTTAAGGAAAGCGCTTTCCTCCCCTCTCTGAAGAGCAAATAGCTACAGCTCTGAAAATCCTGCTCAGCAGCTTGGTCTCCCTAAAATGCCCCAATCTCACTCTGGTTTTGCGTTCGGTTGGGTTTTTTTTCCCAAACCTATTTTGCTGCATTTGGAAACCATTTTTCCCAGCACTGTTCTACCACTTCCAGCTACGCTGCACTTGGGGTGCAACACCCTACCACCACCTCACCTGCTGCACTTGGGGTGCAATGCCTTACCACCACCATCCGCCCTTTCTAGAGATTTGAGGTCTCAGAAATGACAAGGACAGACTTCCCCCTGGGAGCCGTCTGAAAGAGCAGTGACGCATTTTCCTACATCCATCCTGTGTGTTTTGGGTCTCCTTGATGTGAAATTAATAGGGAGCAGGAGCAAGAGGTGAGGTCCGTAATGACTGAAGTGTGAAATGGAGGAGCTCCGTTCCTTACTCCTTTGCTCCCAAGGCAGGCTGCCCCCCTGGTGCTGTGACAACCTCCCACCTCAGTTCAGAGACACTCCAGTGTCTAGTTCCTCAGTAGGCTGCTTTGTACAAGTCTGCTGGGTGGCAGCAGGGGTCCAGGCTGCCAGCAGTGCATAAACACACCTAGCCAGGAGCCTGAGGCGGGGACACAGATTTAATGCTTTTCATTCTCTGTTGCTGAAAAAAAAATTTGCAATTTACTCACTACATGTTTTCACTGTTAAAAGAAAGAGGAGCTTGTTGATACACAAGTAATACTGCTTTAATATACTGACAGCTTTAAACCAGTGCAGCTCCCTTAGGATGGACACAGCTGCCGGCTTCGAGGTGTTTATGGCACCGCATTGCCAGGGGAATGAGCTATAAGCACATAACAGACCTTTGCAGCCCCCTTGACAGCATCAGATGAAATTTCGGTTAGATAAACAAAAAGACTATCCAAAAATCCACTCCCAATCAAGCTAATAATCAACACCATGTAAGTGAGGTCTAAATTTTTGGCTGTCACAACAGAGACAGATGCATCCAGAGGTTCCTCTTCAGACAGTCTGCAGTAGCTTTGAAAATAGGTCACTTGATGCATCTCAGTGGGCATTAATAGGCATATCTAGTAAGGACCACTGACGCTTAAGTACTTCACTGCTGAAGACAGAGCCATGGTGTTCCTCAAGCCTGAACAGATGAAGTCAGCTCGTCTGTCTCCTTGGCACTATTTACCTTACAAGGGGTTTGTTTGCACAGTGCAGCTGTTGATGGGCAGACATAGTTTGAGCCAAGGCAATGAGGACCACAAAAGCAATGTGAATTCCTTCTTTCTCTTCTCCACGTCAAATCTGTAGAGTAGCAAGACTAGGAGAGTTTCTACTCCTCTGCCACAGATAGTAATTGGGAAGTCAGGTTATGTGTCTTTGACACTGTTCCCCAACATCATCTTATGTCACTATCACCACAATCCACTGACAAACACAAGAAGGAGGATGGATAAGCCATTTTTTGCGTTATCAAACCAGCACACCTAAAGCATTGACATCTTTGGGGTTAAAATCTGCAAAATAGCTTGTGCAATTTACCACCAAACCTGCCTGAACACCAGCACTTCATTCCACAGATGCCCACATTTACCGCTACTTGCATCTCTCATCCCTGAAAAAAAACAAAAACAACAACCCCCCCCCCTCCCCCAAACAAACTAAGAGCCAGCTAGAGAACAGACTACTTCAAAGATCAATCTGCACTTCCTTGTAAAATGCCCCTCTGCACGGGAGCAAATTGAAGCAGTGTTGCATCACTTGGGGTCTTTCTCCTACCCTTTCAAACCCTAAATGCAGTTTGGGAATTTGTGTTGGTAAAAACACATGCAGTCATATGTTTTTCAGCCAGCCAAATCATTGGGAGTCTACTCACTGCTGGGTATTTAGAGAGAGGAAGGTGAAATTAAACCCTGCAGACCACACAGCTCATCCCCAGCAAGGCAGGCACCACCCCATGTCCTGGTGACAGAAGACTTGCTAGAAAAATTCTGCCTAGCTTTCCTCACACTGCCACATGAAATACAAATCAGATTTCACCCTGAAAATATGAAGTGTGAAAAACAAACTATCTAGGGAGAACCAAGATCTCACTATGGACTACTAAATTATCTCAAACTAATTAGACTTTGTCTTTAGTCCAGCACAGCAACTCCTGCATCCCCATCCTTGCCCTCATGGATCATTTGGTGTATTTTATTTTTTTTGCAGTGGGCCGAACACACAGCACCCCATGGCTTTTGGAATCCCCTTCAACTTCAAGTTGATTGTGCTTTCCAGGCTTCATCTTTGTTCAGGATATAAGCACAGGCCTGTAAGAATAGAAGCGAGAAAACTGTGCAGTTTTTACTGGTGTGTATTATTTCCCATCTTGATTGCAGCAGAATTTGTTTCCCTGTCCTGCAGTTCCATTTAACTTCCCAGGAAAAAAAAAAAAACACAAACGAAACAACTACCAAAAAAACCCAACAAAAAATTCCCCCAACAAATTCACAGTGATTTATAGAAAAACAAGGTTAGTGAGGTTACGGCCTTCATTGTCTCCCCTAAGTGAAGTTCTGAGATTTAAAAAATGAATACTTATTTAGCAAGAGAAAGTTTGTTAGGTCTGAAGGTCTGTTTTTGTCTTTCTTCTCAAGGGAGAGGGGATTTTTGGAAAGCTACTAAGTTGCATTTTTAAAAAAAAAAACAATAAAACCTCATTTGGCTTGTGTGTCCTTTTTTGAAACATTTGACTGGAAGAGTGAAGCGCGGCGCTAACACATAGTGCGAGGAGCAAAGGGGAGGGAACACGTGCCAAGGTCACCTCCTCAGCGGTAGCAATGGCAAGCTTCACAGCAGCGATATAAAACCTCCCTTTGATAGAAGATACTACTCACAGCTACTTTTTAAGAGCTATAAAAATCCAGAGCTGGCACACATTAATTAAAGGGTTCAGAGAGAAGCGCTGCACATCAGTCTTGGCAGCGGGTGACTGAAGGGCATGTAGCGCATATGGGAGCAAAATGCCCATGGTCGGTGTTAGCTAAAATATTTCCATTTTTATCACCTCCAGGTTTGTGAGCGGGCAGCACAGATGGCTTGCAGCTGGGGAGCCAGTCAGCACACTCGTGAGGAAGCGATGTGACCTGTGTCATGAAGCAAGGCATACTATAAGGAAGATTTTCTTCATGACTAGCCCAAATCTCCTTCATTGACATTTAAGTCCATAACCTCCTGTCCTAGCTAGACTAGAAAGAAAACTGCCCTCCTCTTCACCACAATATTTTTCTTCACCACAATATTTTTCTTATTTAGCTCCTTGTCTCTCAGTTCTTTGTTTCCCCTAAGGTAGATCACAGAATCATAGAATGGTTTGGGTTGGAAGGGACCTTAAAGATCATCAAGTTCCAACCACCTTGCCATGAGATAAACTCAGTTCTTCTGGGCTTTGTTCATAAGCCACATTTCCATGCTGGTGTTCTCCGCAGAGCACTGGACTCACCTTCCAGAGTGGCAGGCCCTGAGCAAAAGAGGCAATAAGGAGGACAAGGATCCATCTGGGCTTCCCTCAGCTCCTTTCCTTCCGTGTTTACAGCAAGGCAGGCTGAGATGGCTGAGGTTACTACTCAAGTGCAAACCTGCTAGCTATGGCAATTTCTCTTCCTTGTCCCCTACTGCAGCCCGTCATGAGAAATAAGCTTTTTCTTTAAAATCACTCATGAGCCACAGCTGGTGGTGAAACACATCCAACTAAAGGATGCTGGCTGGCAGGATTTCTTTCTGCTTTTAACTGGTGATCATTCCAATTGAGTGAAATGAAGATAACCCACCTTTTTTAGCTCTTACATGTACCTATGTGTACTTACACCACCTTCTTTGTCTGAGGTTACAGCAGGGCTTCTACACTGTCAATAGCAAGAACACCCTCTAATATTTCAGCACATGCTCAAAACCCTGAAAGCAGTGGAGGAGAACTGGGGGGCATGGAGCTAATGGGGCCGGAGCCCAGCAGCACTGAGTCCTAATGCCCATTTTACAAGGCAGAGAAAAAAATACAACATACTTGGATATTTTGGCGGGGCAGGAGGGGGGTGCGTGTCTAATGCTCAGCACCATCTAGTGGTTGTCACCTGTGGCCATCCTGCACACGCGCTGGAAGGCCTGTTGAATTTTAAGCTTTCTCCGCCATAGCCAATTTGTCAAGAGATGGGCAGTGTAGTCTGGTATTTTCCAGGGCTCTGTAAAGATTTCTTAATTTTAGAGCTTGAACTGACTCTTTTTCTATTGCCAGGAAAGTATCTGTAAAACGGAGCTGCTCTTTAAGACATCAGCACAGAGCTTTGAGATGTGCAGCTGAACAACATCGAGTATTGCTACCCATGCATCACAGGAGAACTGGAGGGGGAAAGAATAGGGTGTAATGCTTTTAAAATATATGGAAAGCATTATCTGAATAGTAAAAATCTGACATAAAACTATATACACATACTTATAGCTCAGATTTGGGCTCTCTGTGGCCCTTGCTAGACAAGCAGGGATAATGATTTTTTTATTCACAGTGCATTTAAAGGAGGTCCCACTCCGATTTTCACAACTTGCCACCAGCAGCCAGACTCTCTGCTTTTATCTATGGTTAAAAGTCCTGGAAGGAGTCAGGGCGCAGAGGGAAAAAGGGAGAGCAACTGGCAGATCTCAGCTGACACAAAGTACCATTTGGCATTTTTCAAAGGACAATCAATTGGAAAGGACTTGCTGTTAATCAATGTGAAACAGATACACGTCAGTTCCCCACAGAGCACACGACAATGCGAAACAGCTTCCTTAGAGAAGCAGGTTTTTGTGAAGGAGGTTTGGACAGGCAATTTTTCTCTTAAGCCTGCATTTCTGACAGCTGCCTAGTACCTTTTTCCCCGACTTGCCACATTTGTGCTGAGATATATGTATGTCTTCTCTCTTTTGCTCCTTAACCATTGCACAGTCTTCCAATTTTTTAAGCAAAGAAAGACAGAAGCCATATTTTATATCAGCTATAGCTGAAGCTAGATTTTTTTTCTGGGCAAGGAAATGGTTTCTTGTTATCTGAAGATGACATCTCTATTTTACAATAAAAGCCTTCATCCTCTTTTTTTTTTTTTTTCAGTTCTCTTTACTCCCCCATCTCACAAATTGAACTTATCCAATAGCTTGCAAAGAAAAATAATAAAAGAAAGATGGTTTTGCTCTGTTTCCTGGCGACCAACACCACTGAGACCCCAGGTGGTATCACAGTGGCTAATTCAAGACAGAAACAAGCACCACGATAGTTAAGTGGGAAGAAAAGATGCAGCACTAACCTTGGTGCAGAAAATTTCACTGAATTTCACTGAATTATTAGAGTTGGAAGGGACCACAGAGATCATCTAGTCCAACTCCCCTGCTGAAGCA
>JAOQGH010000040.1:28679101-28705752 GCA_025769975.1 Gallinago jamesoni
TGTCCTCTCACTGGCAACCACTGAAAAGAGTCTGGCTCCCTCCTCCTTCAAACCACCCTTTAGATACTTATAGGCATACTTGCCACGGCTGTCTGCTGTTCATGACGGAATTCACAGTGATAGAGGAATCTGTTTTGAATATGGGAAGTGATGTTCCATGCATGTTTATTTGGCTTTTTGGTGTTTTTCTTTCCTGAATAAGTTTAACCATGTTGTCTCTCTTGCGTTACCCTCTCTACCTGTAAAAACATTAAACAAAACTCCCTTGACACGGGGCTAATACACACTGTGGCTCTCTTAATAACCCACAGAGAAAGCTGACTGTGTCTTTGCACTTAACCTCAAACTGCATCTCCCTTTCTTCAGAACAATGTACTCCTGAGGGTGGAGAAAAGTCCTTATGCCCAATACAGCACTACATAAAATGAGAGAAAGGGCTTTAAAATGCCCGTTATTCCCAAAGAACATCAAGGGGATGGCAGTTTGTGTCAAACTGTGGGAATGAAGAAGGCAGTATAAGTCTGGGCTACTGTGGAGGCCTGAAGGAAGGAGAGATCAAGGAGCGATGATGGGAACTGACCTACTGGTTCAGATTGGAGGTGCCTCTAAATCAGAACAGAACATCGCAGACTGGTGAGGGCTCCTGGTGACTCCTTATTATGGAAGATCCCTCTGCATGTGCATGTGTGCTCCTCAAAGGCATTTAGGCACAAGGCCAGGGCAATGAGGTACTTCTCAAGAATAACCACGTGGCCTTCAATGAAAAAAAAAACAAACCCACCGAAAAATGTTATAGATAGTGCAGAGTAAAGATATTCCACAGGAAGCCAGAGGAATAGAAATGCAAGAGGAAGACAGCTCCCCATCCCTGCCATTGGTGAATACCAAACAGAGAAAAATGCAAGAAACTCACGGGCGTAAGTTGTCTTCAGTCCTGTCAGTCATAGATGTGACAGCTGGGAGTTTTAAAGACTGTCAAAGGAGGGAAATCAAGGCACTGCAAATGCCAGGTCTGCCAGCAGCATAATTAACATGACACATAAGGTCTGCTCAGAAATGCAGCACTTCCTGCACCTCCAACTGCTGCTCAAAAATGCTGCTTGGCTGGTAATTCCTGCACCTTGCAACAACGTCTAAGTTGCTGCAAAGCCAAGAAAAAGGCAAACTGTAGTGTTTGGGAAGGCAGAAGTCATTTGTATCCCATGAGGGAAGTCAAACTAGCCTACCACAGGGCTGGTTGGTACTTACATCGCAGAGGAGTGTCACTGGAAACACACACCCAGTCGTACTCTTAGAAAAGTACATCCATTTCACATGGGCAAAACATCTGAAACGAACAGGATGGAGGCAAGGTCTGCAGGGAATTCATAAACCAAGACAGGTTTGGGGACATCAGCAACTGGAGTGTGCTCCCCACTCACCTGCAAGAACCAGTCTGAGATAGGTGGCAATCAAGTGCCAGATAAAAGGAAAAAATTCTCTTCCCCATCTCAGGCAACGTACCTCGAGCACACTTACAAACATCAAGTGACAAGTGACAGAATGAAAAATCCCATGTGAAAGCCAGCTCAACACAGAGGCATGGCAATTCTTGCCCTCCACAGGCAAAACGGATGTGCCTGGTTCAGTGCAGGAAGGTCCTAGTATCATTAAGATACTTAGGGCAATCGAGATAAAAACTTAGATTTTGCTCAACCCAACCATTCATTTACAGAATCACAAAATCACAGAATGATATGGGGTTGGAAGGGACCTCTGGAGATCACCTAGTCCAACCCCCCCTGCCAGAGCAGGTCTGCCTACAGGAACTTGTCCAGGCGGGTTTTGAACATACCCAGACACGGAGACTCCACCACCTCTCTGGGCAGCCTATTCCAGGGCTCTGCCACCCTCAAAGAAGTCACTCCTCATGTTTAGATGGAGCTTCTTAAGTTCAAGTTTGTGCCCATTACCTCTTGTCCTGTCACTGGGCACCACTGAAAAAAAGCTGTCCCCTTCCTCTTGACACCCACCCTTTAAGTATTTATAAGCATTGATCAGATCCCCCCTCAGCCTTATCTGCTCCAGACTAAAAAGACCCAAGTCCCTCAGCCTTTCCTCATAGGAGAGATGCTCCAGAACCCTAACCATCTTTGTTGTCCTCTGCTGTACCCTCTCCAGCAGTTCCTCGTTCTTCTTGAACTTTTTTAAAAAGGGTAGATCTGTAGACATCATGACTGACCAATGTGACCAGGCCAAGGACAGCAGCTGAATTCCCCGAGAGCCTGAGAACAATTCAAGTACACCCGAGCAAACCTGCTATGGCATTGCTCAGAAGTATAGTACAGCTGCCAGCACGGGCTCTTCCATGGCTGATCTCTAACAGACATATCAGGGAAGGGAAACCCAGAGGGGGAGGTTCAGGTGTTACTGTAAGGAACTGTGGACTCACAAGGACAGGGTGAGACACAGGGAAAGAAAAGAAATAGCAGGCACACGAAAAAGGAAAAAGAAAAAAAAAAAAAAAAGATCTTCAATAGTGCTAAGTCTGGTAAAAGAGAAAATTTTTACTGAATGTAGCAAGTAGCAATGAAAACATACATACAAGTTCTATCTATAGACTGGCAGAAAATTTAAAATCACAATCATATAAAAATAACCTATTTCTGCACAATAAATATATCACTTCCTCTCCTCTTTCAGATTGACTTAAAACAATGAAAGTTAAGGATTTCTTACAAACAAAAAAGAATCTTAGTTAAGAAAATATTTATGAAGTTTTCCTTGCAAATTTCTATTTCTGAATAAGCAATTTGGAAAAAAAAAACCACAAAACTCTTCAATGATACCACTGACTCCTTGTATTTAGAGGACTTTGTCTCAATATCATTTTCTTGCCTCAACAAAGAGAAAAGACAGCAGCCCTGTGGTCAGCCTACAAGTTCCATTAAATAAGGACTCCTTGATCAGGAGTTCCTGCATCTGAACAAAGGGAGAAA
This sequence comes from Gallinago jamesoni, assembly GCA_025769975.1. NCBI lineage: Eukaryota > Metazoa > Chordata > Aves > Charadriiformes > Scolopacidae > Gallinago > Gallinago jamesoni. The sequence continues at coordinate 28,682,080 of JAOQGH010000040.1, forward strand.
AATCAAAGCAGAATGAAGAAGCGAGATGGGCACCTTGTACTCCTGATTGTTGAAAAGGAGTTTCTGAGCCATGCAAAGAGCTCTCACCACCCTGATCAGGTGGCACTCAAGATAGGAGATCGCACTATCTGAACACATGCTCAAAATGCTATGGAGAGAAATAGTTGTATCCAAGCTGCTGTTGTAGACAGGAGGTTCTTGCTGAGATTACAATCAGCTGTGCAAACGAGCAGAGACAGAACACACTTGGCTACATCAGTTTCTGTTAGGACCTGTCCGTGGTATAAAATTGCCCATATAATGAAAATGGTCTCATTTGCAGCTCAGAGATAAGTAGTATTTATCATTAATCTTTGATTCCTTCTGCTCAAGCTGCTACTGCAGCTCCTCTGGGATGGCATTAATGTACCATTTCTTCATGGCTCCTACTTATCTCAAACAGTCTCTGCTCCAAACAGGTTTTCCATCCCCGGCCTGTGAAATTTCTTGAATCATCTGATAAGGGAGAGTTTCAGCCATGGTATCAGCAGGTCCATGATTCTGCCCAAATGTTATAATAAAATGTGGGTCAACTACGCTATACGCAGTAGTGTGAAGTACGACTTCAGGGCTTTACTGAAACTTCTTTGCAGAGACCTGTAAGAGTTGAGCATAGCTTCATCATTCAGGAGAAGCACGCTCATGCAATCAAAATAATCAAAAGTGATTTCACAGATAGGGGCATATATTTTTAAAAAGTTATATTTAACTAAGGTCTAGCACCAGGCAAAAAACACAAATATTTAGAGACAGTCAGACAGCAGCACATTTTAAAAAAACAACAGTAATAATTAGCACACACTAGCTTATATTTTCAAAGTATTTTACAAAAACATGAATTAATTAAGCCTCACAACACTCTTGTGAGATAGGTAAGTATTATTAGTCCCATTTTAGAGACAGGAAAACAGGCATGGAAAGAGTATGACCTGCTCACCACCACACACGTCAAATCCAGGAACAGAACACTAGACCTTCCAGTTTTCTGCCACACGTGGTCTGACGTCTTAAAAGATGCTGGTATTTAAATAAAAATAGTTTCCTCTCATCCCTTTTAAGACACCTGACCCCATTTCAGTCTGATATGAAAAGGTACCCACTGCAAGTTATTCATGATAAACAAGTGGAAGTAGGACACGACATTTTTTATAGACTGTATGTTGCTGGAAGGTGTTCAAGAAAAGACTTGACATGGGTGATTCCATAGTGCCAGAGCCAAAAAGAGTCACTTCTCATCAGGGACCTGCCACCAGCGAACTCACTGAGGCCTATATGCAATGCTGATACAGCTCAGAATCTGAAAAAAAAGGTAAGGTTTCTTTGCCATTTCCAAACAAGGAATCTCTCTCTGGCAAGGAGTCTTCTCTGAGAAGAACTCATGAGTACAACTGCACTGAAAGCAAAGACTTCTATCAGGAGAATCTCAAGGTGCAGCTGAGGGCGCAGATGTATCTGTCAAAAAAAACTCGAAATGTTAAAATATTGTGCTCTGTGTTGAGAGATGGTCTGGAGGCATCAGCCATTCAGAGGGGTAGAAAATAACTCCCCATAGTCACTTTGAAAAGGCAAGTTCCTTTGCATATCACTCTTGCACTGAATGTGTCAGTGACAGACTAGGATTAAAAATTCCAAACCACCTCGTCATGGTTTCATCTGAGATAGAGTTGACTTTCTTACTAGTAGCTGGTGTGGTGCTATGTTTTGGATTTGAGAGGAAAATAGTGTTGGTAAAACACTGATGTTTTCAGTTACTGCTAAGCAGTCAAGGCCTTTTTTGCCTCTCTCACAGCCCCACCAGCGAGCAGGCCAGGAATGTAAAAAAACGTGGGAGGAGACACAGCCGGGACAGCTGACCCCAACTGGCCACAGGGCTATTTCATGCCGTATGATGTCAGTAGATCAAGCCGGGGGAAGAAGGAGGACGCAGGGAATGTTCAAAGTGATGGTGTTTGTCTTCCCAAGTAACTGTTACATGTGATGGAGCCCGGCTCTCCTGGTGATGGCTGAACACCCGCCTGACAACAGGAAGCAGTGAAAAAATTCCTTGTTTTGCTTTGCTCACACATGTGGCTTTTGCTCCACCTGTTAAACTATCTTTCTCTCAACCCACAAGGGTTTTTTTTCCTCACTTTTTACACTTCTGATTCTCTTCCCCATCCCAGCTGGGGGGAGTGAACGAGCAGCTGCATGGTCCTAGTTGCTGGTGGGATTAAACCATGACACACCTGAAAATTCAAGTCGGATTCAATTGATTTAACTCTTATAAAATGCCAAACCTGGCAGATCCACTGCTGCCTGTTTGCACACCCAGGCCCAGAGGTTAGTGGAGACATAGAAATAAAAACAGTCCTTCCACTTTCAGTTACATATGTCCATTAGACATCTAGAGTCCAGGAAGTTAGTTTCACGAAAGCTCAATCTGAAGATCCTCCCCATACTTTCGGATCAGCTTCATGTGGTTGTGGTCCACTGACCATTGCTCTGGGAGGTGCTTGGGCTGCATGCTGTCCAAGAAATGCTGCCGCCAGCGTCTCTCCAACTGCATAAGGGAGCGCAGGCCTCCTTTAGCAAAACACTGCACCACCTTTAGTCCATGTGGCATGTAGCTCTCATTGCAGATCCTGCCAGGACACAAGGAGAGTTTATTTTCACACAAGCCCACTGTAAGACTCTAGACCTGTCTACAATGAACAGCAAGACACTGAAGATGCTTTCAAGCTGCAGAGTCTAATTACAGACACATGGTAAACTAACCAGGAGGGAGAGCTTTAAGCTCTATGTCAATGCCAGACTGCTTTCTGGAGCACAGTCATGCTGGGAAGCTGGTTTCTTTGAACTGTTCTTCTTTTACAGCAATACTAAACAAAGCTCTCAAGGTCCATTAGAAGCTCCTCAGAAGACAGACTGCAAATTTCTCAAGGCAAGAACTATATGACCCTCCAGAGCCCTGATCCTGCCACTGAATTCCCTGCCTGGATAGATTCTGAGTTATAACATTGGGACATTACAAACAACAGTGAGGATAACAATGAGAAAATACTGATTTCATGGAGAGACCAGATATTAGTTAAGAAAAGATATTTGGGGAGGCTTTGAGAAAGAGAGGAGACTTCCGATATGATTGTCTCTCAGTCTCTCTCTCTGATCTGTCCTTCAGAAGGTATAAAATAGTGGAGGGGAAGACGGAGAACAAGAACAGGAGGAGATTGCCGGAACAGAAAGGGAAAGAGGGGAAAAAACAAGAGTTGCAGTTCACAAACCACTGCTGAGTTGAGAGGAAAAGGGGGTAAACAAAAACAAAAACACAGTATGAAACGCAGAGTGCAATTGTCTGCTTAGAGCCTTAGGCTACAGTTCAAACAATTATCTTCTTCCTATCCTTGCTTTCTAGTTAAATGCATCAAAGTAGTATAAAACCAGACTCTGGAGGCTTATACAAATTACAAAGTTATGCTTCTAGAGGCTCATTTTCACTGTGCAGATCAACTCCTAGTAGTCTCAAATTCAGAAATGTAAGTCAGCATGCATGATCCCTAGCTGTGCAAATTCTACTGGATTTTCTTTCATTTTGCTGCAGTAATATTTACCCAAGGCTCTGTGTGTAGTCAACTTTTTGTTGAACTTCTGTGCCAACATAAATTACTAAAATGTTACGTCTGCTCATGGGCTTGTTATACCTGGTTTCCAGACCAGCTGCTTCCTGCAGCATCTCCAGGGTGACTGTCTCTGTGTTAAAGAAGTCCTTGATGCTTTGCAGAAGTTCTGCCCTCCGGGGGTCGGGCAGGCTGTCTGCATTCAGTAGGGCTCGAGCCCCCGAACGCACTTGCCTGCGCAGAGGGTCCTCCAGCAGACGCACACCTTCCTCAGAACCAATGGGGGCACCAAACTCCTCAGCCAGCTGCTGCTTGAGGTGGTTGTCATAGTAGTTGGAGATGGCATGGCAGGACGTGCAGAGGAGGAGCACGTCATGAGAGTTGTGGTCCTTCATCTGGATAGGGAAGTGTCTTCGGTATTCGTGAGGAACAATATTCTTCCTAGGGAAGACAAACCAGCCATCTCATTACATTTTCCTGGGGCTACTACTCCCCAATTCCTCCTCTTCCTGGCCCTCAAAGGATTAATTAATGCTAAAAATCCAGGAAAAAAAACAAAGATCACCAGGGTCAGGACCCTCAGTACAACAATAGGTTCTGTAACTTCTTTTTATTTGTACTTCTCTCTACAGGTTTTCTGCATTTCCCTTTTTTTTTCCTACCAAAAATTCATTGATTTTGATTATAAAAAAAAAGTTATACTGCATAGAGTTATACTGTATTAAAAAAAAAACCATAGCAGTGCTCTATGAGACACATACCACCCAGGTAAGCAGTAACAGCTGCAAAGACAAAAAAAATCTCACCTTTCGTGTCCTCATGGATTTCAGACCTACCTAAACCTTTCAAAAATATGAGGATTAAGAAATGGAAGAAAGAGTACAGCTATTTTCACAAGGGGATGCTATCAGAACAGTGTGTGTTGGGACACTGCTGCCCCCTGTCATTCAAAGTGCAGCACATACACGGTCCACATGCTTTGCTCTCTCCAAGGACAGGTATCTCCTGCCTCTGTAAGAAGAGGGAAGGCTTTTTGTTCAGTGTCAAACTTACCCAGACGCATACAACTACAGAGCATTCAGATAGTGATAGCCCAGCCAGGATGTGAACAAGAATGACGTTTCAGGCCACTACTCAAGCTTCTGGATGCCAAACTATATGCACACTTCAGACCTATTTTAAAAGATGCATTTTTCTCTTACCCCGCTAAACAACTCACCGGATATAGGACTCTCGCTTCCCACATACAACACACAGGTTCTCTTTGACTGTCAGGTAATAATCAACTTGAGACTCGGGACGTCCTGAAGGCTCAAACCGCAGCTTCACAACAAACGGCTCTGTGCTAACTAGCTCTGAAAGGGTAAAGGCAAACAGAGAATAACTGAGACAAATTTGTACCTGAAAGCTAAAATAACAATGTTAAAACAGAGGAATCATCTTAGTAAATTCCCAACAGTATTTCCAATAAGAAAGGATACAAAAAGTTCATGCCCAGTTACCTAAGAAACAATGAAAAAAACCAAATAGCTATGTATTTCAAACACCAACACAAAAATTGGTATGCTCACCTCCAATCCCCTTGTCCAGATACCACTGAGCCTTCTTGCGATCACAAGTGCACAGGGGCTGTCCATCTGGTGCATGCAGGAAGCAGTTGTCATACAGTGGAGATTTCCTGTGAAACAAGGGCAGCATTACAGCAACTGTAACAGCATGCCAAAAAACCCTCCGAGCTCCCTATAGTCATGCGTTCCACACAGCAATTCATGTGGCCTCCTCCAAATCACAGGAGCGCCCCTAAACGCACATTTAAGGTTGCTCAGCACTGTGCAGGCTGCTGCTAAGGGAAGCAGAACATTGGAAAACTTACCTGGGGTTCACCAACTGACTGTAAGGTATCTTTGCTCTCCTGCTGCCAAGAGAACTGTAACTCTGAATCCCAGTTTTCAAGAGATGCCATCAATGATGACAACATTTTCGGAAAAAAAAGTTACATTAGAAAACAAGAGAATTCAAGTCAAGACAGACAACGAGCTAAGAGTAAGCTAAAAGAGAGTGTCAATTACAGGCAAGGCAATTTTAAGGATCAGCTGCCTAAACCCATAGTTTAATGTTTTATTAAGTCCACTTTTCTAAAACTTAGTGTGAACAGCAACTAATCCAAGAGAAATATATGAAAAAGCTCTTGGAGCACTGTGAACCTAAACACTTGAGTCCATGGGAACAACAAAGCTGAGCTGAGACCCTCTGAAACACACACACCTAACCTTAGTCAGTGGCAAAAAGTCCTGCTGGAGCGGTCTCTGGTGGTTTGTGGCAGTGTGTGGAAAGACTCTGTTCTGCAGAAAACATTTCCTTACTCTGCCAACCTCCTTCAAACAAAACTGAAGAGCAGAGCAGGTTGAGCTCAGGAAGCACCTGGGAGGAACTGGCCAGGGATACAGACATGTCACCACACACTGTGGAAAATTTTCCTTTTTTTACAGCAAGATCATACAAATAAGTACTCAGCAGAGCTCTGCTAGCTGAAAAGGTTGATTGACAGGCTATATAATCTGACAAAAGGATTTCTTCTGAGGTCCAAGGAGGAAAAAAACACAACAAAACAATAATGATACCGGAGGTCTCCTTCCACTGAGCATCAGCAGTTCAGCTCAATCACCACGATAACTACAGTACTTCCTAACTCTAAATCAATAAACATTAAAAATAAACAGGCTTATAGAAAGTAAAAAGTGGAAATGGACTTTTGAAATCACGTTCAGTCTTATTACAGACAAGAGCCAGACTGCTGGAGATACTGTAAAAAACAGTGAGTCTACAGATCTCAAGTCAAGTGCTGTTAAAAACAACAAATAAACAACCAACCATAGAAAGATCTCAATTTAGCTCAGAATGCAATTTTGTTTTAATTTTAACCTTCCCATGAGGTGCAGTCCTTCTGTTTTGTATGATATGGGCTCCAAAAGGAAAAAAAAAAAAGTACATCTGAAGAGACTTGCTATGTACGACACAGTACCGTTAATGATTGCTAATAAAATCAATATTATTGATGGTATTAAAACGCCTTTATTGCCAATCCAATAAACTTGAAAAGGAGAAAATAAATACAAAAATGACTGGTTTTCTTTCCAAATGCTAATTACAGATAATTTTATTTCCTACATTCATGTGATTAATTTTATTAGATTGCATCCAAACAAAACCACACGTACTAGCTCTCCATGTATTCCACTGCATTGAGCTTAAAGAGACTTTTCCAACTTGTTTTAATTTAAAAACAACTGAACTTTCAGTAGCAAAAGGCTGTAAGAATTTAGGTTGTGCTCCACAAAAATCACCTGCAGGACAGGGACCCTGAATCCAGCAACAGCTGAGCCTGCAAAGCCAAAGCAGTACTGTCCCACAGAAGTGCCCTGCTTTGATGCTGCCACAGACTGTCCTTCCTGTGTCCTCCAGGCACCTCACATAAGGTGTCTCACCCCTTCTAACCTTAGCTTTCATCTCTGTTCTGCGCTCTCCTAGGTCACTGTGGTCACAGAGATGTCAGGGTGCTAAGCAAACAGCACTCCATGAGGCAGATCCTGCTGACAGGACAAGCTCCGTGCAGTTGCCACCTTTTTCCTGGAAGAGACAGGGCACAGCTGTGTGGGCAGCAAGTGCCACCAGGACAGCCAAGCGCCTCCTGCTAGGACTCAGCTCTCTAGATAATAAGGACAAAAGCTGAAGACAGCGCCTCAATCTCCTTAGGATCCCAGAGCTGCAACCACTTTCAATACCACCTAGAGGAAAAAACATAAACAGGATCTAGCTCCCATGAACTGTGTTTTCTTTCCTAGCTCATATTATCCACTCTGTTTAATGAGCAGTGCATGAGGCATCATTCAAAGTTTTCCACCTGCAGCCCAAGGAGTAAAACAGGCTCATAGACTTACCGTGCAGAATATCCCACGCCCAGAGGCTTTCGCTTGTGCCTCCGTGGATCTCTCACTTGCTGACTGCCAGAGGGCTGGCCATTCACTGCAGATTTCCGATTCTTTGTCTTCTGAGGGGAATGTCCCTCTCCACTCTTCTCTCCTGTGCTGCCACTCCTCCTTCCTCTAAATGGGATATCCACCAAGCCCCGGCATTTACCCAGTGCTTTCTCCCAAGCAGCGATATAATTTTCACCTTCAGATGTGGCAAATCCCAGCAAATGGAGAAACAGAGCCACTGAGACCTGGGCATCCCTAGCAGCATAGAGAACCTGCAGAAAAGCATAGGCATCAAGATACTGACAAACAGCAAACACTCACATGCTACATTATCAGTCTTTAACACTAGGTACAGCAAAGCTAGAAGTTGAATTTATTTCCTTTTGAAGTTCACCCAGGGTTCTGGTAGTTAGTGACACTTTCATAGCATCACCACACCCCAGGTTTTTAGGGTCAGTCATACTTGAAATACTCATGGGTGCCTTCATGGAAACACAAAGGGCAGAAAAAAATCTTCAGGTCAGCCAGGCCTTAAAACCTTCCCACCCCCAACGAGCCCTCCCTAAATGAAAAAAAGCTTCCTTTTGATAAGACTGCCTGTTCAGTGTGGTTATTTATCCTGTCACTCCCTCTACCGGTCACTGATTTTCTACACACCTGTAGCATGACAGTAAAGAAAGTGAGCAAGCAGGGAAAACACAATGGTCTAAAGACGGTGAACAAGGTTTCTAGGGTCTCTCTTTAATATTGTACTAATTGCTATAGATTGGAGTAAACAAAATAATAAAAGGGTGAGATTTTGGGTGCACAAATACTTCTTTAAGGGATCTTGCCTTATAGATCTTTCAGGACTAAAAGAAATCAAGAGCCAAGAATGCCGGGAGAACAGGAGAAAATTACCTTCATGGAAAAGGAGGGAAATGCAGGCACAGAGTCTGAAATTAACTTCAGACCACAGTCACACATAAGGTTCTGAGGCAGAACTCGAAGAAGGCTCAGATCTCCCTACTGTAATGTCTCTTCTCTACTAAGAAGGTTGATTTGCCTCCCAAAACACCAAGTTGAAGTGGAAGACACACCTGATCTTGTGTCAGTTCTTCTGCCTCCCAGTTGCTGCAACGCACATGAGGAGACTTGTCAAGCGGGCAGTTCAGGACTTTTTCAGCTAAAGACTTAAGGCTAAGGCAGTTGTGAAGTAGATCCTTCCTTTAGTTTAACAAAGAAAGTGAAACAAACATATTAAAAATGAAACTATACACCCATGCAAATTTGGATGGCCTCAAACACCCTGAACCTGCCAGAACACAATGCACATGATGCGTGACTCCCACTCAAACAGCACTCAGCCACCTGACAGCTTTTACAGGCCCTCTCCCTCCCCTCTGCTAAAATGTCCTTCCTAGATTTAGTAATTATCTAGTGCCTGCAACATGCAAAACAGGCAAGGCTGGGAGTTGATAACATTTAAGGCTTAAATGTTTGGCTCTGAACTACCCACTTCTGAACTAAAGAGGTCTATCACAGAGTGATGGATTGCCTGCTGTAGGGATTCACGGGGAGCATGAGAGCCAGGAATAACTCAGAGGAATTGTGGCCATTAGAGACAATTAGTTCATCCTCATTGATAAAAAGGCACCATCAGGTCAACAAATTCATGCCCCAGATCACTAACACCACACCCAGGCATACATATACTGAAGAATATTCTCAAGTAAAACACTGTATTTTAGGAAGAACGAAGGATGAAAAAATGGCATCACAATTGTAACCTTTTAACGAAAGCACTGTTACTAGAAGAGAAAATTAGAGATGCTCTATTTTAGCAATTTTTCAACAAATCCTGTAATTCAACAGTTCCACTTAAGTGCCCCTGGCACGTTTACCCATACTTCTAGAAGGTATTCAAATATCTGTAGACATGTTGATCACTCTCACTGTGTTACACTACCATGCCTGGACTTCTTACAAGCTGAAGCATGATACCCAGAAAAGTTCATATGGGTATCGCATGAGAAGACTAACATAACAGACACAATTAGCATATGAAATCTTCATGAAGATTTCTTTTCCATTTGCAAGACCATAGAATAGAAGCACGACATGTTCTTGGGCTGCAGCTGTAAACGCTCATGCTCTAAAACCATCCTGAGAACTCCAGACCTACCTGCCTTGTATCGTTCAGCATATGCAAATTACTTTTAAAATATTTCCAACTCAAATGATGCCTTAAACAGAGCTGCCTCTCTCTTCAGACACTCACCGCTGTCTCATGGCTAAATACCGGAGATCCACACTCCCTTTGACTGGAAGATCATAATCGTGAAGTAATTTGCAAGCATCTTCCCAGCATCCTACCCCAACTTTCAACACAGTACTATCTGCCATGATGTCCACCAGGGTCTTTGGGATAGTCTGTCCATTGGCAACAAGTCTGGGCAACCGAACAAGAATGCAGAGGCCACTGGAAGAAGCCATCTGTAGGAGGGATACGGGATTTGCTTTTCCCCGCACAGATACCTGAAATATAAAGAAAGAGTCTGGGTTACAGCATTATTACTAATACTGGAGCTGGAACAAATTGCAGAGGCCACTGAAGACAGGAAATACCTGTCAGTTTATACAATCAGTATTGTTACATGTCTCTAAAATTTTACTGCAAATTTTTCTGTTTCACGGTATTACTGTCCCCCAGCTACTTCTTGCCACACTCCTACAAGAGAAACTTTCCCCCTTTCACCCTTCGCCCTCATAGCTGAGCTGGTGGAAGACATCCAACACATTTCTTAATCTGCATCAGCACAAAGCCACCCACTACAGAAACGTTTATGGCAAACACATTAATTGTGGCTTATACTAATGACCGTGAAGTGAATAAATTTCCAGCCAAAATAATAGTGAAGCCAGGCTTCATGACTCAAAGCCTGTTTTGAGAGTTCACACAGGCAAATGTGCAAGTGGAACTCTGCTTTCTGGTAGCCCCGGTGAGTTATATATACATATCAGTATTATCCTCCTTTTTGGGTTTGTTAAGAATTTTTTTCTTAGCTGAATTTAAAACAGTGTAAACTCAAGCTACTTCTAGTAAATCGCATTTAAAGAGATATTATACAAAACATGTAGTGCTATATTTAGCCATACAAGTATCAGTATGTTTAGCATAGTCATTTTATCACAGGCATTCTGTGAATGAATACAACTAGTGAATTAAAAACTTACATTTAGCACACTTAAATGTGAAAACAATCAAAATTAGCAGCTACTTCACTGCTGTCATGACAGATAATCACATAGGCAGTTTCAATAGTCAGTCCTGTTGTGTCCATTCAAGCAAAGGAATCACTCCTACCCAGATGACTTCCCACTGCAATTTGCAATCTAAAGGAGAGGCGGTTCTCCATCACTCACCCACTCACAATCAACTCCAAGCACTGGCCACTTCTCCAGCTCGTTCTTCAGCAAAGGTTCAACTTGGTCCCACTCCTCCTGCTCTGAAACTATCACTATGTCTGCACCAAGGGTCCTCTCCACCCGGGAAAAGGTGGGAGATCTGAATAAGGAAAGCACCTCCTTATCCTCCACCTTAATCGGTTTCTCATCTCCCGAGTTTGTAACTGCTTCCTCTCGCTGGCTACTACAGCGTGCTTTTCCTTTCCGACGCTGGGCTGCTTTCCACAAAACCAGGCCCCCCACTGCAACACCCAGGAGGGTCGCCAAAGTAATCGTCACTGCTGTTTGCTTGCGCATTTTTTTATAATTCTCTTTTTCCCCCTTTACCCACTCAAAATGGCCCTGAAGGATTTTATCATGGCCTGCAAAGAAAAAGGAAAGAGGTGGAAATTAAAGGCAAGTTAATTAAGTGTGTTTAGACATATTAAATACACCCACTGATATCATAACAAGGTTCTAGCCACAGCTCGCGATCCTGACCGGAGGATCGAGTCTCACTTTGACAGATTTGGGATTGGGGAACAGACTGCTGCAGGGATGGACTGGGCAGGAGAGTGAATGGTGCTGTTGATCACACTACCAGAAACCTTAAAGGTAATGCACCGATTTATACTAGTACAACTAGATGCCTCCACAAACTCTCATATAAAAAAAAAAAAAAAAGTCGGGGCTATTCACGGGATCTTTTTGCTCAGTTTGGACCCCGATCAGCCTAAACAAGGACAAAATGACATCACTGCACAATAAGCATGTCCATTCATGCATTATTAAATAATAGGCATTGTCCATTACATTCACATTCATATTAAGGTCAACTAGCTCTTCAGACATTGAAAAGCCCTAAAGAAGCAGCCTCTATTTATAACACCGTTTTCCCTCCGTCATACAAAAGCTTAGCTCCCCTGCAGTGAACTGAAACCAATCCTGCCACTGCCTCCCCACCTCTCCAACTCACCATGCCACCTTTTAAAGGTTGGGCTTTTGACACAAGCAGAAGCTGAGGTGTCGGTGCTCCGACCGCCCTGTGCAAACGCACTCGGAACGCGGCCACGGGCACCCGCCTGAACGCTGGTGGAGAGACCCTCCTCACTTCTTCAACCGAGGGAGAAGACCAGGGTCAGCCTCACCGACGGCCTCTGCCCCAGGTCCAGCAGCTGCCACTGCTTTGTGAGCCGGGAGATGGAGGCTCAGGCCGCCCGCTTCTGCGGATCCCCCCACCCCGCCCCACCCCACCCCGGCAGGGGAGGCCCCGATGAGAGAAACCGACCCGGGCTCAGGCCAAGCGCGGTGCATGGAGACGCCGGCCGGGCCGAGGAGGCCCAGGGAGCTGCCCTGGGCCGAGGGCAAGCCAGGGAGCCGGGGACCCGGTGCTGGGGCTTGGCAGCCATAGGCCCCCCACAGAGAGAACCGAGCACGCTCCTCTGTGTCGCCCCGCGGGCCGTGGGTAGGTGGGAGAGGGCCGCAGCGCCCCTTAACGCCAGGGCGAAGGCGCTGCCCTTTCTAGGCCTTCCCGGGGAGGCACGGGTAGCCCCCCCTCCGTGGCGAGCAGGCAGGCGGGAGGCCCACCGGCCTGCGCAGCCCAGGCACCTGCCGGCTCATCCCGCCCCCGGGGCGCCCGCACCAACCGCTCCCCTTCCCGCCCGGGCCCCGCCGCGCCGCCGCCCAGCCCACGGGCGCCCTGCCGGGGCCTGCCCGCTCGCTACCTGCCTGCCTCTCCGCGGAACGGCTGTCTCCGGCGGCAGGAACGCCCCACCGGGCAGCCGCCGCGCACACCGGGAGGCTTACAGAGCCGGACGCTTCCTCTTTCCCGGCAGTGCGAGCGGGCGGCGGGCGCCGCCATGTTGTACGGCAGCAGCCGGCCCGGCGGCTGAGGCGGGGCGGCTCTGCGGGCCTCCGCGGACGGCGCGTGCTCGGTCACCTCGGGTCGTACCCGCTAATTGCTTGTAATTAGGAAGGCTTGATGAGCAAGCTGTAGGCGGGCTGCGGAAGCTTCCCCCCCCGCGGCCGGAGAGGGCCCTGAAGCGGGCGGGCACGGCGGGGTGGTAGCCGCGGGACCCCGCGGGGTCAGCCGGGACCCTCGGCGGCCCAGGAACGGCGCCGGCAGAGGAGAGGGGAGAACAAAGGCAGCCCGGAAAATACAAAGCGAGTGGTAGGGGTCTGCAAAGCAGCAAGCGGGAAGGAAGCAAGGAGGGGAAAAAAATGGAGTGGAAAGGATTAAGAGTTTAATGGAGAAATAATTCTGGCAAAGCCCGAGCGTGGGGAACAAGTATGAATGTAAGAGCGGTGACACCACAGCACAGGGACAGTGAGAGTACAGCCAGCTGCCCCCTCATGGAGCCATAGAATGGGAAGGACCTTAAAGGGTGTCCTAGTGCTGTGCTTCCAATATTAACTTATATTCCAATATTAACACTTCTAATATTAAAGCAGAAAGCAGTGAGTTTCTTCATAGTGTCACAGAATGGTTTGGGTTGGAAGGGACTTAGTACAGGCAGGGACACCTCCCGCTGGACCAGGTTGCTCAAAGCCCCATCATCCAGCCTGGCTTTGAACACCTCCAGGGATGGGGCATCCACGACTTCCCTGGGCAACCTGTTCCAGTGCCTCACCACCCTCATAGTGAAGAATTTCTTCTTGATACCAAGTTAAATCAATTTTTTCCAATTCCTTTGCAAGTCCCAATATTCCCCCCCCCTTTTTTTTTGGTGCTCTTAGAATCCCAGCTAGCGGCATCTGTTTGAAGGAGACACTGAAACCACAGGAAATATTTTTTTTTTAATTGCTTGGACAATTTGGCAGTCGATGTCAAATTCCATTTTGTTTTAACTTTGCCACTTGCAATGTGATGATCAGGGCAGGAGGATCTCCCAAGCAAAGAGACTTAGCACTTAGGAGGCCAATTGTCCGAGGGGTGCCACAAAGCAGCTAATGGCCATCACCAGGGAAACTCTATAGAAGCAGTGTTTTTTCTGTCTATAGGTGAATGCTTGCTTCCCACCACCACCATCACTGTTTTTTAAATCAGGAATGAGGTAGGGACCAGTTGATAGCAAACAAGAAATACAGTTGGTTTCCAGAACAACACTTCCCTAAACGAAGAAGGCCCTCTCCCTATCAAATACAAGATGACCAAGCCACTAAAGCTTAAACAGCTGCTTGTTCTAAGGACATGGTCTAAGCCAGGATGGTGCGATCACGTTAGGTCTTGCCGGTGGTGGGGTCACATCAGGAAAATTTGCTTTCCATGGACTTGTGTCTCTATTTTCAACATACCTTTGCTTTACACCTGAGAGTTAAAGCTTCTTTAGAGTAAGTCTTTCTGTGAAGACCCTCAATCTTGCTCTACAGTGAAGAAAATTTTGCCCGTTTTTACACTGATCCACTGGGGGTTACAAAGCAGTGCAAACTCACACACATCACGTCTCTGGTTCATTCTCTACAGGGAAGGGCTGCATCTCCCTTACCCAGCCACAGCTTCTCCATCCATCCCCTACCATCCGATGCATCAGACACAGCTGACCAGTTGAAACGGAGATCACCAAGCAGGAGCCAGCACTACTCCAAAGCTCATTATGCCTCACAATCAGGAGAAAAAGCTGGAGTGGTCTGGCTAGAACTGAGTTCCCGTAGTCATATGGACATGTTTTCCCTCCTCCTCTCCCTCTTCCCTTCACTCCCCCCAGGGAATGATGCATTGTGGTGTTGTACATTGTCATTGTAGTCTAGCCTAAACCTGGAGCCACTTGGAAGGGTAGTCCCACATTTCCTGCTCAACCTGATTGACTGCTCCCCTCCCTGGTCCCTTGCTCCAGCACCAGCATTTCTGAAATGACAGGGTCAGAGAATGGGGGAACTCATCCAGCTGTAAAGTAGTTCAAGGAAAAAAGTTCACATCTGGGGACACAGACTTATTTCAAGGCCCAGGTGACTGGTAGGAGACTCAAGAAGCCAGGGTGGCTTCTGGGATCCAGCTGCCCTGTTATGGAGTTGGCAAGGCATTCAAGAGAGAACTCATGAACTCATCAGAGCTCAAGATAAATTCGGAATAGCAACAAAATCTGAACAAATCTGCAAAGTTTTTTTGTAGCTGGACCCATTTGTAATGAACTGGCATCCACGCAGAAAGTTGAAATACGCCAGTTTTTGCTTTGACAAATTGTTTATCTTAGTTTCTAAGATAATAGGAGCTTATGTGTAAAGTTACAAAAGAGAGGAAAACAGTAAAATACCCTGGCATTTATTACAGAATTAAAGTCTCAGAACAAAGATTGTATATAGTGGAACCCTCAAGTCTAGCTTTTCTACAGTAACAGGATTGTATCCTTGGCCACACCTAAAGCCTTTATTTTTCACGGCATCACTGACATAAACAGAGTCCCATAAACCACAAGCCTCTTTAACAGCTTGTCTTACTGCCTACATGGGCATTCATTTAAGTATAAAGGTTAAATTATAAATAAGTGAGAGCAACTGATGCACAAATGCAGATGCACAGATGCAAAAAAAAGAATTCCAAACCCCCAAGTTTCCAAAGCCGGGAGATGAGAAGGTGACCAAGTGAGCCAGTAAGACTGGCTTAGCCTTACTTATGAAAAACCTGTTGAAGCAGGTAACTGGAAGCCTTTAGATGGTAAACAGAAAGGTTTACCTTTCTTTCTCTTTCTTTAGCCTGATCTGACGTCTTTGCAGAGGTCTCTCTCAAAAGACTAATTTTTAGCCTGATTTCCTAAGGAAAGAAGGCTTATGCAATTACTCTGTCTGTTGATGTTTCTGCCTGTGGGTCCCCCTTTCTTCCCCCCTTTCCTTGCCAAAAAAGCATGTTTAAGCCATTGCCCAATTCCATCTAAATTTGTACAAAGGTGACTTCGGTGAAATGGAAACCAAATTGATGAAGCAGATCCTAATAAAGCGGTCACTGGTAAAATGGCAAACACATGCAGACACTGCTTAATATACATGAGAATCCACACAGCAGTGCCACATCAGCACAAGCCCACAGGAAACCAGGCTTCGCTTGTTCTGCTGATCACAGAAAAAAAAATATTAATATTTTTATAATCACATTAGTTCATCCTTTAACAGGGAGAAGACTGGGGTAAATGACTCAGTGTTCAAAGGAAAATCAATGATTGTAGAGTACCAAAGGAAAGAGGCTCCAGTCAAGACTCGAATTGCTGTTAGCAGACAATGAGCAGGGAGCTGCACATAGTCCCCACTAGCTCATTAATATCACTATTTGGGACCCCATCCCAAGCTACAGAAGAAAGCCAAAACTCACATTTCAACTCCTAATGTGATTTATCTTCCTCATGTCGATGCTAGTAACCCCATGACTACATATTACAAGTCATTTTGAGCAGGATTTGTTTTAAGAGGGCTGATACCAGGGAGGCAGTAGGACAGTTTCTGTCATCAAAAAGCCGGGATGAGATCAGTTTCACTCAACTGTGAAGCCACATCCTGGAGGTGGAGTTTCACACTGCAACAAGGTGGATAGAAGGTTTAGCTCCTGTTGAAAAGGCAGTTCCGCTTATCCCTTGTACCTGTAGGAATTCTTCTACTGCCTCACTTCTGCAAACACTGGTGCCAGTTTGATTCAAGGAATTCAGCGAGCAGAAAGCTAGCACAGTGAGAAATAGCTTCCTTCTGGTTTAACACCTTGAATTGGCTTACCATAGAGCCAGATCTCAGTGAAACTACATTCCAAGCCAAAAGATGAATCAGTGGTAACTCACCACAGGGATCTGCCAGAGTTTGCAGGTTTTGCAAAGAATCCGAAAAAAACCTGCCCTCAGTGGTGTGAGCTGCCAGATTGATCCCATGAGGATGAGTTATATTAACATTCATCATCATCAACATATTTATTCATTAATTGCCAACTCTTTCATGGCTTATGTAGAGACGAATTTCACAATTCTGTTTCTTGAAGAGCTGCTTAACTTACCCTAGTGGTTCAGTTGCAGAAGGCACACTAAATTGACCTCACAGTTCCCGGCTGCCGACAAGGTGACATCCCCCATCTCCAGAAACTCTGCTCCCAGCTGGGCACTCCTGACTAGCCTGTGCTGATTTTGGCACTCAACAGGACACGTCCATGAGCCAAATGAACTCAGTAAACCAGTATATAAACAGGTCCAATGAGTGGCATCAGTACAAAAAGGGTCAGAACACATACCCATGAAGAATAACGCCACCTTTCAGTGGCCACAAGTCATTAGATTGGCTCAGCTGCATGTTAAAGCTACATCTTTAGCTGAAGAGCCCCAAGGGGTGACATTTGAGAGAAGAATGCTTGTTACTGTGAAATCAGTAAGTAAAAGGAGAAAAGCCCAGAAGCCATCTAATTTCCACTAGAGGGAATAAACTCCATGAATAAAATTAGTTTTAAAAAATATATGGGTAAAATATGACATCATCTTCTTGGTTCACTCTCCTTTTACTTCTATTTCCCCTCAAAAAAAGGTATAAAATGGTATAAATAAATTAATGCCGCAACCCACCCCTACTTTCCTCTCTAATAACTGGCCTCTGTTTCACCTCTAGACTCACTCCACAGACATCTATCAGTGCCCAGACTTCTCCATTTCCACTCCGGATTAACCTAAGCCATTTAAAGGTTCAAGAGAGCTCAAAAAAAAAAAGTGTTTAAACCCCATCCTCTCTGACCTGGCACAATCAACCATGCTTCACTCAACATCTTTTCCTTTTACCTATTTAAGCCTTCCTTCCAAGTGTTCTTTGACAGACTCCCCTCATGCTCTCAGAGAGCTCTATCCTTGGTCTTCTCCTTTTATCCTCCCACGTTATCTGCGAGTTATCTCATCTGAAATACAAATACAGCTAACATCCCTCTGCAGATGATTTACAGATCTGCTCCTTTCCCCAGAGCTATCTCCCCTTATCCAAACTCAAATCATAGCCTTTTTCTCTTCTCTATGTATGACTAGCAGGAAATTAAAGCTCAGCAGAAGCTACAACATGGTTCTTTCTCTTCACCAAAAGGCCTCTTACTGTCTTCTTTGCGCTTCTCTGTGGATAACATCACCAATCTACCTACCACTGAAGCTTGTATGTCAACGGTCAGCTCCGACTGAAACCTCTCTGTAGATCCTAGCACTAAGGGTACATCTACATTTCAGACTTCTTCTACATGGCACCTCTAAGATAAAGTCCTTTGATCCACTCATACAACTAAGACCCTTGTTTAGGTCTTTTGCTTCCATAACTAGACTACCTCCAACACCCCTCCCTCCAGCATTAACCAACACGGCTTACAACACAACAGCTTATTAACTGCTGTAAATGCAACAGGGTAAAGCTGACTGTAGGCCTCCTATTAATGATCAAATACACTACAGCCATCACGTGGAAAACACTAATACAATTTAACTCATTCTGCCAATTCAGATTTGTTCAGAAAAAATGTCGAAGGGGTAATTTTGTACCACCAGACGTTAAAACCAGATCGGTTATTGTCAATCCTTCCAGAGGCTGAACAAAAGCTCCGCAGTGTGGGCAGAAGCTAATGTGAGACCAATGTAAAACCATGGCCATACCTGAGGCAGATCAACTCAGTACTGCTGGGAGACTGGGCTGTGCATAGCCCTGGAATAAGCAAGCCCGAAACCACAACCCAAGATTGTTCACGTAGATCATTACTCTGACCACAACATTTCTCTGTTTGAAGCATTCTGCTAGTTCCCTCTTCTGTATTGCATCAAACATTTATTTACTCGTCTTCATTTCCAAGAGCCTCTAACAGAAAGTCACCACCCTGTTCATTATCTCCCATTTCCTTTCCAGTTCACTCCTCCCCTCTATTGCCTGTTTGTTGAAATTCCAGTGAAAACATTTTTGTGCTTTATTTCATGCTGCTTTTGAGGCATAGAGGAGACTATAAACACCCTACAGAATTAAGCTGCTCAAGCAGCGCTGACAAAGAGAACCTGACTTACTGTGCCCAGTGAGCCTGGCCAGACTCGATCCAGTTTCTTCTGTGACATTCAGTCTCAGGCAGCACCCTGTGCCCCAATGCCTGCAACAAAACAGTAACCCCATGAACACCAATCAGTTTCATAAAGTCCTGTCCACACCTCAGTTCCACCCCGAGCTGAGGAAGCTGCCTCCTAAAGCAAAAAAAGGTGCTTCACTGGCATTACTTCAGGCCAATAGCACATCCGTTTTGGAGACATTATAGATTATATAGGGCATTAACACAGCAACATGTTATTTTCAAAGGAAAATGTTACCAGTATAGGTCATTATAATTTTCTTAGGTGTTACATATTTTCAAAATTAATTCAAAGGAAACAAACAGAAAAAAGAATGTTTACCATTAGTTTTTTTTTTAACCTATATGTGAGAGGATATTGCATTTAGCAGAAAAGACTGGCAGTGTTCTATTACCATTCTATGATTACATTTCTTTCAAATTCTGACAACATGGTATCTTCTTTCTGACTGTTTACAAATGTGATTTAAAAAAAAAAAAAAAAAGACAGTTAAATCTCTCCTGAACATCTTAGCATTGGAGGTTTAGAAAATAATTTTACTTCTATTAGTCCATGGAAGTACAGAACTTTCCTAGAAATGGGATCCAGAATATGAAGAAAAAACATAGGGATTTATTGTTTTGCATTTCAAATAGAAGGCTCCTACACCTATTTATTTCAATACAAAACCCAAAGATATCTACAACTAGGTTATAGATGCCCCATCCCTGGAAGTGTTCAAGACCAGACTTGATGAGGCTTTGAGCAACTTGGTCTGGTGGGAGGTGCCCATGGAAGTGGGGTTGGAACTAGATGATCTTTAAGGTCCCTTCCAACCTAAACCATTTTATGATTCTGTAATGTACTTCTGGAGGGCTCTCAGATCATATAGAGCTGCATGGAAATTATAAAGGAGAGAATGGAATAAAAACTAATGGAGTCAGTTTAGTATAGGTAAAAGAGTGTAATGCCACTTACCCACGTTGGGAATTTAGAAGTGAGCAAGTTTCCAATATAATTGTAATGGTGCAGAATTTAATGGCGTGCAAGCAAAAGAGCTATAAAATATGATTTATACCACTGCGATTTACCAATGTTTGAAGCTAAGGTAATAAACACAAATCATGAGGGTAGGGGCCTTTGCCTCTCTGTGCTGAGGTTTACTAGACATGTTACCTAGCAATAGCTAACCATCAACAACTGTAACTAGAAAAAGATACAGATACAGAAGAGATTTAGTGTTCTTGGCTTTAATGGTAAAATTTTTAATTATCATTCCAACAGAAAACAATTAACAGACTGTCTTGATATTCATTTCAAATTATTATACCTTTAATTAAGTTCTGATATTTATACCTATCGACAACAAATGGAAAAAAACCCTTATATAAAGAGTTGAAATGTAAGAAATGTTCTTAATGTTCTTTTTTACATGTTCTTACATTTTTTTTATTCTGATTAGAAGTGAAAAGTCTGTTATTTTGATTTGTTACACGTTAAAAGTGTCATCAACCAAAAAGCATGGTTCATAGGATTGAATGTTCTTCCCATAATCTTAACCAAGAAAAGTCAGTTAAGTATTTACTTAGTTAACTGTAGTGAAATAATTTCAATTTCCACTGAAAAGCTGTCACTGGAACATGGCAGCCATCTCACAGTACCCAGTAACATTGTCACACCACAGTTTATGTCAGGACGGATTTTCGCTGGTTTGTTTTAAAGTTTGGGGGTGCCTAATTCCCAGCAGGTGTGGTTCCCCACAGAGAAGGCCAGGACCGTCGGGATAACCCCTCACCTCCCAAAAACTGTACCTCAGTCCCTGGGTACTGGTGCCACCCTGCAGACCTGGGAGTTCCAAGCTGGAGGTCCGGGACTGCTCACCTTGTGTGTGGGGAGCCCAGGGCCTGGCACTGCCAGGTGGGGCTGGGGGCTGCACGCTGCTCCTCCAGCAACGCTCTGGTGCCTTACAAGGTCCTGGGTGTCACACGTGTGGGATGGGGTCCTGCAAAAGGCAAAACGTTTGGGTTTGGGTTGTTTTTTTTCCCCCTACAAACGCACAGGTTAGGGTGTCAAAGCAGCAAAGGGCAGCACAGAGCAATGAGCCAGCTGCCTCTTGGGGTTTTTGTAGGTGCCGAGAGGTAAGAAGGGAAGAAGATTCACCAGCATTTCTGGGGGTCTTCTGGGGCTAAGCCCAGAGAGGTCTACGGACTCCCTGGAGAAGAGGCAATCCCTGTTTCCAGCACTGCTGGAGTAGGAGCAGGGAGAGAGCAAGCGCTAAAACCTCAGTGAAACCATCCTAAAGAAAAAAAAAATAATAACGAGACCTCGCATTTGGAAACCCCCCAGAGACTGCTTACCACGCATGGAGGGCTAAACCCCACCGCAAACGGGAGGCGCTCGGGGTAATTTTTTCCTCATGTTCCCTCAGGGTCCCTTCCCCTTCACCTTCCATCGGGCGGGGGACGACGACGACGACGATGCCCGCCTGCCCGCCCGCTCGCAGCGGCGGCGGCACCTGCCCGCCCGCCGCCACCTCGGGGCCGTTGGCAGCAGTGGCAGGCCCCTCAGGCGGGCCGCGGCGGCAGGAAACGTCCCGCCGCGGGTCCTCAGAGCGGCGAATTTATCGGTGCCGTGTCCGTCCCCCCCCCTCCCCAACCCTTCGCCGCCGCCTCCCTGCGCCGCTACAGGAGGGAGTTAAAAAGCGGCGGCGCGACGTTAGAGCCGGGCCGGGAGGCGCGGGCTGCAGCTGAGGATCAGCTGCTGAGGGGAGTGGGGAGGAGCCAGCGGGATCAGGAAGCGGCGGAGTGTCTAACACCTCTCTGCCATGGCTGGCTAAAGAAAAATCATCATAACCATAACAAGGGGGGAAGCGGGGGAGGGGAGGCGGCGGCGGGGGAAGGGGCGGCGGGGAGCGGCGCAGGCGGCAGGATGAAGAGGAGAGGCGGCCGGGGAAGCAGCATGCGGTCGGTGGTGGGGTTCCTGTCCCAGCGGGGCTTGGAGGGGGACCCCCTGCTCACCCAGGACTTCCAGCGGAGACGCCTGCGGGGCTGCAGGAACCTCTACAAGAAGGACCTCCTGGGCCACTTCGGCTGTGTCAATGCCATTGAATTCTCCAACAATGGAGGCCAGTGGCTGGTCTCAGGTAAAACCGACGCTCCCCCTCCTCCCTCGCCCCCTCCCGCCATCCCCTCCCCAGAAAGGACCTTCTTCCTCCTCCTTGGCCGCCTCCCCCGCGGCCCGGGGGAACGGGAGCTGCGGCGGCGCTCCGAGTCATTCCTCAAACCCACCGGTGCCCGGAAAATAATGTTTCCCAAGTAGAGACCTAAAATGGTTGACAGGTTTTAAATTCTACTATTATTGGGGAGGGAGCCCCAGACAAAGTTTTTACGAGAGTGTTTCCAGGGCGCGGGGGGGTGGGAGCTGGGGGTGCCCCTTTATTTGCTGGGCTCGCATGGTGTACCCCTTAAAAAGGGAATTTCGTTATTTTTTGGGGAGGGAGGGATGAGGAAGGAGGGGAGACAGCCCCGCGGCGTGCATTGTGGGTGCCCGCTGACATTTGTCAGCGCCCTGCCCGGGGCCGGCTCCCCTGGGGGCCGGCGGGGCTCAACCGGGGGGCGGGGGAGGAGGAGGAGGTCTGTAGCCCCACTAAGTGTCGGGCGGGGAACCGGATGGGTTTAATTTAACGACTGGTCACTTTGGGACCCTCCCTCCCTCCCATCTTCTTTTGGGGGAGGGGAGTAGGGTTTTGTTTTGTTCCTCCTCCTTTCTCCCCCTGCAGGGCGCGTTTTGGG
Organism: Gallinago jamesoni; assembly: GCA_025769975.1. Taxonomy (NCBI): domain Eukaryota; kingdom Metazoa; phylum Chordata; class Aves; order Charadriiformes; family Scolopacidae; genus Gallinago; species Gallinago jamesoni. Next base: position 28,704,918 of record JAOQGH010000040.1, read on the forward strand.
GGGGAGGGAGGAGGAGGGGGGTGTGATTATTTCCGTGGTGATGTTTTTTTGGGGTTCAAGCCTCCCTCCCTCATTCCCTCCGCTGCCTGCCTGGGGCTGAGGGAGCTATGGGGGTGGGGGAATGCTGTCAGGTAGGAGGGAGGCGAGGGGCTTGACATCAGCTGCGACACCGGAGGACGGCCCTGCACCCCCCCCCGCCACGCTTCCCCCGCCACCGGGGAGGGGCAGCGGGGCTCAGTAGCCGGCCGGCCGCCCCCACCCCGGCAGCGCTTGGCGCAGGTGCCTCTTCCTCCTTCTCCGCCTCCGGGCTCGGAGGGGCGGCGGGGGAAGGAGGCAACTTCAGGCCGGGGCCTGGCCGGGCGCTGCAGGCCGCGCTCTCCTCGGGCGGCTCGTAGCGACAGGCCGGGGAATCGAGGGCCTATCCCGCCCGCGGCGGGGCACGGCACGGCGCCCCGAGGGCTCGGGCCTGGAGGGGGCCGCCGCGCTCCTCTCCCGCAGAGCCGGGCAGCCCCGCACTGCGCTGCGAGGGGGCTGAGCTCTTCCAGGCGGGGGGGGGGGGGGCTGCCATCCCGGGAGGGGCCGCCATCCCGGGAGGGGCCGCCCCGCCGACGGCCTGGTCACTGCAGGCCGCGGGCGGGGGGTATCGCGTCCGGGCCGCCCCACGCCCTCCGGGGAAGCGGGCGGGAGGAAGCGGCCTTCCCTTCCCCTGGCCTGCCCTCCCCCCGGGGCCGGGATGCCGCGGGCAGGACCCCTGCCCCGTCGTGTGGGGCAACGGCCCTGGGGGGAACTGCAGGGCTCCCTGGCATGGGGCCGTGGTAGCTTTGTGTGGAGTGGT
>JAOQGH010000040.1:28705852-28789419 GCA_025769975.1 Gallinago jamesoni
GTCGTGTGGGGCAACGGCCCTGGGGGGAACTGCAGGGCTCCCTGGCATGGGGCCGTGGTAGCTTTGTGTGGAGTGGTCTCTGCGTTTGCAAGGGGCTAATGGCATGGTTACCAGCTGGAGGAGGGGCGAGAGGGTCTCGTGTTTGCCTGGTCACCCTCTAGTGGGCTGTAAATAGCCACAGGGGCTACTGAGGAAGGTGATGGGAGCAAGGCTGCTCGTTTCCTTGCCGTGGGCAGAGGCCAGCTCTGGCACACAAAGGTGTCGGTAGTAACTCCAGAAATAACACGGGGATTCAATTAAAAGTTATTCTGGCTGTTTGGTTACTTTTAAGCAAGGGCAGACTAAAAATGCCTTATAAACATAGAGTGGAAGCTGATATGCTGACACCTTCCTAAGTTTAACTTTCTTACCTCAAGAAACTTAAAAGTGTAAGTCCGGTGATTTCTATAATTAGTGTCCATGAAGGATCTTAGCGTTACTAATAGGGATTCTTTTATCTATGCGCACATGCAGCATTGGAGATACGCATCCATGTATGTTGTGAATATACATATATTTGTATACACATATGTATGTATATACACACGTGTGCTTTGGAAGGGAATGCTGATTCGTCTATTCTAAAGTTCACAGATGTGCTAGAGTTGGCATGCTGGTTGGTCCTGGTCCTTCTCCAGTATGAAGTAGAGCTATGTATTTCTACTTATGAAGTGCTACAGAGAACTCAAGTGCATCTGTTGTTGCTTTTTTATTTTTCCATAGTAAGTGGTGGAAACACCATCAGTATTTTCTGTTCTTGCTCAAGAAAGCCTCAGGAGACACTTCAGGTCTTGTCATACCATTGATACACTGTCTTATTTTGACATCCATTTTTTAAGGTAGAAGCATAAAAAGTTGAGGGCTGGAAGGGACTTATAAGAATCAATTTTGTCCAAACTGCCTGAGTGAAGGTAGGTGCAGTGAGAGAACAGAGGCAGATTTCCCATAAAGTGGACATCCAACTAAGTGTATGTAAAAGGAAGACTTTCAAACTATGTCTAGTTTCAAATTTCCTAACTCTTTGTAAAGCTGTAGAATGTTTAAATGGGGTAAGCTTTTCCTCTGTATATAGAAGATAAATGGTACTAGAATTCTACTCTCCTAAATTTCATTAAATGACTAAGAAGCAAGTTTTAGAAAAAAATGGCAGGGGTGGGAAGAGGATGCTCAAGTTACATGTGTTAACAGTGCACAGCTTTCGGGTAATTAATAACAGACTACCTTAAATCTGACCTTGTACTGATGCTCTGAGAAAATGAAGAACTCTAATTATGGTTACTGTTTTTAACAGTTTTACGCTATCTGTGGCCATAAGATCTAGACTGCTTTATGTGACGTAGCAACAGCAGGCAGGTGCTTTGTTCTTCAATCAAGAATAAGAAATTAAAAGGCAAAAGATGCATGGATACTCTGTTAGATTTCATACCATTAAAAGCCCAGGCCTCATTAAAATTACACTCAAAACACTCCTTTTTTTTTTTAAGGTCATACTTAATCTTGAAACTGAGAAATAGCAAAAGCAGGACAAAACAGTGAAAAAGAGAGCTCAGATGAAAGATAAAAGAAGGATATAAACTGACTCTAATCTGAAGTTTTCTAGAAGAGTTGCTTCAGAAGACTTCCAAATGCAGATAAAGCCTTAGAATAGATGGCATGTGGGTCTCTCCTCCCTCAAAATAGTCAGTGTGCTGAGGTAAGGATGAGATGTTAGATGCTTCCATCTGCGCTTACAGCAGCTGAGAGAGTTAACGGGGATTTTGGAGTGTGAGAAACAGGAGAGTGCAAGCAGTCTTTTCAGTTGTTCAGTCTTAGGTAATGCGTATATTCTTAACCTAGAGAAGTCTGCTTGAGCTAATTGACTTGTTAACAACTTAGACCTATTAGAGCTGTTTTAAGTGCTCTGATACAGTGCATTCATAGTGGCTATACTTGATGCCATTTAGATGCTAGCCTGCAAACAAATTGGTGCTGTTCTCATCAGTCTTGGCTGGAATGTGGGTTTTTTTGGGTATGTGTCCCACTTTGTTTTGTTTTGTTTTGGATGTATCTCCCAGTAGCAAGTCTGTAAGGCTAATGATTAGTGTTTCAGTAAACATTTCAAACTGCTTAAACAAGGTTTATATTACAGTTCCAGATAGTTTTCCGGTTAGGATTTTGGAGAGAACTTCAGTGTAGACAAGCTTCAGCAGGCCTTTCGAAAGCATGTTTGAAGCCTTTTTGCTTTCTTAACTTCTTTAGATCTTGTGTTGGAGATTACACATCTGATGGTAATTAATTTTTTTCCTAACCACTTTTTCAAGTAAAAAAGTTGAAGTCAACAAGTTGTGTTGGGGGCCAGTTCGTAGGCTTTTGCTGTAGCAGTGTGGAATTCAACAGTGTCACTTCAGAGAGAGAGAGACACTAATGTTTTGAGGCAGGAGTGCTAGAAGAGAAGACAGGCGTAAGAACAAGAATTAAAGAAAAATGAGAGAAATGAAAGCAGGAGGTGGATACTTTGGAGATGATGTGATCTTACAAGTAAAAAAGACCTATCTGTAGAATGACACAAGGGAAAAAGAAAGCTTAACTTACTGGAAATGTGTAAGTGGTCTGAAATTAGTTAAAACTAGCTGCTGGACAGAGTTGAAAGTTTTAATTGGACAAAATGTGTCCTTGCAATACTTCATATACTAGGCGGTGCTATTTTTCGGTCAACAGTTTGAGAAACACATGACTGTCTGTGCGTGGAAATAACATTCACCATGCAATGATAGGCAACTGACTTTCTCCTTCAGATATGCCAAGCATCTCCTGCAATTTAATTACTTAAAAATCATTTTTACTTAGTCTATATTGTAGACTTTCTTTCTCCCATCCTCAAGTTTGGTGGATATGTTTTCCTATTTGTTTATCTGGCTGTCATTTTGCATGCCTGCTATCTCTTACAAACACGAGTATCTTTATCAGAACCTCCCACTTTTTTTTTCCCTACTTTAAACTGCATTTGCAAGATAACTTCTGGGAAGTACTGTAATCTGAGACTTACTCAATCCATGCATATGTTCTTTTTCTTGGCTTCTTTTTCCCTCACCAGTTTTTGCAAAAATTAATTCCTCTTCTGTAATCATAAATTTGTAGGGATGCAGGAAAGTACTGGAAATCAGTCTGTCATTTCTTTGCCATGTAAATTTGAAGGACTCTGAGCCTCAAACAGGGGAATGAGGTGACTTTAACAAAGGTAGTGGAATATTTCTTCTGAACTAAGGGAATTGTCTATCAAGTGTGTTTTAAAGAGGGGCAGTCTTGATCTTAGTCTCTTTGTATCAAGCAGAATTCTGTATGAGGAAGGATCTTAGGTCCAGTTACTACACAACACTTTCATTAGTGTCTAAGAAGTTATAAAATGTGAAGGTGATACCAGGAAAGACAGCAATAATTTCAGAGGTTAGGAGTTGAATTTAAAGTTAATTAAGAGACACTACCTGGAAAAAATATCATGTGTTTTGATAGGGACAAGTGCAAAGTACAGCACCTGAATAAAAATGGTCAACTCTACAAATGCACTAAGGAGACTAGACCATGGTCATGTAGAAGAGGATCCAAATATAATAGTAGATCACAAAATAAATATTATCCAACATCGTAAAGCATATGAAGTAATCCTGCTTTATTTGGTGCTGCAGGGCCTCAAATTGAGCTCTGTGCTCAGTTTTGGGTACTGTAGTTTGAGAAAGATGTGGCCAAACTAGAGTAAGTTCAGAAGAGGGTAGGATGAATGATCAGAGGTCTAGAAGAATGAAAGACTGAAAGAAGGGGTCCATTTAGTCTACAGAAAGAAAAGCTGAGATGCAAGTCATAAGCTGCATAAAAGTGTTTTTAATTATTATTACATGAAGTTGTAAACTCTTCTTTGTCCACTGGGAATAGGACAAAGAAATGGCCTTAAATTATAGGAAAAAAAGGTTTTAGGGTGCTGTTTGATCTTACACTTTCCCTTCATCCTGTAGTTATTCACTTATTTCTCCTCTCTGTTTGTAATGTGTCACTCTTACAATTGCTATGATGGAAGCATCTAACAGGGGGAAGGAATAGGGAGGGAGAGGTTGTTTGTCTGACAGTTGATTTTCTGTCAGGTCAACTTCTTTACCCTGCTCCCCCTCTGGCTGCATCATCACTGAATTCAATGGGAGGGAAAATAGCAGGAGCACATGGCATGGGGGAGTGGGATTATATGTAACGTCAAACTGTACCCTTGGGCTAGATATTAGGATAATCTGCCTAATGGCAAGGATAATGAAGCACTGAAATAGGCTGGCTAAGGAGGGTGTGAAAACTACCTCAGTGGTGTGTTTTTAAAAACAAACTAGACACACATTTGGGAATAACTCTGATATAATCTGGCCTTTTGTCCATGGCTGGGGTCAACTAAGTGATCAACTTCTTGAAATACAGCCTGATCCCACTTTCTCTGCTTCGTGCAACTTCCCAAGTAGATACAAGCAATAAGATTAATCTTTTATGTTATGATTTAGAAGTGTTGCCCACTTGCCATGTAGTTTCTTCAGTGACTGGACCCACTATACGGGAGACAAAGAGGAGTAGTGGTCTTGAGCTTTGTCTGCAATCAGCAAGGTTAATGCACTTTAAAACTGCAGTTTTCAAGTCCTGACAGGTATGATTTTGAAGTATTTCTGTTAGCACACAAGATCTCAAGTATGTTTTGTGAGCAATGCAGGTACAACAGTATGCTAGATTTGCTTTTGGCAAGGGTATGTTCTGGTCCCCTTTGAACCATTTTAGGACTAACAAGAACAGTCCTGGACTACAGGTAGACCACTGTAACTGTGAGGTAGACTCTTCTTCCAAATTTAATTGTGTATAAGTGATTTATTAATGATTACCTATTTAGAAGATAACTAGATGAGGAAACTTTTTGTGAAGAACTAGTCCAAAAGCAGGGCAAAACTGGAATGCTTTGGTTTAGGAACTGTGGAGGCAGTACTGTTTGTGCTGAAATATATGCCATGCTGAGTCATTTGGGACCTGTTCAGTCGTCTAGAATAGGCATATTCTACCTATAATGCTTGTCTGTGTTACTTTAAAAAAAACAAAAAAACCAAAAAAAACCCAAAAAACAAAAAAACACAAAAAACCCACCCAAACAAAAAAAAAAACCCCGAACAACCCCAAACCCACCAAAGAAACCTCAGCAAGCCAAAACAAAACAAAAGAAAACTTTTTTTGTGGGGGAGCCCTTCTTTCCCCTCTTCCCCCCTCAAATCTTGAGGTAGGCAGCAATCAGAAACCATTCTGAAGCAGGAAAACTGTGAAGAAGACAAGGCGCTTTTAATTCTTCTAGGAGGTCCACTTTGGTCCACAGGAGCTAGAAGATTGTCAAGTGTGAAAACAAAATGTTTGTCGTCTTAATCTGCTTCAGGATAACTGTCCCAAGATTTGAAATGCAAGCTTTCTTTTTAAGTCAGTTGTGTTATCTATCTCTCTTCTCCTCAACATTAGTCAGAGGGCTCAAAGCATTAACAACATATTCCAGTAACTTGGGGCAGGGAAGAAATGTGTGTTTATTTTTCATTCAGGTGTGCTTGTGGAAAAAACTGATTTGGAATATTGCTCTTCTCTACATCAGAAGTAACATGGGAAAGTGATAAGATTTCCAGCCTCTCTGACCACAAATACTTCTTTGGTCTGACTTTTCTTCCTGTCTCAATTTGACTTGGAGTGTAAAAGCAGGTTTGACCCATAATGAGCACTGAAGTACTTGAATAATTAAATCTTCTGAAATGTGATTCCTTTCTGAAATGTAACTGTAGAATGTCATTGTACGATTCTTAGCTGTGTCACACAAACTTTTACTTTTCAAATTGTCGGTCATGCAAAATAAGATAGAAGCAAAGCTATCTCCACTGCATAGATGTCAAACATTACTTCTGGCTCCATGAATTGATGAAAAATTACAAATTCAAGACTTTATGTGGGTCTTTATTTTCTAGAAAATCCACATGTGGAGCCTTGGTGGGTAAGGCATTTTCATATGAGGCCATATGTCCAGGTTTCCCAGGTGTGTAGTTAAGCTGTTGCTGTTGGTATACACTCTGTATCATGTCAAGAGCATACCCTTGCCATACACAGTTATTCTCTTTTGGGGAACATTGCAAAGTTATCACAAGTTTGTGCAGTGGGTCTGCTGCTTTTTGAAAAGTGTTGAGTGGCTTCTGCTTTATGTGTTGTGGAATTCGTGTATGTGCTCTATAAATCCACCACAAATTGAAAGCATCTTAATTTGCATTCACTAATCAGCTGTACAGAATGAGTGCTATAGGCTTGGAGTTTCCCAAAATTCTCAGACTTGTAACTTATGTTGCATAATGTGCAGGCATGTGTCTGATGAATCATGGTTCCTTTCTACAGGGTGTAAACGGTCTGCATATTCACATTTTCTTTGCTGTCTCCCATGTCCATATGTGTGTACCTTTCTTCCCTCTAACTTCGAAGAGTCTGATTTTGATAGTGGAGACTGCATGTGCTGGTTTGCACCTCTCCTGGTTTCAGTCACATAAGGCTTGCCTTTTCTTGGGTACATTTGCTTGTAATGCTTCTTTCTCTATTACATGAGGATGCAGAGACTGGCAAAGTGTCTTTCTGCCACAAATCATCCTCTGTGGTTGGACATATTGGTAAGGCTTTTTCGTTCTGGTGGAACTGGCCTTAAATCAGAAGTATTTCTGGAGCAGCTGAATTGAAGTTAGAAGGGAACATACTTCCAATGCAGTTAACATTATTGTTTAATTAAACATTTCTGTTTCGGTGGGGTATGAGAGGAATAAAACTGAGGCATGAAAGCGAGGTGTAAAAGTTCTCAAAGATGAGTATGTGCAAGACAATATGTAGATGCAAAAGGTACAGAATTGCATGAGTGTGGGGAGTATTTAAAAGCTCCTTAACCGTGGGACATGTGCCACCACAAAGGCAAACACAGTTCTCAAACTGCTCTACCGGGTACTCAGTAGTGGGGCCCTTTGTACCAAAGCTGCGTGTCTGGGAAGAGAAAGAGACATCTGGATTCAGTAGGAAGAGTTGTTTCTTAGCTGGAGGCAGAGGAAACGGGTAGTAAGGTATAGGAACTTATTAAAAAAGAAGGTTGTGGCAACTTTAAACAGTCAAAGACTTTTCTGCATGGGTTGCAATTTATCCCACTCCTACCATACTGTTAGTGTGCTAAAAACCACAGTAACATTTGTTGTCTTTGGATAGCTTCACTGTTTTGGTTTGTATCTGGACTAGGTGCATAGTGGAAATGAATATGAGTTTGCCATTAAAGTGAGACACTTGGATGGCTGTGCTATAAAGTAGGAGGATGTGTGGACTTTCTGCAGTGATTTTGCAAATTGTTTTGCTACGGTAACAATTAACAGCAGTATGTTACTTTGTTTTGCCCTGAAATATCTTTTACAGAAGTCTTGAAAAACAGTAAATGTAATCTGATAGAAGCAATGTTGATGTTCACCAGCCTTAAATGTTGCCTAAACTGTTTGCCAGGTAGTGATAACATTGAGACCTGGCTGTTGGCAGCTTTGGAAACTAACCACTCCAAGTGTGACAATCACGTCTTGATTTTAGTGTGACTAACGTGGTCATATGTCGTGTATTTCTGTGCCTCCTTATTACTAGCTCATCTGCAATTGCTAGGGTGCAAATTCAACTTCCTCTCCAATTTCTAGATGGAAAGGAATCTAAAGTCCCATCAGTTTCACTGACCATAAGTTACTGTGAGTTTTTCTGGACCTATCACATTTGACTCTTATTCCTGGTAGTTATCAAATGCATCGCAAATCTTTTTATTGTGTATTCTTGTTTGCTCGGTAAAGTATAAAATCAGGAGGAGGAGGAATACACAATTAATTTAATGGAGCATGGGTAAGCATAACATGCAGCTGTACTGTCCATCAAAGTGATTGTCATAAAATCTGTTAGGAGACTTAAAGGCTGAAAGACTGTTAACTTAAAGGATGTTTGACATAACTCAGTTCTATGGGAAAACTTCTTAATAGCATCATATGATACGAAAAGTTTTAAGAAATCTGATTAACAGTAGTCATGAATTCTATTTATGCATTTACCTCTTGAAGTAAACCACAGACTAATTAATTTCAGTTTCCTTTTGTCTCTCTTTCATGCCTTTTTCCTTCTGGATAGCAGCTCAGAAGGCGCTGAGTTAATGCTTTTGATTGTGCAAAGAAGCAGTAAAATGTTTTAACTGAAATCAGCATGTGGCACTTTTGACTTGTGATGCCATTCTTTTTTGTTTGTTATTAAAGACAGATACAAAAAATATTTTGATTCTGACTTTAAGAAGCTTCTTTCAGATTTTTACAGGCCTCCAAAATTGACATTGAGAGTGCTGTCCAATGCAATAGCATCATGATTTTTTTTCCGTTTCTAGTAAGCAATAGTTGAATGCAATTCAAGCATGAAGAGAGTCTTAACATTTATTTTATATCTGACTGTTTACCAGACAAAAAAGGAGGCACTTAAATATATTTGTGCTCAGAGCTCTGAACTGAGAACTGTGCCTAGGCAAGCAATTAGAAGTACAGCAAGTTCTAAAGTGAGAGTTGAACTTCTTTTCCCCAGTTAATCTCTTTGTCAGGAGTTTGTCTTGGAAGCATCTGTCTTAACCTTTATGAATCTAGACGTGTGACATAACTGTGCATGCTGAAGACTTCCGACTGCTTCAGTATAACTTTTTTATGGCCACAGGCCAGTCCTGTAGACAACCTATGCTATGAAGGCTTTGCAAAGACTGCTAGAGGAGATAGAGATGTCAGTGAAAGGGGGGAAAAAGTTCCTGGTTTTGGAATAACGTAAGTGATACTGCAACAAGGAGTTGATGTAGAAGCATTTTGCCAACTTGCATATGTTAATTTCGCATGTAATCTATCTACAGCTTGCCACACAACTTTACATACCAGTAAAGTTCTGAGTCTCCAGGTTGCTATAGATTGTCACTGTGTTGGCAGAATGGCAGCTGTTTAATCCAAGCTCTTCTTGCGGATTCCTCTGCTTTCATTAACTAACTGCATACCTGACTGCATGGTGTCTTAATGTAAATGAGTGTCTATATATCCAAACCCTTGTGAGCTATAAATTCTTTTATGCTAATTAGGGTTTCAGCAAAGCCTTTTATGAATAACTGCAGAGTTAAATAACTTGTCTGTCATCAATTTACACATAGCTTGGGCAGTAATGCACGTTTCCTTTCTTTCTTCTAGGAGGGGATGACCGCCGGGTCTTACTTTGGCATATGGAAGAAGCCATCCATTCAAGAGTTAAACCAGTTCAGCTGAAAGGGGAGCATCACTCTAATATTTTCTGCCTAGCTTTCAACAGCGGCAATACAAAAGTGTTCTCTGGAGGTAAGGAAGGAAGAGCATCCTGATTTCATAGGGATTTGTATTGTGAATGCCTTAGAATAGAAGCCACGAACGAGATCCTGCCCCACATGAAAAGTCTTTTCCATGGTACCCTAAGGAGCTGGAAGGTGTCCTTAATCATCAGCTGAAAGCTCTTTGGGAACAAGAAATTCTTTAGCTAGCACAATATTTTCAATTTTGTCATGCTTCTCCTTTTCCCAAACCCTCGTGTAAGCGCATCATTTCTTGATCTATCATGAGAATCCTGGGTCTGGTTTGCCCCTACTTGTGCTGCAGGCTGTGGAGCATGGTCATTGTTATTCCCTCTTAACTGTACTGAGAGCGACCCTTCATCCTCTCTGGCACTCAAACATGATGCTTGAAAATCTTTGCTGCTACTAGCTGATTTTAATGCGCCCTTAGATGGCTAATGAAGGGCTATTGCCATCTATTGGTGGATCGCTTTTTTTCAGACCTTGTTTCAGACCTCACTACATAAGTGTCTGCCTTTTAGAACCGTTGGCATGCTGTTGGCTCTAATTCGCCTTAGTACTTTTCATCTTTTTTATTATAAATCCACTTTACAGAAAGTTTAATTCAGTCTTAAAACTAGTGTAAGGAAAGTGGACGTGTACTCGTTCTGGGCTAATAATTCCTAGAGTTCAGGCTCATTTCACCACTTGATTTTTGAAGTGTTGAGGTAGTAGGGAGGAAAATTAAAGTGAGAACAAAAAAGCACAAGAGAGAAAAGGAAGTACAGCAGGAAATGACACTGACTGTATTTTTACGATCTGCTATGATAATAGAATGGACAGGAATTTGTATCTTTCAGTATGTCCATTAACATACCGCTAGACTTATTTTAGGATATTATGAGACTACTTGGTCTGAGCCCCTCATGGTCTTTTTGAACTAATATTTGTGAACTGGAAATCAATGCTATAAATTGATTCTAGGCCCGTGTGAATGGTGGAAGCTTCCCAGCCTTCAACATTGTGTTAAAACAGTAACAACCCTTAAGAAAAAAAGATATGACAAAGCTTAAGATGGTGTCAAGTTTCAAGGGTGAAATGATTCAGATATACTTCTTAGGTGGAGAAGACCCCAAAAAAGTCAAATAGTGATGCCAGTCTTCTGATTCTGGGGACAGATGTCTTTTTTTTGAGAAAGATGGCAGTCTACACTGTCTTCACATGAATGTATCTGCCTGAGTGATTCCAATTAAATTTTGGGCTGGTGTCTATTTTACTTCAGTTTGAACAAATGGAACCTTAAATGAATATTCAAGGAATGAACTGTGCCAAATCTGGCTGGAGCACTTGCAATGGTATTTTGTCCTTTCCAACTCAACCCTCTATCCATTGGGCTCTACTGTCAGAGGCTACTGCTTTCACAGAAAGAGCAGCAGAGTGGTTTGACTGTACCATGCCCCTGAAATTAACACCTGCAGTTAAGGATTTACATCATTGATTATGGTGGATTTTTGCTAAGGTGCCAGGTTAGATGACCTGTAACAGCTGATGCACAGACAAACTGGTCATTCTCGTCTCTTTTTCCTCCTCCAGTTTGCATAAACACACTGCCAGAAATTATTTCCATTGGAGGAGTCAGGAACTCTTTCAGCTGCTCCACCAAGACTCACAGGGCTCATCTGCAGGGGCTGTGACTCTGACTCTTGGATCCCTTGTTAAGAGTCATTTTGCTCCATGGCCTAGATGTACCATCTGTTTTATCTCTGCCAGTAAAATGGGGTTAACTATATTTATTCACTCGACAATGTTCTGGATTCTTAAAAGGTCTGAGAGAATTGTCTGTCCTAAGATCTATTGGTTGTCACACACACACACACACACCCCCAGTACTGATCATGGAAGTCAGAATACTTTAAAAACCCCATAAAAATTATATTATGGAAACTAGCACAAGGTGCACAGAACTCAGTTCATTCTGTAAATAAAGCTGCCAATGACTAATGGCTTAGGATCTGATGACCTTTCCCTAAAGCAGCTCTTGATAGCAGAGGAGAAAGGATTTTCCACTTCAGTACAAATTGAATTGCATCCAAGGAATTTCAAAGCTCTGTGCTTTGAAGGAGCACATGCGTAGCAGGCACCACATGTAGCTGTTACAAAACTGAAAGGCAGAAACTGAGTGGACAGTGTTTTGCCTGTAATCTCTGGAGACAAAAAAAACCTGTCTTAAGATACCAAAGAAGTTCCCATCCCTAAGGAATGCTATTTCCCTTCCACATACACTCTGACTAGAGCAACATTTGAAATTAAAGATCTCATCATAGACTTTTTTTTTTTTTTGCGTTTCACTGAATTATTAGAGTTGGAAGGGACTGTAGAGCTCATCTAGTCCAACTCCCCAGCTGAAGCAGGATTACCTAGAGCTAGAGCATGTTACTCAGGACTGCATCCAGGTGGGTCTTGAAAATCTCCAAAGAGGGGGACTCCATGACCTCCCTGGGCAGCCTGTTCCAGGGCTCTTCACTGTGAAGTAGTTTTTTCTCATATTTGAGTGGAAGCTCCTATGTTCCAACTTATGCCCGTTACTCTTACTGGCAACTGCTGAAAAATTTAACGTTAGATATATGAAAAGCTGAAATAAACCTAAAGGGAACACTGTTTCTGTAGAGACTTGATGTGACAACTACAGGGTTTAGGCCACCTTGACTGTGCTCCTCTGTATGTGCTCAGCAGTATTTCATCCTCACAGATGTCACTGAAGGGAATGGCAGATAGTTCTTGTCTTTCTGATTGTCGTAACTGCAGTTATCAAGGCAAGAGATATTATAAATTGGAGAGTTGTGAATATAATTGCAACCCAGTTATTCTCAATGAAGAGTGAACTCTCCTGTGTTAAAAATGTAAGTGGGAGCCTTACTGGGCTGAACAGCAGGGATGTTTTCTGCAGGGATGAATCCTTACCAGAAGCAGCCAAGCAGTTTGCAGTTTAATTTTTGTCACCGACTTCTCCTCCCACACACTAAGCAGAGAGAAGCAGTGGTTATTCCACACACCCCATCCTTTTGTTCTTTCGTTCCCATTTTGGAGCTTGTGATGAAGAAGGTCGATCTCATGATGACTGGAGGCCTGAAGCCAGGCATCTAGAATGATTCTTGTGCTCATACTGTATGGAGAGTGAGGAACAGGAGTGTCTGCTGGAGGAAATTCTGTCACTGGAAAAACTAGGCTACGCTTTTCACTGATGAAATACATAAGCACTAGGTATAAACCTTGCAAGCAACATATAATGGGCAGTTTCTATTGCAATTAATGATCAAAGGACACTTACACATAAGTGACTTGTTTATTGTACCATGGAAAAGATGAGCTACTGCAGTAATCTAAGGCTGGCACGATTTAACTAGGAGCCTGTGCAAAGAGCAAGTGGATGTAGAAAAATCTCACACCTCATTAGTCAAAGAGGAACTTTCTCATATTTCTTCTGTTGGGACAGAATACAAGTTGAAATGTGTATGGGATAAATGAAAACTGAGTCAACTGAACACATAAGAACCATAACATGAAATCTTGCTCTTTCTGAAGCTTTGATGTACATGAGGAAAGCTTCACAACTTGATGTCACAATTACAAAGGCATACCGAGCATATGAATGTGACTTTGTGGGCTTTCTCTTTTTTTCTTCTGAATTAAATATAAGCGTGTGTTTCCTTAAATATTTCTAAAGAGGAAGTGCCAAATTAGATAAATTAATATTCAGTGCAGAGACTGAAAAAAAAATACTCTGTTGCTGTAGCTTGAAAAACACTGCATGAACCAGTAGAATTACTTTGTAGCTGTGACCCTCTTAGTGTGGGTGCATGTGGTTAGTGTCCATTGTATTCAATAGATGCAATCAAAGGAAAATGACATGATTGGTTACTTGGTTTGGTTTTTGTTAACACAAAAGAAATCATACTGGCTGTCATGTTCGTGCCTTCTCAATGGGTTGCAAAACCCTGAATGCTGACAGTGTGAACTGGCAACATCTGAGCTGGGAGTCCAGTGCATTTTGTTTATGGCATCTCTTTTCACCTTCCATTATCTTTTTATGGAGCTTCCTCTGAGTAGGAAAAAAGGTGTATTCGCATCAGAGTTAAAGGTATTCTGCTGCGTCGTGTAATATTCTTCTTTTTACTGCAAGTGTTGCAAAACTGAAGCTCAAACTGAACAAAGAATGGTCAGTAACACAGTCAAGTAGAATTATTTGTTGAGCAGTAGGAGATGGAAGGGATTAGTGCATTTGATCATGACTGGAAATGTCACGTGGAGCCTTTCACATAAGTGAGCAGAGGGCTGACCACTTGGCAACTGGACTGGTCTTCTTTCTGTTTCAGTTTTGTTTTTGAAAGAGAAATTTTTTTAAAAAAAGACATTTGTTGGTTTTATTTCTTTCACTATACTGCTTTTTAACCACTGGAACACGATTTTAAGTGTCTATATTTCTCTTTATAGGCAATGATGAGCAAGTTATACTCCATGATGTTGAAAGGTAAATACAGTTTGTGTTTCCACTTCTTCAAGAGCTCCCTTATTGTTAACTCACTGGAGGAACTTCTTGTTTTAAATTAATGGTCTGGTAAAAGAGCACAGTGTTTCAATCCTGAAACATGCCTTTTATTTATCAATATTCATATCTGGAATGAATTATTCCCCATCACCCCATTTATGTGTTTTGGTTAGGTTTTTTTTTTTTTAGCGCTCGGGATGTGCAGCATTTTGACTTTGGGAAAGAGAATGGCTATTAAATACATATGCCATCCTGCAGGCAGCATAGTAGGTTCTGAACAGATTCTGAGCCAGATTATTTTGGCGCATATGGGCTTTTTGTTTGGTTTTTCAAGACACTCACCTGAATTGTATTTAAGACAGCTAGTGCTTGGCCTATCTAACTACCTTTTAAAACTTTGACTGCAGCTTCCTGATTCTCCAGACTAATGTGAAGCATATTTATTTTGATACTTACTTTTTACCAAAAATGCAAAGCAGTTGGGAATTAGGCTTTGTTGTGTTACATCGAGATTAGGCTGTTTAGTCAAAATATAATTAATACAGTATTGGTAATGTATCAGATTGGCGTTCTCTAGATATCCTGTCTTTCGAAGTACAAAAACTCTAAAGTTTAAATTTTGGCCTGTAATAATAACTTCTACAGATTTAAGCAAAGACCATTTAAATAACTTGAACTCAAGAAAATCGAGTGTAAAGAAAAAGTAGGAAGAGATATATGCAAGAACAGAGAAATATAAAACCTTAAATCTTTTTGAGTTGCCTGAATCCTGGTTAACATAATTTGGACACATTTCTTGCTAGCTTTGGCCAAAGCATTTTACATTGAACTGATCGGTGTACATCTGCCTTCCATCACACTTTGTATCTACTTCTTGTGTAAATCTTACACGAGAGATGGGCAAAAGTAAATTTGTTTTATTATTCTAATGCTTTCTCAGAAATATGATGTTGTTTGGTGGCTTGGTTTGTTTTTTTTTTGTTTTGGTTTGACTCTGTGACTTTTGAGGGGCTTTTTGGGTACGTGTTTTTTGTGCACATTTTGTTTGGTTTGGGCTTGGGAGGGTTTTTTGTTCAGTGTTTTGGTTTTGTTGCCTTTTTTTTTACTTAAATGTGGAAATGTCAAAATTTTAGATGCAGTGTTTATTGTGTTCTGACTTCTCAAGCTTCTACAAGATCTTAGTCCTTGACAATTTTCTCTGTATAACACATTTTTTCCTGCTATGTCTCACTTAGATGTTTTAACAAGTCTTTTTGATATGTATACTTTTTTAATGTGCTTTTGTTATCGGGGAGTGAGGATGGTGTTAGGTATACTAAGTCCAGTTGTAATGCATACAGAATTAATTTCTCTAATGCTATTTGTGTGATCTTCTGAAAGAAACCTTACTAGTCTGACACACTGAATTCTAATTAATTTTTGTAGAAAGTTATTCTCTCTCTTCTTGAATGATAACACTTGGTCTATCAACCTTTTTCATACTTTTAAATGTTTTTTTTCCATTACTGCATTTTTGGATTTTCTCTTAGTTGTCCATGGGAAAAAAAATCACTGTTTTGCTCACATGACAATTGATATTCTATGTGGGATCTCTTTGGTGAAGTTTCTATGAGGCATAAGGATTGTATACAAAATGTATTTTCTTAAAAAATAAAACAAGCCCCGAATTCTCTGTCTTATTATTTTAGCTTTTGGCCTCTCCATGCCACTGTTTCCTCATTTTCAAATGATCTAAAAAGTTGGGAAAAGAAGGGAGAATGGGCTTTTTCTTTTTTTATAGCTGCAGAATGCCTGAAATCTGGGTACTTCCAGCAGTCTTATTTTTATTATGTTCTTTTTTTGCTGATTTTACTACCTGATAAAAATATGTCTGCTCTATCCTGGAAAACCAAGAAAACTCATTAAAAAAGCCAGCTGGAAAGTTGCTCTTTTGTGAGCTTCAACTGAACTTTTGGATGATGCCAAAACCTGTATTAAAGAATTAACTTCTATCTTGTTTTCTTTTTCACATGTAGTAGTAAAAATTTAGTTCTCGGGTCTCAAGACCTCTTTCCCTTTCCCATTACCTCCTCCCAAACTTAATCTAATACAACATGATTTCTGTTTGTTTTTTACTCTAATTAAACACAAGGGTCCTACAAAGTTGCATAAACCTTGTCACTAATTAGTACTAGGTAGATAAAACTGTAAGTACTTCTTAAAACCAACAGCAAATGATGGAAGAGTGATAATATTGTGTGTCTTTTTTCCAGCACTGAGACCTTGGATGTGTTCGCTCATGAAGATGCAGTGTACGGCCTTTCAGTGAGCCCAGTAAATGACAACATCTTTGCCAGTTCATCAGATGATGGCCGGGTTCTTATTTGGGACATCCGAGAGTCTTCCCATGGAGGTGAGATCTCTAGATGGAAAAGATGATTGGTTTTGGAAGAATTTGGGCAAGGCAGGGAAGGAAAACATTGTTTCTCTGGGCAATCAAGGCAGGGAGTGTTGGAGTGACAGTGAGGCATAATTCTTGTGGCCCGTGGTTAGGCAAGCCCTGGTCTTTACAGTCCGTTGTCGCTGTCTTAAATGGCTTCATAAAGTACCACCATACAGTGCAGGCTAGCATAGAACTTGGTATGAATAGGTTCTAACTTGAGTAAAGAAGCAGCAGAGGACGTGTTTATCCACTAAAAACATCTTGCTAAACTTGAAGTCAATTAGGAATGTGGAGTATTTTTTTGTTTTATTTTTTCTCTAGTCTGGGATAAAAAATTTTTGGACACTTAAAAAGCTGTTATTTTGGTTTCAGTAATTTTCCAAAGCTGCCTATATACTTCCCAGTGACACTGAGAATTGTTTTCATGCAAAACGTGTTCTGGTTTTATGGAAACTCAGAGCCCCTATGTGATAACAGGGAAGTTGAACTATTACTTCAACCTTTGTTTTGTAAACCAAAACTGAATATGGCTGGTTTATGTAACAAAGCTGCAGCTTCTCAAAACACTGCAATCTATGTTTTTACAGCTGCAGTTTTAAGGCTGAAGAGTCTCAGTTTAGAATTATAGTTACGTAAACTCGGAGAGGAATACTTCAGTAATTGAATTTCAGTATATGAATTCTTAAGTAATGCTTCAGTAAATGAGCTTGTGAATTTACCCCATCCTAAAGAACACAAAGTTGACAAATTAAAACTGAGCAATCTGCAGGAGTACAGAATTTGGTTCCCTTCCTTCATAGCTAAAATAAACCTTCATCTTTTTTCGTAAGCTGATTAAATGCAATTGCCTTAATTCATCATTTCTATTGGTCTTACAGGAAAGTTGTTTATGGCACTGAAATCCAGCTTATGTATTCTGTGACAATTTGTCCACATTTACTATTGCGTCAAAGTCGCTGTTTAACTGAATTAGCTTTTTCCATACCTAGTGAATTTGATAACTTATCTAGACTGAGATTCTGTCTCTTCTTGATTAGGAAATGAAAGCTGAATCAAGATGTATTTTATAGTCTCATAGGAATCTTTTAGACCCTCTAATATCATTGAACATGACTATCCAGAATTAGATCTTTCTTAATAAGCTCCACCAGAATATTTTTAGTAGGTTGCTTATTGATGTCCTCCCTACTCCAGGAACATTACCTTTGTATAAAGAAAAATTAAATGTAATAGCACTGCCTTCAATTTTCAGTAGTCTGTGAATTCTGATTTTCTTGTGCAATTGTGATACCTCCTTATCTCTTTCCCATCTGGTAATTTTATTAAAACATTCTGAAAAACAATGCACACGGTATATGTATGTCATGGGCTTTAATAAAAATATCCACGATGTCTCTCTTCTGGACCAGTCTCTGAGGAGCTCATTGGCTCCCTCTTACTCAGAAGTCCCTTAGAAGTACAGTGAACTGTTGTCTTCCCTTCAGCCAGTTTCTTACCCCATTCGACTCCCTTTGCTAATCCCAACTGCCTGTAGCTAAACTTGATACTACAAAAGGCACCACGTTAGTCAGATGTGACTAATCTTTCCTTGGTAAATCCAAGTGTGACTTCCTCCCTATTTGTCTGTTTTTTGCTAATATATGAGAGCAGACACTGAGTATTAGAGATGGTGAAGTGCTCCTTTATTGCCTTCTCGTGAACTCTACAACATGAAGATCTGTCTCTGATAGGAGAACAGCCTGTTGCTGACAGTGGATGCCAGCAGTCAGTGCAACTGCCTGCTTAAATGCATCTCCATGAAGCTTCTCAGTATTGTAACCTAATGTCCCATCTGATCTGAGTTTCTGAAATAGTATGAAATCAGGTTTGTCCTTTGTTGTACTTAAACCTTGCTACTGCTTTTACTGTTGTAGAGACTTTCAATGAGAAGGCTGCACCAGTGAAAATGGAGCGAAGTAGTGCTGGCTGTGGTACATTGGGAGCTTTTTGCATCTTAGGTTCTCTGAATTTTAAATAAAGGGCTTTTGCATGCTTATGTAGGAGCCCTGAGTCAGCATTTGTGTGTGAGCCCTGCCAATGTTTACTACAATATAATCTTTTCACTGGGGTAATCTCCTTGTCTGCAATGGTATTGTCACGGGAATAGGCGCTATGCCTGCCAGCCTTAAGCATAGTTAGCTACCCTGAGTGGCCAGCTCATTAAAATCTTGGAAATTAACCTCCTGGTTTAAAATAGTGCACTAAAGAAGCTGGAAAAGGAGTTTCATTCCCCTTCTGTTTCTCCCTGTCTTTCTCTGCTGAGTGATTTATACAACAATTTTTATAAGCACAGTTTTCATTTTTGTTAGAGATGGTGTTGAGCTTCCCCCTTTAGAAACATTTTCATACTCCAGTGTATAAGAGCTACAATTGTGAATGAGCATAAAGAACAATAAAAAAGTAATCCCCCTGCTTTTCATTAAAGTGACTTAGTGCTTCATTAGTTTAACTCCTGTAATCTCTCTTTAATTTGACAGGCTGAATGGACACTTTTGATATCTTAGAAAACTCTGGTACCAGGGCAGGCTATTTAAAATAAAGGGGTGAAGGAAAACACCAGTAATTAGTGGCAATGATTTGACTAAACAAAGGTACACAAATTAAAAGTTTTTTTCAAAAAACAGCTCCTTTATTTGTCAATTTGATAATGTTTGTATCTCCACTCAGCTAATGCAGGCCATTAATGGCTTCTCGCTGGGGGCTGCCATTTTAATAATGCAGTATTTTATGTCCCAGCAGGGATCTGATTTGATGATGCAAACGTAGAAGGTCAGTTTTGGTGTTAAACCTCATTTGGAGCTGCTGGCACACCAACGGCAATCTCTAAAGCCTTGGCACAGGCTGGCAGAACAAAAGTTTGCTCTTGTTCTTCCTTTTACCTCTGCCTCCTTTGACAATTCATAGCACCAGGGAGCTTCAGCCATGGTCAGAGGCCTTTGTTTTGATCACTGCTAAATGAACACTAAAAAGGAAAGACCCTGTGTCAAAAAGGTTCTAATAGAGCATAAGAGGAGGATACGAATGGGGCAGGACAAGTAAATGTTATTCTGTCTCAATTGCTTGATGAGCAGTAGTTTCAGAAGGTATTGGGAATTTGGGAGGGTTATCTGGTTAATCATATTTTATATGTCTGAGGGATATGAGGAAAGAAAATGAAGTACCTTTGGAGGCGCATGTGGGGCTAAAGATGCTTGTACACAGTGGCTCGAATAAGGGCAGTAAGAGAGTCTCCCAAGCACATGAGCAACACAGTGGTTACATCAAAGCAAACAGTGAGTGGAAAAGTCTGGCATAATCCCTGGCTTAAAGTAGGCATTTATTCTGGTTTCTTAGTTGAGTGAGAGAGTGGCAGCATGCCACAAAAGATACAGACAACAAAAAGAATTAGGCTATTCCTAAAGCCGTAAAGCTATCAGAAACGTACAGGGAAGGGTGATAATCCAGGCTTTTTCCCACTCTTCGTGGAGGCAGCATTTTGACGGTATGAATAGGGCAGAGAAACAGCCAAACACAGTCTTGTTACACTAATCGGGATGAGAGGGAGAGAGTTTTTAACTCTGTGTGAGCAGCAAAATCCAACTGTTAACATTTTTATGCAAGAGGAACACCCTTTTTGTCTACTACGCAATTCTTAAGAGGTGGCAGGCTTCTCTTCCCAGGGTAGGCAGCTTGCTTTAAGCAGAGTTCCATACAGACTTATTTCACTTTCCATAGTATTATTCTCCCTTGTAAGCAGTCGCTGCTACATTTAGACTTTGGGTGATTGTCAGTGGCTGTAAAAGCTTCCAGGTACATATTGTTTGGAAACTTTCAGAAGCCCCCTTGTATGGAGTCCTTATTAGGTGACCACTTGGTCATGAACCTTAAGAAGATTCATATACTTGTTCTTTAAGTGGCTAGTTTTAAACTCTGATAACCTTCCATAAGCAAAACAGTGTCTTGAAATCCAGTATGTGTCCTTTTCCATATTTAGACAAAGTTAATGTACACGTGGGTGGATTTTAAAACCTCAGTTTTTATATTGCTTTGGATGTGTCAGCTTGAGAAATAGTTTGAACATGTCTCCTATCTTCAGATCTTGTTATGCTGTTTCCATATTAAGCTGCCAAACTCATTGCACTGAACAGTTTAAGTATTGTTTGTTCTTACGTCTGAAATACTAATTTTTTTCAACAGAGCCCTTCTGCTTGGCACACTACCCGTCAGCCTTTCACAGTGTGATGTTTAATCCAGTAGAACCCAGATTACTGGCTACTGCCAACTCTAAGGAGGGTGTGGGACTCTGGGATATTCGTAAACCTCAGAGGTAAGATTTGGCTGTCCTTGTGAGCCTTGTTTTATGCTGTGCTTTCTCTTTCCCTTGAGAGGTGATAGCATGCCACTATTCTTTTCTTTTTTTTTTTTTAAGTCGGAATAAACGATGGTAAGAAGAGATGCAGAACAAAGTTAGCAGCAATGTTAGTAATGCTGAATTCAATTATTTTGCAAAATTAACATTCTTCTTCATATGTACAATCTAATTTGAATTAAAAGGGGGCTAGGTCTTCAGTGTTAAGGAAAGTGATTTTTTGGAAGCTTCTCTGGCCTCACCACTGCAGATTAGCTCGTATTGTTGTGTCAAGTTTGCATCACTATATTTAACACTGGCTTGCTAATACTGGCAGAAGCCATTGTGGACACTGCCTGGTTTACAATTTGTTTATTCTGCCTAGCTAAGTTTTCAGTGGCTGACCGGAGATCATGGTTGAGGGAGCTGTTTTATATGACTTTCTAAACACCTGGATAATCAGTTTGGCTGCATAATGTGCTTCCAGATTTGCATAGGTCTTTAGACAAATGAAAAGAATGAAATGTTTGCAGCAAGTAGTGTGGTCAGACTGGGTTTTAAAGTGGATGTATGTGATGTCTGATACCAGAGTTTTGTATGCATGAGATATTAAGCTTCTGTTGAAGTCTTTTTCAATGTTTCAGATATTGAAAGTAATTTCTATTTTTTAATCATAATAATCAGAAAAAAAATTGAGCATCTCAATTAAATGTTTCTCCCACCCCCCCAACTTTTGTCTTTACATATTTCCAGTTACAAGTGTAAGTGTAGAAACGATAATTTCAAAAAAGTAAAAAGAGAGGAAAACAGGTGGTACTTTTACAGTGCAGTAGCCTCAGCTATTTAAAATCTTTCATGCTGTACACTTGACTCTCCCCTTATTGGTGAATTTCTTGAAATACCTAGAAGCACATATCACTAAATATTCTTCTTGGGTTTGTGCTGTACAGACACTAAAAGCAATCTCATATGAAGATAATTCTAACTGGCTTAAAAAAAATCTAAAATGTTTAGACATCTATTACAATAGTAACCAAATTATGGTTTTGGGAGGATTTATTATCATTAATGATTTGAATTTATTTTTGTTTTTAAGCGTAAATCAGAATTTGCACACTCATGCTGGTGGCTCTAGAGCTCATATTTGTAAAATTTGCCAGAGCCCTTGTTGGCAGCTCTTCTACAGTCTGCTATTAAATTTAGGTTTGATAAAACTTAACTGGAAAAGAGTTAGGAAGTTGCCTAAGCTACATGCTCTTATCTGTGTCAAATTCCTTATGTCTGGGGTCTTGAGTGACTTTCTAACATCAAACTAATGTCAGCATTTAGTGGAAAGAGGGAGAGAAATACATGACGTTAGGGTTATTTTGCTCTTACAAAACATGTTTCTTGGGTTTTTTTTTCCCTGTAAAATTTCTGGCGTTTTAACTTCAGTTCGAGTCTGTTTTTTTTCTTGTGAACTAATATGGACTATGTTGACTTCCTCTTGCCAAGCCAGCTGGCTTCATACTGGTTTTGCAGTATTGTTTTTCAGCTTCTACCTCAATTTTGTAGTTTAAGGACTTCTGCAGATTGTATTGGTCTTGTTTTTGAAAGGGAGTTACACCAAACATTTCTCTTTTCAGACATTTTTTCCTTGGAAAAAGGAATTATAAAAGGAATTATGTTGGTGGAGTGCTATAGCTTATGTCAATAGAATATGGATGCAAAATCTAGATGAAGTCTTTCACTTGGGTAGCAAAGTGAAATGGGATCATCCCTGGAAAGGTTGTAGACGGCTAACAAGAATAGAGAGAGGAAGTGAGTGTCACTCAGGATACAAGCACTGACCCTGATAAATGCAGGAGCAGATTACTTGAGTAAGGAATTCTCCTCTTACAAATTTTAACAGCTGCTTTCTAATAGCAGCAATAGTGCCTTTTTCTTATTTGTAGCTATCTTCATTATGACTTTGATCTCCAAAAGATTCTCAGTTTATATATAAAAGTGTCAGTGAGCTCTTTCTTGGGGTGGTAGCAGCTATAAGGTCATGGAAACTCAGAAGATCTCCAGTCTAGCTATCCTACCTTCTGCCTCAGTCTTAATCACAAGGTGAAGTGCTTGACGTGAGCTTGTTAGGGGCTACTGTGTGTGTATGGGATAATGGTCCATGCTCACACATCTAAGGATACATTTTTAGCTGTATTGTGGCATTGTTTTTCCTAATCCCAAGTATAAAATAGCTATAACAAAATTAAATTGGTACTGCTTCTTGGCAAGTAATTCATATTTCTCCAGGTTTAGTAGCAGTATGAAAGACTTAATAACCTTTGACAAATCTGAATTCTACAGTCATTTTTTGACTGATGGGAGGGGAAGGGGTGCCTTACGTTACAACCTCTGTGACATCTTGAAGGCCTTGCACAATTTAATTTGGTGGAAGCTTGTATGCTTACATCTGTTGGCCAAGAGCTACCCTATCCCTGATCCTAGTCTGATGGAAGTAAATTTTTCCAATTAAAAAACTAAATGGTGATGGTTAAACATCGTACCTTGCAACTACAGTGCTGAAATTCCTAAGTGTATAGGTCACATGACGTTTTCCACATGTAGGGAAAACACCCTTATTGTACAGCTGCACACGCTGCCTATACCGTGCAGTTGTATAGGCATGGTAAGTGCCTATACAACTTAAGCACTTATTTTAAGCACTGAATTTAAAGCATTTGCACCCACTGGGTGTGTGGCATTGTGTGAAATACAGCTTGCTCAGCCCAAGGCAGGAAGCATGCGCATAACTTAAATGATTGCAGGTGATAAGTCTGCTTTGGGATGCCACTTTCCTGGGACAGCCATCAGCTTGCCTCCTTTGCTGTGCCCAAAAGGTGGTGCAGAAGGGTGTGCTTGTCCGAGGGAAAGAAAATGGCCCATAGAAAGCCCTTTACTGCCTCTGCAGTTCGCTCCCAGGGCACTCTCGGGGAAGAGGGCTCCTCACAGTGAGCTGTGTCCCATGAGCGGGCTGCCAGAGGCAGACCAGAAAATCAGACCAGATTTTCAGTCTTTAGTAAAGTAATAGAGCGTTTGTGGAAACTCGCTCTGGTTTGTTAATCTAGAAGTACAGAACTTGATTTTTGACATTTTTAATGTGTTTGGAGCCAATTTACTTTGTCTTTATAAGGAAACAATTTTATTAAATTGTGGATCGGTTGAGATAGAATCCTTGCTGAGGTAAGGAAGTAGGAGCCAGAATTTAGATTTTCATCTGTGGGTTTTAGTTTGTTACAATCTCTTCTGGGGAAGATACACTGTGAAGTTAATTGTCAGGAAAAAAAAATGTTTGTAGTTAAGGATGAAGTAATCCACATAATGCTGTAAGCACTTGTGGTGGACTTGACAGAACTGTGGTGGACTTGACAGAACTGTGGTGGACTTGACAGACCAACTGTGTTGGTATGTGAGGAAGTTTGTGTATATTTTCTGTATTATTATTAATAATAAAAGACACAAAGTGTAGTTTCAGGTAAGGTGTGATTTTAGCTGATTAATTTTACAGGCAGAATGGATTAAACAGCCCTGAAATTCTCCGTAATCTAGGGATAAACAGGAAGCTGCCTGTATAACTTGCATGCCAGAACACTAGCACAGCAAAGAAGTGCTACTGCATCAGCTGCTTTTCTCACTGCCCAAAAGTCTGCTAATGGTGGAAATCCTTGCTCCTCTACAGGTTTGTAGCTTTATTTTACATTGTCATCAGTATCCAAGAAAATGTGACACTTCCTGAGGTATAGGAAGGATGAGGGAATAGAGACTTTTGGGGGACATGATGTAGAAGGATTAATTTGCTGGGATTGTTGAATAGCACAATATATAACTACAATATAAAATTGCTAGATCAGTGTATTCCTTCCCTAGCCTGCCTTTTTATTTCCTTTGCTGTGCCTGAAGCTCACTTGTGAGGGGCTTTATTTTATGCTATAAGCTGTCAAGGGAAATTCCTCCCTTCCTTCAGTGTTGATATAATCCTTCATAATACTGTTGCCATCGTGGGAGGTTTTCCAGTCCTATTGTTCTTCCCATGGTGCTAGCAGAAATGGTGGGATCAGGTAATGTCTCGTCTTGTTTTGTCACGACTGTGGTAGTGGGGTTTTGATTAGCAGTTGAATGGGTAGAAAGAAGGGGAAGAAGTGTAGGTGCTTTTAGATGTTTGCTGTGGATTGCCAAAATCGTACCTTCCAGTGGGTTAAGCAGGGCTGCAGCACCCTTCCAACATGGGGAAGGTGAAATGGTGATATGTAGTTAATAATTTGCTGCTGGTATAACACTTCACATAAAACTCATTTAGCCCGACTACTGTCCTGTTCTCTGTCAGTAGAAGCAGAATTAAACTGATGCAGCCACTACTTGGTTTGCTTCATAACTGGAGACTGTTCTGGGGAATGCTGCTGCTCCCCTGCAAAATCCAGAAAACAAATGGAGAGCCTGGAATTCTGGAGACTAGCTGCTAGTAGGAGTACTGTAGCTAGCAGTACCTTCACATAATATGTATTACAGCCAGCAGCACCACTGCAGTAATATTCTTTACAGACACAAGTGGGGTTTGATAAGCCCACGGCATTCATCTGGCCTTCACTTATTTGAAGGGGATCAGGTTTAGTGCTGAATTTCTGGTTTTAATCAACAGAGGCTCCTCAGATTGAGGTATAGTTTCACTTTGTTCAGCTTGATGATGCACTGTCAGAAAAGGGGTGATTTGCTGTTAACTTCTAAACTTGTATGGTACTCAGTGGAATATTGCTAATTGTGCAGTTTTAAATTAATAGCTCTGAATTTTCAAAATCTTGAATGGAGTAGTGATATACTAGTAGGTTAGAGAATTCAGATATAGATTCTGCTGCTTGTCAGAAACAAATGAGCTGCATCTGCTCATTATCTGGAAAATCTGAGGATTTTTACACCAGAGTATATTTTTTCCAAAATAGACAAAATAGCTCATCTCCAATTGGGATACAGGAGAATTTGTCTTCTAGCTTGCTGTTACATGCCTCCAGCCAGGAGATTTGGGGTTTTTTTCTGCTTCTTTGGGCAGGCAACACTGAACACCTCTAGAAATTCAAAATAAAATATTTTTAGGGTTAGAAAAAGTCCTGATTATGAGTAGATTTTACTCATATACTGTGAAATTGGTTAACTTTCTGATGGGAAGCTGGGAGTGCTTTATGCTTGTCTACTACAGTGAAGAAGGTAATTGAAAAGCCTGCATTTCTTGGCGTGCGTGGGGAAATTTAGAGACAGCTCTGAATGGTGAAAAGTTTAGCTCACTTCAAATAGTCGTAATTCGATTAGTCTTGCTGACTGAGTCAGGATACAGAGGCGGATTCATTTTGCTTTTTCCAAAGTTCATTC
This sequence comes from Gallinago jamesoni, assembly GCA_025769975.1. NCBI lineage: Eukaryota > Metazoa > Chordata > Aves > Charadriiformes > Scolopacidae > Gallinago > Gallinago jamesoni. Next base: position 28,731,987 of record JAOQGH010000040.1, read on the forward strand.
ACAGCTTGATATCTCTTCTGTCTTGAATTTAGTGCAGCAATTGAGATTCTCCCCTTCTCCCCCAGTATACTAGTAAGATCTGAATGTGGTGGCCTGGCTCCTCAAAAATAGCATATGAAGCACTTTTAAAATAGACCTAATATAAGCCCAGCATGATTACAAGTTGACTAGTGACTTTGGAAATCTTACTTTACTATTTTTAGAAAGTGTGAGTGTTGCCATTCTTTCAGGTGGGTGTTAAACTGAAACCAACTCAATTGTTTCATTTTTAAAAACAGGCACTTGAGAAGCTTAACTGAGGTCTTGATTAATGAGACTGTTGTAAGGCACTCACACCACTAGATGGGGTCTGGAAGCTGTGCCTTTTTAAAGAAAATAAAAATGACAGGTCTGTGTGTCTTAAACGCGTTACTATAAAATAAGTATTGCAAATATATATTGTTATGGGATTGCTGGGGGTAACTCAACAAGTCAGTTTACATACATATTTCATGCAACGACTATATAATTCCAGTCATTTTTAGGTACTACAGTTCTCCCCCTTTTCCTTGCAGCCCCATGCCCATCTCCTCCTTTTACTGAAATCAAAAGGCTTTTTTTTTCCCTGAGGGAAAAAAAAAAAAATTCCCTTTAATTCTTTTCCTTTGTTCACCCCACCCCCCTACCTACATCAACTAATCTGGAAGGTTTTGAGATCAAAATTATTATTGGTTCGTCCTATTAATGACCATCACATACTTTTAAACTGGTCTTCGTACTACAAAAATGCTGTTCACAGAAGTGTTTTCTGGTTGTGATGGGAGTGTTGAGTCTGTGCTTTTTACACAGTGGGATGCATTTGTGAATCCTAGCAAGTTGAGCTGGATTGAAAGAGGGCCCAGTGCATAGCATAGATAATGGAGAAGAGAAAGGGAGGCTTGTAGGGATGAGAATAGGAGATAAGAAGAAAGCAGTGAACTACTAGATATGTTCAGCTGTTTGTGGCATTACGGTTTTGTTTGCCTCTGTTTGTTTCACTACACTAACCTTTCCCTTCTTTGTCTCATCTGTACGTTCTTTATAAGAGCTCCCGGTGGCTTTTTACAAAGTAGAAGAGGTGAAACATAACCAAAGCTGGGGGTGATTTACCTTCCAAGGCTGCCTGTTTCATGAGAATAAGCTATAAGGAGAGAGTATGTCTGCTTGGCACTTGACTTTTTATGTTCTTGCAGTACAACATAGTGTTCCAGGACACCAGGCTTTGAGTGTTGAGTTCTGGGAACACTTTTGTCCCCAGAACTCAAGTACTGGATTCAAGCTCTGAGTGAGGTAGAAATGCTTATGTACAATAGACCTTTTTAAGATTATTCTGAAAATTCAGGAGGCCTGTGCTGTATGTGTAGTTACAAGTCAATGTACTCAAAAAGCCCAATGGTGAGTTAAAAAAAAATATCCTTGACCACCAGGGCAAATCTGGTATCCCTTGGTGACTGTAAACTTTATGGCATATTTTAAAAGCTAACTTGATCATACAAGTCACAATAAGCCCAAGTTAAGAGTGTCAGTTTCACTGTTTTCCATCAATGCTTTACAAAGCCAAACAGGAACATTAATTCAACTTTGATTTCTGTCTTTTTCTTGGCTGAGGAGCTACTGCATTTCAGAGCCTTTTTAAGCAAACCGGTTTTAGGTCACATTAAATGAATATTTGTGTCTCAAAATAGACCAGTCAAGAGGGCTTCAAACTAACATCAAATTTTCTTCCTGCACTGAGAATTCTGAGGAAGCAAACTCCCAAGCTCTGGATAAGGAATACTTGTTATTAGGTATTAGTGAGTCACCTAGTGATTAGTTCATTTAATAACTAACTAATCTCTAAATATAGAGATGGAAATTTCTTCCCTGTGTAATAGACTAATTAGATTCAGGAGGATCTTGAGGGAGGACTCTTCTTAGCATGTTTATGAATGGCAGGGTATGTTGGCCTTGCCAGTGTGTGGAGGACTTCAAAGGATGTGGCTGTACTGTGCTGCTGGTCTCCAACTGAGAGTGTTTTCTCTAAGTCTTTGTCTTGAACAGATCTTTTTCTGCCAAGTGCCATTTACTGAACGTATGTAGAATACATGTTCATTTTTGAGGTTAAGTGAAGGTGGCCCATTTACCTGGTCATAGCCTTTAAAAGGTCATTATCAGCATGTGGTGCATCATGATTAATAATCATTATGAGACCCATGTCTCTTACTCCATGCTTAGTTTATTAACAGTCACAATCAGGTTATTACAGTATCAATTACAATGGTAACACCTGTGTGCAATTCAAAGTACAAGACATAGAATTACTGCCTTTAGATGTTCTAGCTCCTCCAACAGTCCTTATCTCCAGCTCCTGTAGGACAGACATCTGGGATCTTTTCCATCAGTGGCTGACGGCTGGAGGATCTTTTCTGTTCACCAGCATGGACATTGGCAACAACTGTGGCTCTTGATAAGGAGCCACCCACTACAACACCAAGCCCTTAATGTCACAGTCCGCACATATAAGTTGGGCAGCCCACCCTCAAGAGCTAACCCAGCTGTACTCATCTTTTCACCCATGGGCTGAGGCCCAAAGCAATGATACAGGGATCATATTGCCAAATTTGTTTCACCTTTGGAAATACTACCAATAGGTTGGTAAGGCCTATTGATAGGGAGGAAGTAACCATAATTCCACTGGGGCAGAGGTCTACTTTGGTTACCTCATACTAGATGTTCAGTTTAGTTATTGTGCTGCAGGAAAATGCAATCCAACCCTTACAACAGTAAATGTACCATGTGCGTAACTTCTGATCCAAATCTGTTTGAAATCACAGGTACTCGGTACTTCTGAAAATCTAGTTCTTAGTTCCCGATTGCTTTGCATTACAGTTTTACTTGTGTCATTTAGTTCACCGCCTTTTAAAGGCCTGATGAGTATTAACTTCTTGTTTCTGGATCAGTGTAATGGTCTCTGGCAAGACGAAAACATGTATGTACTACATGACTTTTTTCTACAGAGGGGTATGGAGTATTTATCTACTCATGATAATCTAAGGATGTAGAAGTCTTGCAGGTGGTTTATATTAGTTTGACGTGCTGACATGGTTGGAAAAGACAGGTTTTGGGTTCACAAGTCCTTTGTCAGTTTTAAAATAGAAGTGGTAGCTACCAGAATTATAGGCAATTTGAGAACAATTCTTCGGAATTTAGTTGGGTGCATGTCAAATAGACTTTCTTTGCAAGAGAGGGCTAAGTCTTACCTCTGAATAGAAGCATAGTTTATTTTGTTAGGGGTTTTTTGTTGATGGGTGGGAGTGCAAGGAAAAGGGAGGAAAGGATGATGAGTGTTTGCAGCCCTGTCTGTACCACAGGTGATATTTATAGCCTGTTGCATAGAGAGGAGTTTAGAAAAACCTGTGTGGTGATGCAGAAGGTATTGTAGGGTCATAAAAACAGCATCATAGCTGAGTCCAAGTCATAGCTTTAGGTCTTCAGTGGTTGCCAATTTTAGTTTCCAGGCTCATATCTTCAAGGTATTTGATCCTTAAAGATCATACCAGAAGAAGAGCCAGCAGTTATTTTCTGAGAAATGCTCATGCACATGCTGAGTTTTATTCTTTCTGGCTTACTTCCCTGAACTCACTTTGAAAAGTAGCTGTTGCCTAGTTTTATCTGTGTGTTAGCAAGATGTCTGGTATGTTGGCTGAAATACTAAGCTTCTGGAAGTGCAAGTGTAGGATCCAGTCTTGTTGACAGTTGTGTTGAAGGGGATATTAATCTGGGGGGTAAACACAGTTTTTGCTTCTGACAGTTGAGTTTGGTGAGGCTCAAGGCTCTTTAGAGACTAGAACTGGTGGACTGGGAATTTTCTGAAAGTAAAATCTTTGGTTGTAATTGTGTTTTCCTTTACACATTTTTAATAAGATGTTACGTGATGGCTACAGGAGTGGGATGGCAGGAATAGCATGTGGAACTTAAAAGTTTTTTCTTTGACTGTTTTGCATTTTCACCCTGCATTTAAAGGAAAGAAGCTTGTGATTCTAATCACTTCTGAAGCATGTGCTTTGGCACTGCCAAAGCCCCTTGGGTCTGTCCCTTTACAGCATTGAATCGTCAACTACCTGTTGAAATTATTTTGGTGCAATAGAAGTGTGCTGCATATTTTGATTTGGAGACCTTTGTCAGTCCTGCTCTGAGCAGAGCACTGTATTGAGTACAGGAAAAAAGTGTGTATCTTGGCAACCATTTTTTCCATTGTCAAACTTACTGGTTCATTTTTTTTCCCTTCCCAGTTGGACCAGTTGTTGTGAACTTTGAATAACCTCACTGCTGCTTAAAGTAGTTCATTTGGCTAGGTTACAGTATGAGAAATTTTAAGTGCTATTTAGGCACTTACCAGTATGGGTCAACCACACCACCTCAAATAGTTCAAATAACTATTTGTCTTCTCTCCTAGTTCAGGAAGTAGAACTCATGCCACACAGGTACCATCATCATCTGTTTGGTTCTGTGCTACCAGGGCAGCCCAACTGATCTGTGTATCTCAACCTAGAATTTGAAGCTCTCCTGACCAGGTCCATCTTGGCACATTTGCCCCAGGTAACACAGAACCTAAACTTCGGTATTTTTTTTTCCCCCTATGTGTTTTCTATTATTTCTGAAAAGTTCCTTTTAATGTCATAGAAAGTGAGATGGTTGCTGCTTAAGCTCTTTTCTGGAAATCTTTCAGAGGTGTTGAAGAAACTTTTCAATGGTAATGGCATTGGGGTGGGGGTTTTCTTCATTGTAACCATAAATAAATCTCCAAACTGTTTGCCACAGGTTTAACCAAAATCAAATTACTTCTTTAATGTTAGAAACATCTAAGGTAGTCTCCTCTGCCTTTCTAGTAGGGGGGCACTGAATTAAAAAGGGAGTACTTGCAAATAAGCCTTTTTGACTTTGGGCAAAGAGGGATGGTGACAATCATTAAGGCTTTAGTCATGCTGATGGCTTAAGTGGTATTTCTGCTGGGAAGAGCTCTTTCCTGCATATGTACTCCTTTTCTGTGCCTGCCACTTTCAGCCAGTTAATGCTTTTTCCCTTGCTTGGTTTGTTTTTTTTTTCTTTCTTTTTCCCTTTTAAAAACGGAAGTGCTGTGTTAAAGTTGCAAATCAGTGAATTGATAGAGAAGTATTTTTTACTCTGAAGCAGTGATATTTTCTGTTGCTGGTGTGAGCACCAACTAATAGCCTAGAAATACTCAAGTAAGTGTGCAAGTCTGCTAAGTACTGCCTGGTATTCAAGTGGGTAAACCAGGTGCTGTAGTCTCTTTCCCCTACCTTTATATCTTGTCCTTATTGCGGAATTAACTAGATGGTACTATAGGAAAGGCCATCTCATTTAGCTTCTGAACATTCCTTATCACACTGGTAGTCCTGCTTTATTTATGCCTGACTTTGTCAGCTTCTCTTGGGATGGTGGGTTTAGCTTAGCTTTTGATATGTTTAAGGCAGGTGTCTTTCTTGTAGTGGAGTGCATTCAGATTAGTCCACTGATGTGCAAACTGAAGATCTTTGAAGTTTTCTTATAATGACAGAATGAAAGATTTTTGAGTTTCCTCTAGCATCCCCAGATTTGTTGATCACGCAACTTAGTTTTGGAGTACTGAGGTTCAAAGTGTATAACAAAAATAAATACTGTTAGTACTTCAGCTTTTAATTCTTTGTTTTTCTTAGGGCTGTGGTGACTCTTCTGTTCAGCTTTTCCTGTCTTGGTTTAGTAGTTTTCTCAAACCTTCATGAGCTAAAATCGTATTATCTGTTGCAGATAATTAGCCCTCCGTCATATGCATGTGGATTTTCTGATCTGAAGATTAAACTCTTTCACACCTACCAGCATCCCCACACTAGCCCTGGTTTGGTTCAAGCCAGGTACTGTTCCTTTGCTCTGTGGGATCCAGCATGTTCCCAGAAGTGGCGGTGGTATTCAGGTTTATAATTTTCAAGCACATAAGTAGCTTCATGCACTAAACAAGAAGTCAGGAAACCTGGTTTTGTTTCACACTGTTAGGTAGGTCTGTTGATTGTCCCTTGCCCTCAGTTTTTCCTGTATTGAGGAATGGGAATACTGCCTGCTTCAAAAGCCAAATATTGTTTAATCTTTTTGTTAGCTTTGAAATTCTCTATCACACAGGTCTTTCTAAAACAAGAATTAAAAGTGTATTGTCCTTGCAATGTAAATTTAAAAAGTATAAAGTAGTAATCTCTTGTTCAAAAAGAGCTTTGATTTAATGTGTTTTTGTAGAGTCCTTTTTTAAGAAAATAGGTCTGTGATCATATAAGCCTTCCCCAATCACCTTTATGCCTCTTTTGAATCAGGAGGGAATTAAAATAAGGAAAGGAATTAAGAGATACCATTTTTTTGTTTAAAAAAGGAAAATAAAATTATTTTAAAATACAAGGGAGAGACCTTCATGTATTGACTGGGAGAACATCTAAAATATTAGTTCAACTCTACTGTAAAACAAGGGAATTAATCTTTGAAAGATCAGTCAATGGGAAATTGTCGATGGGAACCAATTTGATGAGACTAAAGTTGTGTGTGCAGTTGCATTCAGAATGTTAGCTTTACATTATAATTTCTATTCATCTTGTGCCTATTATAGGCAGAAGCTTTACTGATTCAAGACTGGACTGTGCTGCTGTAGGAGCATCTTGGATCTTGCCACTTTCCCTGTTTAAAGAAAGGCTTGCTTACTTCTTGCTGCTCTTTTCTTCAGCTTCAGCTTTTATAGCTTTGTTAAATTAAAAATGCATGCAGTTTTTCTAGAGAAAAGAAAGGGGGTGAGTGTATTTATAATATTGAATGAGCAAAGAAATCTGTGGCTGGTGTTACTGAGCTTTTCTAATGCAGTACAAGAATTGCAGCACAGAAACATGCATAGGAACAAATGCTTCAGAGGACTGCAGTATTGGTACAGGACTGATGTTGCAGAGACACTGAGGTGTGAAAATGGATTTACTCTTCAGGAAGAATTACCAACTGTTACATTCAGATTATTTTACTGAGGTAATGTTCTCTGGTGTCTGTGTTCTTTGTGTTACACTGAATTCGGTGTGTGCTTCATTTTGGAAACGGCTCCTGTTCCTTCATTTGGCCTAAAGGTCATCTTCCCATGCCACGACTCACTGTATTTGCATATTCTCTGTCTGGTTATCTGATGGAAGCTACTCCTTTGTGTTTTGCTGGATTCAGCTGAGCCATGTTCTCTCTCACAGTCTGTACTCCATCCTACAAGATGCTATTTCTGAACAGGCTGAATAATGGACCCTGACTGTAGGATTTAGGCATTAGAAAAGGAGAAAAATAATCAGGTGATTTAGCTAGTTTATCTTGTGGTTGTTGGGCAGTTGTTCTTTACTTTGTATTCTCTGCTTTCTTTTATTTTTTTAATCTGGCTAAAAGGTTTTTTTCTTGGTTTTTTTTTACTGTTTGCTAGATCTCGTTTATTACTTACATTACAGTAGCACCTAGATGATTCAAGCAGGGAGTGAGAATAGGGTACCACTGTGCCTTCTGACTCTCAAATCTCTAGTGGGGACAAGCCTGGGACAGTGAGAATGTTTGGGAACAAGTCTGTAATAAGACGAAAACAAACCTTGGATAGAGCTGGAGGAGGATGTGAAACATTCAAACAAACAGGGTTGGTTTTGTTGTTGTTGCCATTTGCTACTGTTTAATCACTGTAATGGCAGAGGTAAGCCTTAAGTCCTAAAAGGATAAAAGTAATACAAATGAGGGGGAGAGCTTAGTATGCTTTATGCCTCTGCTCTTATCATCTTCCTCAAAACACTGAAAATCTGTAGGCTTTTTTCCTGTGAATGAAGGCAGAATAAAGGAAAACATAATGCTTTCCAGAGGGCTGCCTGAGAACTCCAGTGAAGCAACATTAGCATCCAGTGATTCAATTAGATCATAAGGGCCAAACCATGCAAGCCTTTGCTGTTACATGGTCTTAGTGCTCTGGGTACATAAATCTGGTGGTGATTGATTTTCTTAAGGCTCCAGAATTTTGAAGTTAGATAAGTTATTATGAAGTTACTGGATAAGAATCTCCCTTATTTTAAAAATTAATAAATTATTTTTTACAAAATAATTTATTGCCTTGATGGTTTTAGGGGGAAAGGTGAAGCATCCCCTTACAGTTTGCCATGCATTAAAGTTTATTAATGATGGGGGCTTCCTTTTTATATGAATTTACATGTTCCTGACCCTAACAATAATGAGCAGAAGGAATGACATTCTTGAACACACAGAATCTTCACTCTGAGCTCCCTACTTTATCAGTCTTGGTAGATGTAGTTGATTTTACTTGTATGTTGTTTTTGTAGTAAACCAAAGATGTTTAGTTTTGCTAACAATGCACAGCCTTTCTTTTATTTTGTTATTCTCCAAAGTCCATGCAAATACCTCTTGCTTCCTGTTAAAGATCCCAGGGGAAGTAGTTCTTGAAGAGAGTTTTTATAAAGGTAGTGAGATAATCAGAGAAGGTGATGACAGAATTTAGAAAAATGAGCATGCTACTGAGAAATAATAAAATCTTGAGTATGGCTTGTGTATCTTTTTAATCTTAAAACACTGATGGACTTTCTCCACGTTTGTTAACACTTCTGAATACATACAAACTCCATACACTTTGACACGACTTACATGCCTTTCAAAAATTCTATCTTGAGATTTCTGTGATATTTGTAATCTACTTAAAAAAAAAAAAACGCATACAGTACGCATGCTACTTGATCTTGTGCTTGCTTTTCTATTATTTGTTAATTTGGCATTTTCTAAGTGTTTGCTCCAAACTAAATAAGAACTGTGTGTGTTTACACACACAGAATAACTTTCTTCCAAATAAACCCCCAAATCTTTCTGGAGTTTTCCAAGCCAAGATTCTGTTTGCTGAGTTTCATTCCAGTTCTTTTTGCACAGTTAGAAGTTCCTCAATTTTGTGGTTACAGAAATGCTGACGAACACAGTTGTGTGTAATAGTGTCTATTAGTTACAAGCATTCAATTCATTTTTTCCTTTTAAGGTCATTCTTTCATTAAGTTAGTTTCACACACTGCTGTTTATGGTATCAACACTTTCTCCCTTCCTTCCTTCCTTCTCCCTTTTAAATGACACTCATTTGCCAAGGACAGTCTCTGTACTATGGTTCGTTGTCAGATTTGTAGCTTATCAAGAGAAGCTATTCAATGGTTTTATTCAACGGTTCTTTTTAATGCTGTCATGCATCCTGTTTTTATTTTATTTCTACCAAGATGCTGATCTTCTCTCAGTTTTAATGGCCACTGTCTGTTGCCAAGCTAACTTTTGAATAGCCTGGGCTAAGCTTATGTTACCACTCAGGCAGTTGACTTTTCAAAAAGGGATGAAACAACTTCTTTGTTTAGAAAAGGGGAGAGCGGAGAGAGAGGGAAACGCTTGTTTCAGGTACAGACTTTTCCTGCAAATTCTGAGCGCAGGGAGACTACTTCTTCCCTCACCCACTGGCTGCCAGTAGAACGGGATTTATTTACTTTAGTGGTGCTGCTCTTGGATTGAAAGCCTTCCATTGTTTGCCTGAGCTGGTATTTAGTTAACACTTGAGTGCTGCCTGTGTGCAGCACATCCAGCTACGGAAATGACCCTATTGCACATAACTGTCCATTCTCTCCCTCCTCAGCCTCCCTCTAGCTCCAGCGTGTGTGTTTGGATTGCAGCATTCCATCTGTGGACTACATATTTCCCTTAATCACACAAGATGACTTTTTAAAAAACTCAGAAGTGGACGCGTCTCTCTCTGTTGCTTCCAGAGCTGGTTGGCAACATCAGCATTCCACAGCTGGCTGGGTGAGCCAAGTTTGGAAGCAGACTAAATCCCAGAGTAATCTGGGTCTGGATTCATAAAGATAAAGCAGAAAGGGTGCCCGTCTTGTTCAGAGATGCCCTTTTAGGTTTGTCTTCAGATTTCTCACTGGTTGTCATGGCCCATGTCTTCGAGAGGGGAGTATTGCTATTAGTCTGATGCATCAGTAACTGCAAGAAGGTGTTGCCTCTGAAATTCCTTTGCTGGAGCACGTAATAAGGAGCAGGCAGAAGTGGCAGTTCTAACGTGAGCAACTTATCCAAGCATGTCTGTGCTGCCCCACATACTCCTGTGTGAAAAAAATCCAACATAGCACTGACTAAAGGTACAGAGCAGCCCTCCCCAAGAAAAGAAAAAGAACAAAAGCTGTGGTTCCTGACTAGTTTGAAGATCCTTCAGAGCTTCTTGACTCAGACATCCTCTTTAGTAATAATGAGTACTAGTACTGGTTTAATACTGTAAAAAAAAAAAAAAAGATAACTTCTCCCAACATCTTTCTTGGAGATGACAGAGTGCTTTTTTCCTGCAATTTTTATGAAGATGGAATACTGTGGAAGATATCTTGGTCCGTTATTATTTTCCCCCAAACTAGCACGGTTGTTCTATAATCAACTAAATTTTATAATGGAAATTACTGAAGTCTAAATGCTTAGTTCTGACTACTGCTACTGTGTGCACTGCCTGCAACAGGAGGCAGAGGGAGAGAGTTTTCTCAAATCCTTCATCTCCTCTGTTTGTGAGCTAGGTTCCTAGCTTTTCCACCAAAATGGAGCCATGAGCTGCACCCTCTCAAGACCCTCCCCATCGTATTTCTGACCATATATCTCAAAGCCTCTCTTGTAGGTGTAGAGAGAGCACAAATATTTCTCCTCTGTTTGGCTCAGGAAATGGATGCATGGGGGGTTTTGGTGTCAGTTTGTCTCTCTTCATCCCCACCTACCTACCTGCTGCCTCTTTTCATAGCTTGTTAAAGGAAAACACTGTGCAGTTAATTTAACAAACCCTTTCAAAGAGGCAGAGAGGAAGCAAGCAGGACACAGCAGGGTGGGGAAAACAGAAGACCACTGTCTTGTGATCTAGTGCAGTGAAATGCTGCACCAGGAGCTCCCGAGTCTGGTTTTTGTGGACAGAACTGAGAGGAGGGGATCAGCATGTTCCTCTTCCATGTGAGTGGCAAATGGCTGGTTTAGCATTTCTTTATCAGCCAAAACTGCCTGTTTTATTAGCATGGGGTTTGGGTGGGGAGGGGGGTGGTGTTTTGTGGGGTTTTGGTTTTTTTTTTTCTTCTTTCGAGCTAAATGTTCAAGGAACTGCAGCACAAACTGTATTTCCATTACATGTGTAATGTGAATTGTGTGGAGTTGAGGGTATGGGGCAGGCAGAGCTGTGGATCTTTTGAGAAGTGTTAACTGTATGCTCCTTAATTCAAGACTTCTTATGTGTGTATACGATCCTAATTACTGAAGTTCTAGCCTTTCTTATTTCATTTAATTTCTGAAGTAAAACATTCTTTCAGAGATCTGTTACACTGAAGTTACTGAGACATAATACAGAATCCAGCTCCAAGAGACGTTTTCTTTGATAACTTTGACTGCTATAGGAGCTTAATGAAAACACCTGTAAGCAGAATGGAAGCTAGTTTAATACTACACTACTATTACTATAAAATACAATCCCAAAATATTTCAGACAGGGCATAATAATAGTAACCATGGAAACTTTGCTTGGAGATTTGAAAGGAGGGGACATCTGGTAGGCTCACTCGCAGGCAGGAGGGAATTCCTTGTTGTGGTTTAGATTGAGGGGAGCTGATAGTGAGGAGAGGGGCTTAGCCTTGGAGTAGTAGTAGTGCCTGCACTTTAAAATTAAATCTGGTTGATACATATATGTCATGGTGGAGAATTCATATATTTTTACTGGAAAAATGAACCTTTTGTAGCCAAAGAAATCTGGATTTATTTCTTCTGCTTATTTTTTGGGCTGGGGTTTTGGTTGGATTTTGGTGGGGTTTTTTTGTTTAATTTCTGTGGTGTGATTTTGGTTTTGTTTTTTTAAAGAAGTGGAAACTTCTGTAGAAAAAAAATTGGCATACACAAACCTATTGGGAAAGGGGGAGGGGGGGGGAAGTTGAGTATGGTTTTTGGGTTTTTGTTTTTTTTAAATGCCTGGCTGAGTACTTTAGTGATCACAAACAAAAACCAGGACTGATGAGGGGGATCCTAAATCCTCATTTCTAAGATTACAGTCTCTAGTATGAAGTTTTCTCATGTTTTTATTAAAAACCATAAATGCTATTAAGAGAAGCACAATGGTTTTGCCTAGCAGGAGGAGAGTTCACACACACACATATGAGAGAGCAGGACTCTTCATGCTGATAGAGGCATTCAGAATTTTTGGTGCTCAGCTTGAAGCTCTTACTAGTTGGCTTTAAAAATATGACTTCTGGTTGGTCTGTGGCACTCTGGCTTTCGGTTCACAAGGTGAGTGTGTATGAGCACAGCATATTTCCAGTGCATTCATTAAGTGGAATCTTCTATTTTGTTTTTGTTTAAATCTGGCTCAGGAACAATAGTTTTTTAACTTTACAGTATCTCATGTAACGATGCGTGCTTCAACCTGCATGGAATGTGTGGCTTCTCATCTATGTGGAGTGACTCATTTTTCACAAATGTTGGGGTAGAGCGCTAAATCAGAAAGTAAAATGCATTAAAATCTATTATTAAACTTACCTCTAAAATCTGCTAATTCTGTGCTGGTGTGCCTTGTCTTATCCAGAAGGTGCATAAAAGTCACAGCTCTTAACGAGATTTGATGGGGATTGCTCAAAACCTGTTAACAAAAGGTCAAGCTCTGGTACTGCTTAAGGAGGTTTCAATGTTCAGTGAACAAAAAAGGGATAAAATGTCTTCCATCTTTGTCTCCCTTCCCATATGCACAGTCTTTTCAAGTGCAAGGATTGAATTAAGTCTTTGAAAAAATCAGAAAGCTCATACAATGCAAGTTGAATTTCAGGTATGCTTTGATTATCTTTAGGTTTCTGGATGGAACAAATTCCATATTCTTTTACTGTTTTAAAGAGAAAGCCTGGAAACTTGCGACCCTTTGTTTTTGTCTTGTATATATCAATAAGAACTGATACCAATACTCCAGCTGTGATCATACAGCCTTATATGGGACAAGGAAACCAGCTAATTCTGTGAGTGAAAGTTTTAGGTAATAGTCATGTGGTAGCCTACTCGGCAGTATTTTTAGATGAAGAAGGTTTGAGATTAGTGAAGTGACTTATTTTAGCGTTTCTTGTAATAACTTATTAGTAAGATGGCCTTTTATTTAAGACAGCTGGAACTGATTGAAGAGTTCAAACATTCTCTGATGTCCTGTAGAAATATAAATAGAAACAGAAGTGAAATAGTGGTGGGGTGTCTACAATTGGAGAAAATGCCACCCAGTGCCAGAGCAGAGGGGAAAAAAAAAAAAGTTCGGGCTGGCTGGATTCAGGCACCAGTCAAACAAAAATTGCTTAGTGCTGGTAGGGTCAGTCTCAAATGCAGACATTCAAGAAGTGCAAGAACAAGCTTTTTAAGGCTAAAGCTACTATCTGAGACTCTGCTCCTATGCAGGAAATGTATTGTTATTAACAAACCTACTCGCTCTTCTGAACGCTTTATAGTCTTAGCATTTTGTTATTTAGGTTTTGAATCAAGTTTGTTCAGGAACTGATGATTTGAAGCAGAAACTAAGTAAGATTATGGCTTACTGGACTTGTATGTTTGAAATGACTCAGTAAGTTTAAAGAGAGAGTTCTGTCTTTAAGTAGTTAAATTCCTACGTGCAGCCCATCTAATTTGTTTCCTCTGTCTTTTCCCAGTTCACTGCTCCGCTATGGTGGAAACCTGTCCCTTCAGAGTGCCATGAGTGTCCGGTTCAACAGCAATGGAACCCAGCTGCTGGCGTTGCGTCGGCGCCTTCCCCCAGTTCTCTATGATATCCACTGCCGGCTGCCTGTCTTCCAGTTCGACAACCAAGGCTACTTCAACTCATGTACCATGAAGAGCTGCTGTTTTGCAGGTGATCGTGATCAGGTAATAAGCAAGCGATGGTGTCCCAAGTCTCCAGAGTTTCCATGCAACCCTCTGTAAGGTTTTGGTTTTGTTTTTTTTTCACAATTCAGGAATTAAAACAGGAGGCAAGACACATGTAGGCTTACCTCAGAACCGTTTTGCAATGTAGACTCTGAAAAAGGAAAAATGTATACCAGAGAACGAGATGAATTTTACTTGGAAGGTGATATTCACAAGAAAAACATTTGCAGAGGCTTTTTAGGTCCAATTAATACGATTTTAGAACCATGAGTAGACAACATTATCTCCATATGCTAAGGAAGCATCTTCCTTTCATTTCAGTATTGGTACTGAGTCCAGTAGAGGCAGTCCAAAACATAAATAGTGTTTATAATTACTGATTCTTACTTCAAATTATAATGTTTCTCCTTTAATACTATACTAATAGATCCCCTTATAGGTCTTTATAGTTCAGTAATTCTCTAAGTGTTGATGGCGGGTGCTTAGGAGGGAATAGTTTGTTACTTCACTGAGGCAGGACTCTCTCTGTACTACTAAATCACAAGTCACGCATAATGTGACTAACACTTGTATAACTCTGGAGCTGGATATTGTCTTTGACAGCTGTATTTAATAACCACTAGCACTGTGTAAGGACAAAAAATGTATTTTCAAGCCATGATAGTAGTATAGAGCTAAGATCTGAAAATTCTTTGCTGTCATCAATAAAATTCCTGCAGTCAGAATTTGGTCATTAATTCTATTGCTGCTGCTGCAGGAGGCAGAGTTGAGCTTCTTTCAGACTTCAAGTAGGAAATACATTTGCATCGCTGAAGTTGAGCAGTGTTCCTCGGTTTTACATAGCTTTCAGCAGAAGAAGTGTTAAAATGCAATAATGAAACCATCTCAAAAAAAAAAAAAGTGCTTTACTAAAAAGAATGGGCAAACACATGTATTGTTTAAGAAGAAAACTGCTTATGATTTGTGGTCTGTTATTTAGTCTGCCTAAAGATGACACTCCTTTCTCCTCTGGAAGTCAGAGAAGACCTGTGAACACTCTGACATAGTTAAGCTTCTCATCTGTTACTGAAGATCTAGATAAAAGCCTTATTGTCTGTTGTGCTTTCTAAGCCACTTTATGGGTGTAGTGTTATTTTAATGGGAAGAATATGGTTGTTCTGTGTACAGTTGATATGATACTTCAGAATTCTGCATTTTTTTAAAAATTTGATATTCTTTTGGTTTGATGGACTTTCTGTTCAGGTAAGTAGCAGAACATAATGCTATTAACCGGTTGGAATTCAGAGCAAAAGACATTTATATTCTGTTACAAATGCTCTAAGAAGCTAATAAGGAAGATGAAGTTTAATATGGAATATTAGAGAGATGTGGAATTTGACATTTAGATACCTGCTTGTACCCATCCTCTAACTGGAAAGAAAAATGAACTCACAGAAAATGCCAACATGTGGTCCAGCTGTGTATGTCTGACACTGTCCAGCAATCCTCAAATTCAGCTGACTAGGATTGTCAATGCTACAGATAGTCTTTAGGGACTACCTTTTACAGAGAACCCAGTTCCAGCTGTATCTAGAGAAGAAGGTTAGAGTTGGAACCTACTGTAAAATCCAGAAGACTAATTAAAAAAAAATACAGTGTTTATTGATTTTTACCCTTCTGTACAACTAGTATGCTTTTGCTTTCTGGTGAGTTTTCTGAGTATGAAATAATATATACAAGACTTCACCCGCAAATCAGAATTCATCAAAAAAAGAAATAAAGCTGTTTCCAATTTAATCTGGTTCCAGCCCCCTCTCCCATTTAATATTGCTGTCCATTGTCTTAATAAAGAATGTCTTTCATTCAAGATCCATGCAAAGTGAGCTCTATGGAATTCATTGCTTGTATTTCCTTGTAGGATCAAAAGTTTGTGTGGGCTATGGCTCATTTGGAGGCATCTAGAGATAAGAAAGTTGTGCTCAAATTATGAGTGGCATTTGTGGTAGGAAGACTTCTTCAGAAATTTTCTCTCATTGCACCTCTTGTTTTCCTGTCTTCAATTTTTCTTTTCATCTTTAGTAAACTGATGACTCAATCTTTTTTCCTCTTTTAAGCTGTCTTAAATAGTTAGGCTTTAGTACTTCATACAGAACCTAGTAATATGAAAATGTGACTCTGCTGTGTTCAAAAACTATGATGTGTTGTCTCTGCAGTTAGTTCATCTGATAAAGTTGCATTTCAATTCTATATTTTAACCCTAACAAGAAAGGGATATCCTTAACTCCTCAATGCTTAGAATGCAGTTGCATTGGGGAAAAAAGGGCTGAAAAGCGGAGGCCTTTCTTACCCAGCAGAGGTGATGCATGATCTATCATTGATTGAACTTTCCAACCTGGCAGCAGCATTGACTGCTTTTTTTTTTTTTTTTTGTGGTTAATGACTTGTATTAACACTCAGAGAGCTCAGGCAAGTGTTTGGTGTAGTATAAGGAAGGGATCAGAGGGTGGGTGAGAGATGGAGAGATGGCCTTGTGGCACTCTGAGACCCAGCACCTCACAGAACTACAGCCTTTGCTAATCTTGCTATGGTGTTTGGACATGGAAAATGGTTTCCACACAGGAAGTTTTCCTGTAAATTATGACCACCAGGGTTTAAAAACCCACAACTGTTAGTATCTTAGTACTTGCCTTTGGAAGTTTGCTGCAACACAGTGGTGAAAATCCACAGGGAAGGTAAATAACACCTTGTGCTGTATGGAGCTGTTGGATTCTAGTATGGCAAAAATGAACAGATTCCAAGCTGCAAGCCCACAGCTTGGAAGCTTTGTTAGAGATCACCCTTATATTTTAAGAAACTAAATACTTAAGTTCCATAATGATCAGATGGGTTATTCTTACTTAGACAAGGTATGTGTGTTAAATTAATACACTTTTGCACAAATAAAACACACGCTACTGGTTGCAGAATGGTTTGATTGGCTTGTCTCTTGGTGGCAGTTAGGCTCTGTAGACTAATCTTTTCTCAGTATTGTCTTTTTAGTACCGAAGGTCAACAGGACCTGCATCCAGAACTCCTGAGCTGTCACTCTGGAGGGGAGCCTGCTCCCAGTGTACCAGCTCGTTTTATTGGGGCATCTGTGATGCAAGCAGGATGAAACCTTGTAACACAGAATGAAATACCATTAATGCCTTAAGGAACAAAACTCCGAAAAGTTCACCTGTTAACCCTAATGATTTTTTTTAAGTCTGAGAGAATACATTCTGAAGTGCTTAGATGGTTTTGAGTTGTTGCAGGTATTTTGGGTGTGTGGGTTGTAGCACAAGCTAAGTGACACAGATCTTGGAGGATGAACAGCTTTGCTTCTTTCTGTGTCCTTGCAAACTGTTGTTTTCCTCCAAAAGCATTATTGCCCTTATCTTTGTGGATCTGATTTGAAAATCAGCAAACAATGTACACAAGCATTTTTCCTAAAAATGCCATAGTCAGACTTTTCTTGTTTCTTAAAATTGCCAAAGCTTGAGAGGAGACAATATTTAGCTGGTGGTTTATTTGTACCCATTTATAATTGCCTGTATTTGCTCATCTCTGAACTCCTGTCTTTTGTCCATGTCATGAGTGTAATGACCTCATTCACATGCCACTGATTTTTTTCTTTTCTTTGTAGGCAAGCTCAGATGTTGGTAGATAAATGCGTTCAAAATTGTATGCCATTTGTGTTATCCAGGAGCTCACTTGAGTCATACAGCTGTGGAAGGGAAAAGGATGAGATAGACTGGATGGATCAAGCGTGACTCTCAGCTGCCCACTCCCTCTGTCGGCTGTAGAAATTTATGTGAGAGCATAATCTATCCATCTTTCTGGTACAGGCATCCAGGCCCAGAATTTTAAAGGCAGTTTGTTTATACACCTAACTCCCACTGGCTTTACCCTGGTGTGCACAAGTGTTTGTTTACATGCAGATCATAAAATATGTGAGAATCTCAAGTCGTGTCAGGGTGCTGGGGGAGTTTCCATTCTTGTCAGCATTAAAATTTGGGAAATGCTGTTTTAAATACTAAGAATTTTTAGTTGTTAGACTGCTTTGAAAAATATCTTCTTGGATCTGAGGATATGAGAAATATTAAAGGACTTCAGGTTTAATGCATTTTTAAGTGTAGGATCCTCAGAGGCCACGGTGATGGGCAGCAGCAAAAAAAGCCCCACAAAAGTCCACAAACCCCCAAACCCCCTCCAAACTAAAATAGTCCAAAAGTTTTTCTTGCTCAAGAATTGTTGCCTGTGTCACAGTGATGAATGCTATCAGCTCATTCCTTTTCTCACTCTGCAGATAATGTGAGGCTCTATAACGCTTGGAGATGTAAAATCAACTGCTTATTGCCCGATTTTTAAAAAGGCGGGGGTGGGGAGAAATAACTTATACCCTGTGAATCAGCCAAAAAGTGTCTTGACTCTGGCATGCCCTCAGACATTACATCACCACTCAGCCTTCTCTGTTGACATTACTTTGGTATAGGAGAGTTTCAGGAATGCACTGCTCCCGGTCCTGCAGGCTGCTCCAACTCCCTATAAAGTTACAGCCTTCATTATGTTGAAGTGTCTGTTAAATAGCCCCAGTTAGGCACAACCCAGTTTTTAGCGGGACAGAATTACTACATGACCATAACCCTTCCAAGAGCAGGATTAGACGTGTAGGTGCCAGAGGTTACGCATTGCCTTTGTAAAGAAATAGAACTTTTCTTCTGACTTCTTCGCTGTGTCATCTAACTTAAAGGCCATTTATCTCAGGAAATAGTACTTATCAACGTCTCGCTTTAAAGAAGAAAGGGCATTAGTCTTCTAAAGAATGCATTGTGAGTTTCCTGTGCAAGACTTCTTAATGAGTAGTGGCTTGCTGCAGTCAGTATTTCTTAATATACGAAAAGCACTCAGTGTGCAAATATGTTGTCCTTGGATGAAAAAAAATCAATGCCTTACTCTGCCTTAACTTGGCTTCTTCCAGGAATTACTGATGAGGTTGTATTTTGTTTTTTACTTTATTTAAATGGCATTTTAAATCGCAGCTATATATATAACATTACATACATATAAAATACATACATGAGTACTTTATCTGGCTATGAGATTATTTATTTTCCATCAGTTTTGGTAGCTAATATGGGAGAGTCATACTGAAAATGGCATTTCAGAGTCAGGGCCTTGACAGAAGGGGCTGGGAGTTTTCTTTAACCCTTCTTATGCTGAACATCTCTCCCCAGTTCCCTGGGGCAACCTCTCTGCTCCATTTCCTGCCTCCCTTCTCTTCTGCATCCTGGAAGACCTCTGGGCAGTGATGTATTAGCCCAAAGGGACCCATGCTGAAGCTGTATTCTGGTGGAGTGGAACCCTGAACCAGGAGAGTGAGGTTTACAGGCTTCATGTTCCTCAAAGAGGCATCACAGGAGATCCACAGTTTAGTACCATCCCTGGCTGGGCTCGTGAGATGGAAGGGAGTGAAAAGTGACACACAATGGGTGCTGCACTGGCAGTGTTTCTCATGTAGCTGGTAAAGCTGGGCCTTGTCTAGATACTGAAAAAGCAGCTAAGAATTCTGGAGGAGGATTTTGAAGAATAGAGTATTTGAATTAATGTGTATTTGAAAAAGTAAAGTGACAGATGGCTGAAGAAAATGGAAGAGAGTAATTGGGGTACATGTGGTTTCAGCCATGTATAGAAGAGTCCCCTTTGTACGCTCAGATAAATGTGGTGGTGCTTTCCTTGCAATGTAATAGGAACATTTTCCCTGCCATAGAAACCCTTACTGTGGATTTCAAAGTTGCTTTTTGTTCATGAATAAAATTACTGTCATGGCCTTTCTCTATGGCAAAAAGGCAGCTGTAAAAATGTTGATGGATTGTTCTTGATGATGCTTCTGTAAGCATTTAAAACTGCCCCACATGGAGTTGGCTGCTTATGAGATTAGGGATTTATGGAGTGGGAATACAAATTTTTGGCTTTAAATTTTATGTACTAGGAGCAATTTGTATTTCTCCAGTCTGCTGTGTCACAGCTTTTCTCTTTCCAGTTCATGAGATAGGCATGCTTTTTACTGAAGAACAAAGTTTCTGTTGTGAAAATCCTTTGGACATTACTGTTTGATTTTTAGGCTGAGATGGAAAACTTCTTAAGATCTTTTTTGTGCCAGTTTCAACCTTCCTGAAAAACAGTCTGAAACAGTACCGGTTGTAAGCTGCTATTCTGGCCAGTATGAAAAAAAGCTGTTTTCAAAGCAAATGTGTTTCTTAATCCCACAATGCTGTTAGCCCTAGTTGTAGATTACTCTTTAAATTTGTTAAATATTGCACAAAGGATATGATTTGCGCCCCAGAATTTATTACAAAGCAGAAGATAAAAGAAAGTATAGGTTTCTTTCCTTGTAGGTGAATTATTTCCTTAACCATAACTTTTCCATGACCTATTTCAGAAATTACTTTCCCAGTTACATCCCTCCTTACTTCTGGCTTTGTCAATGAGAGACAGCAGCAAGAGGTTAATAGCCTGCAGAGGTGACTGCTCTTACCCTACACCCTGGTTTAACTGCCTTGGAGGGAGGAAATTCTTAGCTGGTGGCAGTGAGAGCTTCTAAAGGGAGGAGAAGAGGCAGCCACTCTGACTGGGGTTACAGTCTGAGGGTACCAAAAAGCAGTATGCCCTTAAGAGAGGGGGGTCCTGTGCTTTACTTGGGCTGTACTGGCACCCACCTGGCCCCATAGAAGTTGGTTGAAATACATAAATGAGAAGAAATACTGTTGAATGACTGATTGTCGTCATTTGTATGGGATTTATATGGGATTTTCTAGCTACTGAACCAGACTGCTGCTGTGTTACGAGAGCTGATGTTGGCATAAGGGAATGTAGGTGGGAACATACCTACTGAGGAGGTCAGTAGATGATCATTAGAGCAGGTTTTCAAGCTGTACTCAGTGGGAGTTCTATACTAAAAGCCTAGATTGATCAGCAGAAAGGTTACAGCCTGACAGAAAGATCAGGAAATACTTGACCAATATACTGTTGTTTATTTCTTAATTATTTAAGGAAAGGAAAAGAGTGCTCTGCTCTGTGGGGGATTCTGTTTTTTTTCTTTTATTCCTCTGGTATTGATCATCTCAAACAAGCTGTATTATGTTGCTGATCCCTTCTTTGTTTGCCTCTTTTCGCTTTTTGAATAGGAAAAAGTCTTTTTTTTCCTCCATACATGTGTCCTTACCTTGTTTCCTCTCTGGTCAATAGGTACTCTAACAACAAAGACAAGATTTGAAAACAAATCTGTAGACTTTCTACTTGCAGGAAATGCAGACTTAACAACAAATTCTGATCAAATGGTAAATTAGATATCAATCTTTTTTTTTTTTTTTAAATAGAGAAAATAGCAGAGGAGGTCTCATTTATAAAGAACGTGTGTAGAACAGTCTTGGCATCATAAAAAGCCCAGAAGCAGCTATCAAAAAAAAATTGTCTTCTGTCAAACTTTTTTCATGCAAAATATGTAATATATAGCAAGACCTCTGTTCATGGTTGCAATGTTTTACATACTTGCATGTACACACATAAATATATGTGTATGTGACGTGATCTTTCTTCTTATTTACAGCTTGTTTCCTAATTCCCTTTTAAATAGTTCATTACAAGCAGATTGTGGTGAATCATTGGGATTTTGTTGGGTTTCAGGATGAGTTCCCATTTGGGTTTCCTGATGTTCAGTAGTGGGGTGTAATTATGTTACTGCTTTGCTCTCAGTGGCTACTTAAAGGGTCTCTCTCCCTCTTCTGTGTGGCTGCCTGTTTGTAAAAGAATATTTCTAGGCAGTCCATAATTCTGGAATCCTCAGGTCCTCTATCAAATTTGAAATTGGCCATTAGGCTTAAAAGTTTTTTGAGTCAGAGAGATGCCACAAAGAACAAAAGAGCATATGCTCTGTTTCCTTAGGAAACCTTTCCTCCTTTAAAAAAATACAGTTTTTATGTTCTTCATGTAAATAGATTCCTTCTTCAAAGTGCTTATGCTATGAATTTTGATCTTTTTGACAAATATTTGAGACTTCAGTAGTGGTTCATGTCAAACTGTGGTTTCCCCAGTGCATATCCCACCACAGAGAAGATGTGCAAGGCAGATCTTTTAATATGCTTAAGAGGAGTTAAGACTTCAGCCTAGCAGACTGCCACCAATCCAGATTCTTTATCTGTTGTCATAGGGGAAAAAAGAAAAGTGACTCACCCATGAGTATAGGCAGTATCATAGGATTATAGAATGGTTTGAGTTGGAAGGGACCTTAAAGATCATCTAGTTCCAACCCCCCTGCCCTGGGCAGGGACACCTCCCACCAGACCAGGTTGCTCAAAGCCCCGTCCAGCCTGGCCTTGAACACCTCCAGGGATGGGGCATCCACGACTTCCCTGGGCAACGTGTTCCAGTGCCTCACCACCCTCACATATAGAGGGACTGTACATCCTGCCTCTTAAAGCAGATGTGCAAAGCACCAGCAGAACTGTTTCAAATTTGGATGCCTCTGTGCTTCTTCCCCAGTGTATGGCTTTTGCATTACTTCTAGAACTAAGGGACAGCTTGTTAAAAGGTTGAGTAAAATTCTGTCTACTCTGATCTTTTCTGCCCCAAGTTTCATTGGCCCCTCTGAGGAAAGGACAGACATGGTCAAGTGAGCGGGAACTGAGATTTAAGAAGTTTAGTCTCTTTCAGAGCTGATTTGTTAGTAAAAGCTGTAAACAGCATCATGGAATCTGAGTCTCTCTTAACAACCTTTTTCCTGTTAGAACTTAGCAGCAATCACTTTTCAAATGGTTTCATCTCTGTACCACTACCCATGGTTGCATTTATCCATTTATAATTATATGGTGATGGTGCTTTTTGGTTTGTGTTTTTAAGACAAATTCCCCTACATTCTCCTTGTTCTCCGTTATGCTAGTAGAGCTATTCAGAAGACAGGGGCTGATACCTTTGGGAAAATGATCCGCATTGGCTCGTTCCTTGTATGGGGCCAAAAGCTTAAAAATGTCTCTGATGCAGGCCTTAAGTAAGAGGAAATTTTATGGAAACAGGAAACCTGGATGTCTGAAACTGTAAAATAAGGTTGGATTTAGATACAATTTTATTGAAATACTCCATATTCAGTAGCACCTGAGGAAATTTAGCTTGTGGGATTTTGAAGGCTTTCAAACTGGCAGCGGTAAGAACAAAAATAAATCCCCTAGAGTGGTAGTACTCTGCAAAATGCAATGCTAATGCTACTGTTACGAGACTATAGCAGCAGCAGATTAGATCTCCATTTATTTATATCAACTGCTGTAATTTCCTTGGGGAGAGAGAACATGAGAAGAGTTACAGAGGAATGAGTGGGGAGTGCTAGTCCGAAGCAGTTCTGCCAGATTCCTGATGGTAGTTCATTTTAAGCATTTTATGCGTACTTGAAGCTCAGACTGAATTTGTGTTTTCTCCAGCAGCAGACTAACCACGCCTGAGAGTTTTCTTCCTTCTAAGGCAAACTTCTGAATCAGCAGCTTATAGTCATCTGGAAGCCTTTTCCTGTCATTGTTGCTAACAGCTAGACATAGAAGCTGATTCTTCCCTTCTTAAAAAACTCCAATATTAATTATTAGCAACTGTTTTTCTGTCTAATCTCATGTTCATGTGAATATTGTGAATGCTGATTTCCGAAGCCCTAGTCAGATACAGCAGCAAAAATGCAGACAATGAAACAGGTGGTTTTAATATTGGTCTCTCCCCCCAGACATCTGAGCATCTGAGCTCCTCGTGCAGTGTCTGGTCTGATTCAGAATTCAGCACTGGTTCTTGAGGTTATGCTCTGCTTCCAGTTTGCCTTTTGGGGAGGGAGTGTGGGAGGAGGGAGAGAGCCATTTACTCTCTCTGAAATGCCTGGTTTTGCCTCTCACTGGCTTACCTCTGTGATTTGATTATCTGGGCTTTTGCTCTTAAAGTGAGTGAACAGAAGGTACTTTGCTCGTCCCCTCAGGACCAAAAATCCTTGGCCACAATTAAAGTGGAGTCTAAGCATATGCAGCATGACATTCTTTCATCTACCCCACCCCAACCCCTTTCTTTTCTTTCTGTTCCTTCCTTTATAAAAGTCTACTCTGTTCCCTCAGGATTTCAACATCATTGACTTGGTGCAATTATCACTTTGAATTTTGTAGTAGTATGGATTGACTTGTGTTTTCTCAATCTTTATTCTCTAATTTTCAACTAGTGTGGAAAACTATTGGCTCATTGTTATACTAATAATGAATACATCAAAAAAAATTTTCACAGATGATCATGTAGACGTCCTAGTAACATCAGTCCAGCTGTGTTCTCCAGAGGCCTTGGGTTCCCATTGTCTTGTGCAGAGAGTACTAATTGGAATTGAGTTTCTTTTTGAAATGTCATGGAAGAGGCGTGTTTCTGGCTTTAGCAGCTTGGGTGTCTATTCTTGAAGCTTCAGCTGGCACATCTTTCTCACAATAGCTGCAGTCATGAAGTTGTGCTTCTGGCAGTCTCTTGGTCTCTCTGAAAAACCACGTTCCACTTCTCAGATCTCTACCACCTGGTCTTGCAGAAAAGGACAAAAGGAATGCATTTGGGAATTCAACTCTATATTGTGAGAACAGCAGGAGAACATCCCAGGGGTATTCTAATGGAGAAAGGGAGTGGAAAACAATGCTGTTTGCTACAGTGGTAGCAGTGGAATGGCAGAGGTACCAAATAGTTAGATATTTATGGAGTATGATCTATTTCTGATAATTATTGGCAGAGCGAACTATCAAGATAAAATTTTGATTTATATAAAGTTTGGAACTCAGCCCGTTGCTTACAACATCAAACTTGTGTTGATGATTTTGTCAGTTAATGATTTTGGCACTTACTGATGGCTGTTTCAGTTGCTAGATTAAACCTGTAAACCTGTAAACAGCACAGATCCTGAGCTGAGCGTTGTTCTGTGACTAAACATAAATTGCAATGCAGATGCTATATTCATTCCTACTTATTTTCTTTTCATTCACTCCAGAGTACATTTGCCAAGTGTATTTGATTGGTGCAAATGACATAAAGGCTAGAAAATGGTAATGACGTGAAGGACTTCATGGTAGGCTTTTGAGTAGGTAGGAACTATCTCAGTTGGAGATAGTTGGATTGACTATCTCTGCCATTGGCAATATTCAAAAGCCTTCTGGACATGCTCCTGGGCAGGTCGGCTCTAGGTGACCCTGCTTGAGCAGGGTGGTTAGACCAGATGACTTCTGGAGGTCCCTTCCAGCCTCAACCATTCTATGATTCTCTGAACTACTTTAAGATGCTTTGACAATTTTCCTATAAATTCTCCGAATTTTGACCACCTGAATTTATGCAAGGCCATGTGCTGAACTGCAGCTTATGCCTCAATGTGGTCAAAGTTTGTCTTCCCATTAGAGTTTTCATGAAGCTGTGATGTGTGATGGAGCTTAAAGATTTCAGGTGGGCATTTTCCTGACACTGCCTGCCTCTCCCGCCCTCTCCCCTTCCCACTTCCCAACCCAAACAACAGCCTCAATCCACCAGAATAACTATTTCCCTTTTTACTTTAGTAATCTTTAAAAAAATGAATCAGAAGACTGCTCTGACTTAAGGTCATCTGACAAGCTCCTTCTGACAGCAGAGCATCTTCAACGTCAGATCAGGTTGCTCAGGGAACTGTAGAGGTAAATTTTGGATTTGCAAGGGTGGGGATTCCAGCACCTTTCTGGGCCCGCGCTGCAGTGTTTGTTATGCTCCTCCTGAACGTGCTGTTCCTTTGTGCTCAGCTGGAATTTCCCTTGCTGTGACTTGTGACAGTCACTTCCTGAGCGTCCCCAGCATTCCTCTGAGAAGAGTTTGTCCCCAGCTGCTCTGTATTTCTTCAGACAGGAGGAGACTGTTGGGGTACACTCTGTCCCTTCGCTTTCTCTTCTTCTGTCTAAATAAGGCTAGTTCCCTTAGGTTTTCCTCGCAGGACATGTGCGTTCAGCACCAGTGGTCCTTCTCCACTCTTTGTCCAAGTTATTAGTGTCACTCTTGTATTGAGGGACCCAAACCATACACAATAATCTGGGAGTGGCCACAAAAGTGCCATGTAAAGGGAATAATCACTTGTCTTGTGTTACACTTTTGATAGCACAGTCAAGTTGCCATTAGCCCACTAGGGCACTAGTGTCTCCAAAGCAAGACAGAGCATACTCAGATGAGAGGTCTTTGCAGGTACTATGTTCTCATTCGTTAAGCAATGATTTCTTATGTGATTGACCCTTGAGTCTTGCAGGATACACAGAGTGTTCCTCTGCAGGTCAGTTCAGAAGCTGACTTGAAGAGTCTCACAGAGACTTCGTTCCCTGCACGTTTTTTCTGTGTTGTGTGCCTGGGTGCAGGATAGCTGAAATCTGTCACTTCAGCCTGTCATTGTTGGTAGCTTGCTTTGATTTATGATGTAAAGTGCTAAAGGACGCTCATATTGAGGAGCTGTTAAACTTGTTTGTTTTAGAGAAAAAAACAAAAAAGTGTTATGGCCATAAATTCAAGATACTGAGCTTTCTAGCTGTTTTAGAAGTCTCCATTTTCCCCCACGTGTCCTGGGCAAACCAGTTGCTGCCTTCAACTACACAATTTTGTAATAAATACTAACGGTTGGCAACATCTTCATAACTTTAAACAAGACTTCTTTTTTTCCATGTAGCATTTCTTGTCTAACAAAACACATTAGAGGTGCTGGGAGGTTGCTTATATGAGCCCTAATCTCTGTAGTTTTG
Organism: Gallinago jamesoni; assembly: GCA_025769975.1. Lineage (NCBI taxonomy): Eukaryota > Metazoa > Chordata > Aves > Charadriiformes > Scolopacidae > Gallinago > Gallinago jamesoni. The sequence goes on from JAOQGH010000040.1 coordinate 28,758,734, forward strand.
GAGCAGTGGCTCAGCCTGCTGTGAGCTAACATTTATGAGCAGTCAAATGAAAGGGAAGCACATATTCCTGGCACAGTCAGGTCAGTCTGGCAGAGGTGAGCTGCCTAAGGGCTTGAACATGTTGGCTTTTAGAAATAACTTTTCTGGCTTGGAAAGGATGGGTCTATGAGTGATACAGAACTAGTGTGCACAAGTTTTTAAAGGAACTTTTGTTTGATCGGTGTTTCTTATCTGTCAGAAACAAGCAGAATTGCATTCATAAGTGCTTACTCACATCCTACATCCTTAAAACTAAGAAAAAAAGAATGGTTGGATTGTCATAAGAGGAAACCATAGAAGGGATTTTAGTGGTCAGTTATTTCATTTTTTGTGCCTGGAAACATCCAAACATTTCATGAACTCAATTAGCACTGCAAACAGAATATATGCAAATTTATAGCCATCTTCTCTGTGTTAGCGTATTATTTTTTGTTTATTTGCTTCTCAGTCCTGTGTTATTCCAGGACTTGTCTCCTCACTGCTTGATGTACTTTGCCTGATGAGTTTATGTACTCCTTGAGAAGTAAAGACAGAAACCAGTTATACTTGAGCCAAACAAAACAGAATTTGTCTCCTTTGAAAGGTTAGAAAAAGGACAAACTCACTCCATTTCTTTCTTTTTCTCCCTTGCTTCTACCGTAATAATAAAATAATGAACTTCTGGACTGTACTGATCAAACAGAAGCCTTAAGTCAGTTGAGGGCTAGCAATATACACTGTCTACACCAGTATAACTGGAATTGGGATCTGCCCTATAGACTAAATGTCATCTCATCTCTAATGTGGGAGAGAGAGAAATGACATGGAATACAATTTATTGGAGAAGAGGTATTTGGAGACAAGACTCTGTTTGTGGCTTCTCATAACTGGGAGGCATAAGCTTTTTACCATGTCAAATGTCACCTGTCATTCCATGGCATGTTTGTGGTATATTAAGCTACTTCAAATTGCATATTGCCTAAACTTCTGTACAAAAAAGATATTGCTTATCATTCGCGCACTGTTGAAAAAGGGCAGTCTTCCATCTCTTCAGAGTAACTATAACCAGAAAAAATATGAACAGTGTGATAAATGTGGGGGTTTTTAAACCACTTGAGACTTGCTGGCAGTGAGTGTTTAGCTTTGGTTTTGTTCAGTGTTCAAGGTTATCCTCAGTGACAGACTTTTGATGGTCTTAGTAGACTGATGAGCCAGATGTGTTGTGCTTGTGTGTAGTGGACATGCTAGCTCTCTTAGGTATGTGTTTGATGGAGCTTTCCTCAGTAGTTCAGGAGATGAGAAAAAAAGGATGAAAGTCTTTGACATTGAAAAAAGAGCAGAGTTGCAAGCTGCAGGATATGAGAGTTTGATCTAGACACACTTGTATTAAAGCCAACCAAAATCTATGGCCTGATTTAGCAAAGACGACATGCGCTTTGGGCAGTACACATTAGATACACGAAGCATGCTTTTGAATTTTAGTTAAGCAACATTTTTGTGCTGGTACTTCACCCCCGTTTAAGGGTAAGTTGATTGGTGAGGTACAACGAGTGGTACAATTTATCTTTTTTCTCATTTTTGGTTTGGAGAAACTAGATGAACAGTAAAATAACATAATTCAGGTAATACTTTGTGCTAAACTGCCTTTATTTTTGTTCCTAACAGTACATCCTTTCGGGTTCTGATGACTTCAATTTGTATATGTGGAGGATTCCTCCAGATCCAGAAGCAGGTAAGTTTTATTGTTTTGGAAATTGGGGGAGAGGGAGCAGGTGTCTGACAAATACTATTTTGGTTTTTTGGAAAAATTGCTCTTCTTACTCAGCCAGTGAATCTGGGGTGATTCTGATGAAAGCTGGATGGGAAGAGTTTACAAATGCCTAATTCAGTCTCTGGATAACAATGGCTAATGTCCTTTGAATCTTTTATCATGCTGATTTTGTTTTTCTTCTCATATAATGACCATTTGAATCTTTTAGATGAGCTGATGGAGAGAAAGAGCTATGGGTGGAGCAGGGTGTGTCTTCCTCCCTCTTGTCTACTAACTCTGCTGCTTCTAAGCTGATCTGAGTTCACTGAAGAACTTACGACCTGTTATTAAGAAATTTCATCTCATAATGAACCTTGCAACATAAAATGGTGCTGGGTTCGCAGGCTGCTGCTCCGTATAGCTCCAGTGCACTGGCCTCTCTTCCCCCCTCTTTCCTCTTGCACCAAAACCCTCCCTCTGATTCCCAAAGCAGAGCAGTTATGCTTTTCTACTTTCTGGGTGGAGAAGCACTACCAGCTGCTGGAAATGACCGCTTCTGACCCTTCCCCATGCTGGGACAGATGTGCTAAGCAAGTAGCACAACCTCAGCTCTGCGTGAAAGTAGAGGAGAGGGGTGTTAGGGTGAAGAAAAGCAGCAGTGTAGGGGGGATGCGACAGTAATATCGTAGATGCCACAGTTGGTCAGTGCCTAATTCTGTGTCATCTGGTATTGCATAGGGTTTGGCAATATGACATCATCCGCTGCTATCTCTAAGCCATACGACATTAGCATATCTCTTCTGTTGGGAGAAATCGTTGGGTTCTTTTAGAAGGGTGTGAATCCTGACTGAAAGACTCAAGACCTTACAAAAATGTTCTGCCATTTCTATTTTTAATGGCTCTGACAGTTTAAACTGCATATTTTAGTGGTATTAAGTACAAGTGCTATCCCGTGGTCTCAGGTGCTTTAGCAATAGTGAGTGCAAATTACAAGCTGCGTTAGAGGTAAAGTGAAAATATTTTGTTTCATTTTCAAAGGCTGTTAATCACCACTGAGAGGATGACTAGCCTCTAAAAGGTTTGGTTAAAAGCTGGGTTTTGAGGAAAATGCTGTTCTAATTTTGGTTTCCTTATTTAAACAACATTTGATGTTGCAATCCAGAAGTCCTGAAGATGGTCTTGCTAAAGATACCAGTACCTTGGCCTTCTGTTTTTGTGTAGGTTTTATAGAGACTTCTCCCCGCTTTCCTTTTAATTTGTATTATTTCCTTTTACATTTGACGCTGTGTTACTGCCGCTTATGGAATTTTCCCTTAGTTAAAACAAAGGTTACACACTTTTTTATTAGTTATTTATGTGTCAATTTTTATGTGTGGACTGTACATATGTGTGGATATACATTTTATGCATGTTACTATAGTTGTCCTGACCCAATTTGTAAATTCTAGATTTGGGATTTTGTGTTTATCTGGCTGTGATGCTCTTGAAAACTTTTTTTCCCAGGCAGCTGCAGATGGCACTTTTTCTCTGGGACTTTTGCATAAAGAGTGATAGCTAAAATTTCCGCAAAACAACGCCATCCATGTTTTGGTCAGCTTTCTGGTTGCTGGCTCTTGTACCTTGAGGAAGGGTGTTAGTAAACTTGCAACATTTCAGTTACAAAATTAATTACTTAATGTCAATTGCCCTCAGTGGTTGCTTAATAGGATCCAAATATCCTGTACTAGGAGCTACGTGTCTTAGTCTCTTGTAACTTCAGCAGTTCTCTTACTGATTTAGCGACACTCATGAGCTTTGTTAGACCTAAAGGTTCAGCATCTGTGGCAAATAATTCACTGGCCACCCACATCACCTCTGACAGGCTTATTGAAGTGCTTTTCTTCATTCATCTCTTCTTGAACGGTTGTGCCTGTTTTGAACATGATGAAACATCCTTTCTTAAATCTCATCCTGTGGTTCAGAATAATTGTTCAGCAAGAGAGGTTGCTGTGCTGCTTCTTGGAGAAGGAGTCTTGCTGTAGGGATGTGGAAAGATTCTGCTTCAGTGGAAAACTCCTTCTCATGTTATAGCTTAAAATAGGAGTGTCTTTGGGTCTGTGATCTGAGGGGGTGGAATGTGGTCTTTCATTTACAATATTGTACAAACTAGACAGGATGATGCAATGTCCTGGTTGTTATTTTAAATTAAAATGTCTCTCTAACTGATTTGTACCTTCCAGTTGAATTCAGACATTGTGTTGCTATAAATATTTGTGATACAGCTCCCTTAAATTATATCAACTATTTGTAAATAACAAGTTTTTTTCAAACATAAATCTTTTTACAGAGCTGCATCCTTAATAACAACTCTGAAATAGATGATTTTGCTTAAGTGCAGGTGTAGCAAGTACTAGCTAGCTAATGGTTAGCAACATTTCTACACAAGAGGTGAAGAAGAGTGGGAAGGAGCACACCAGTCGGACAATTTCAAGTTGGAGGAATATGGTTACCTGTGCTGGTATTTTGCCAGGAAAATGGAACAAATTCTGCTGGGTTTTTTTGCAAATAATCACAATTTCGAGGTGTCCTGCCAGTAGGCTGCATTGCCCCTTAGCTGGAAGCTCTGCCAGAGGTTTTGTTCAGTCCAGTTATTAGCCAGGATTTACTTCAGGCTGGGGGAGTCTGTGAAAAAGGATATTTCCTAAATTGCTTAGGAAGCTGTTCTGTTAAAGAGTTTTATTGGCTGTTTCACTCCACAATCTTAGATTTTTCTGAATTGGCCAGGATCTCCTATGCCAGAAGATTTGTTGCTTTTTTACCACCTTTTTTCCTTTCTTGAAGACTGAGTAGTCTGCTCATTTTCCCACTTTCTTCTCCATCCAAGCACTACCCAGCTTCCCACTGTGCTTCAGGAGAAATTGCTGATTACTTGGTGAATTTGTTAGCCAATTTCCTCTTTAAATTATATATTCCAGTTTTCTTCAGAGGCAGAGTTTCTAGCAATATTAATACATTAGTCTGGCAGAAGAAAAGCGGTCCTGAGTTTCCACAGATTTTACTTTACTCCAAGGCAAGTTAGAAGTGAGAGGAGACATTGGCCCTGCATGATCTGCCCAGCCAGACTGTTAATGTATAAGCACTTAAGGCAGTATGTAAACCTAACTGCTATTAACATGGTCTCTTAGCTGGTAAAGAATCCCTGTTCAAGACAGAACTTGACATGTCTTGTGGGGTAATAGAGGACTTAGTAGACCAAATGTTTTGCAAAGTGGAATTTACATTCCTCACCCACTACTCTGAATCATCTTTGCAACTCAGAGCTTGTCTCTTGCTTTTGAAATACTGCTCAAAGATGCCATGTGAGGAACATGAAATTTATTTGTGATTGAGAAGACAGTTGGGGATCCTTCAGTTTACGTGAGCAGGCTGCCACCAGACTTCTCAAAAACTTTACTAAATCAGAACAGCGAACTGCATTTCAAAACCTCTTTTTAATTCTGCCTTTGACTGTAACTGCTAGCAAGAAAGCGCCTGTCATTGTGGTCCAGTTACTAAACCAATTGCACCAATTTTCAGCAGAACTGATGCAATTTTTCTTCCCTTTTTTTTCTTGTTTTTGGTCATTGTAAATGCAGACACCTCTTTAGGCTTGAAGAATTCAGCAACAGATCTTGTCACAATATTTGGACAGGGCTATCTTATTGGAGACAGCTCGTGGTTTAAGTTCTCAAAGTTCCAAGCTGATAAGTGAAGATGAATAATAGATGATTGTTTCTTAATGTCTTTAGCTATTTTTGAGACTCCTGTGTAAGTGCACCCATGCGTGCAACCAGTTGGGTTGAGGCAGGGGGAAGCAGCCTGGCCCAGTGGGGAGCACGCTCTGGAAAGTTTGTATTTTTTAAAAATGGATTGTTTCTGAAGCATGGTCTTCAGATCTAAACTGTTTTAGGACTGTGGTTTCTCTCTCCCTTCAGATCAGTGTTGACCATAGTGTGCAATGGAACACTTGATTGATTATCACAGCGAGCAAGTGGTGGGGCAGTGTAAAAGAATTTAGTGGAATTTATACTGGTTTCCATGTCATTTGGATAGTAATACCAGGAACCTGTGGAAATGTCCTGGCTAGATGGCATCTATCAGAAAACAAGGTGGTGCTTTGTAGTGCTGTAGCTATGGTGGAAGAAAATTCAGCATCTTTAAGTGTTTTTCTCACAGGCCTTGGCATGTTTAAAACCTAATTTAACACCAGATAGCTGGAGATGAGACAAGCTATCAGTTGTGTGATGATTTCACTTATTTTATTCCCTTTATGTTCAGAAAACATATTTAGTGGTGGTAATTTGCATGGTTCCAATAACATTGTAAAAACTATTGCGACCTATACAGTTAAATACACTGAAAGAGCAATCTCTCTCAGAGGGGACAAAATGGAAAGGGTATGCCAAAGTTTATTTTTACAGTAATTTTGTCTTAGCTTTCATATTGTTGTTCAGCTCTGCTGGTGATAACCACAGTGGGAAGGTTGGTATAGATAAGACGCGGATAGACATGGCAGATATTCAGCAGAAACAAAAGAAGGGAGAAAATACACATCCAAAAATAGCCACTACCACTTCAGCTTTCCGTGTATTCTTTAGATGTTTAAATATAACTCTTATTCTTTGGCTTTTGGAACCTCTGCAGAGGTACAGGACCACCACGGGGCTGGTTCTAGGCATAGGCAGGGCAGAGGGGGTCATCGCCTGGAAGAGTAGGTTACCTGAGGCAGGTGCTGGTGCCAGGCCACTGCTCCCTGTGCTTATGGTAAATCTTTGCAAGGCCATGGTGATCCTTTCACCTGGCCTGGGAGGTCAGGAGGGTGGGTTTGAAGGTGACAAAGGAGGCAGTTTGCAGATGAAGTTGGAACGGCTTTGTCGTGGGGAGACATTGCCTTGTGCTGTCTCTTGTAGTAGCAGAAGTACTAAGCCAGCATCCCCTGGTACCTCCTTGAAACTGTCTCCTCTTACCATGCTGGGAGGAGAAAGGATCCACTGTACAAAACAATTACAGGTGTGTGAGTGACCAGAGAGAGGCTTTTTTAAGGAATCTAAACATCATCAGCTTCGCTGCAGGCAGAGGCCCTATATGCTATGTGTATTTGCTCACATTGTGCTGTGCATTTACTTTCCAAACTATGGTATGTCTCTTCCGTTAGCACATCATGACCTCATAGGATTCAAATGCAGGGCTGTGGCCTACGGTCTAAATGTGTCCCAGAATAGTATTAATGAAAACTAAATTAATTTTAAACGAGCTTTCTACTGTAGTGCCAAGTACTACAGCGGAATGGTATGCTATGGCACACTGGCAGCGGCTGCAAATATCTGGTTCTTCTCAGGAGTTTTCAGCACTTTGAATAATTCACAAGGCTTGTATGAAGTTATGCTTTAGTCTGTGGAACGTCTTTCTACCTTATATGAACAACCAGTGGGACTTCTTTTTCAGTGTCCTAGATAGAGCAGATAGAAAGGACTTCTTAATGAGGTCATTTAATTCCTCTGTTGCAGAGCCAGTGGAGGATTGTTCCTTTAGCCCAGCAAGTTCTCCAGCACTTTGACAGTTGGGTTTTTTTTAATGTTTGGAATAATGCAGCTTCCATTAGTTTAGAGACTGTTTTGCATTCTTACAGGATTTCTGCACTAGGGCACTTTTCCTAATAATCTATCACTTCCTTTTTTTTCCCTTATCCTTCAAGTAATTAATTCTTCTGGTGTGTTTTTTTTGAACTCTGCTATGTGTGGTAGAACTTGTGCATCAGCAGTCAGGTTGCTGACCAAATCTCTCACTCGCCTTCATTATGATTTACTAGTGTTTTTTAAGATAGTTGGTATGTACCATCCAGCATGTTCTCAATATGTGAAATGTCATCTCATTTGCATAAATAGTTACAAAGCTGCATAATTAATGACAATTTAATTTGCATAATATATAAAACATAAAATAATAAAGCAAGCCAAGAAGTAATCACTTTGGCAACTTAGTCGACATCTACTACTTCAAAGGATCGTATTATTCCTTCTGTTTATATCAGTGCCTGTAGATATTCCTTGTGTTGCCATGGTATTGTCAAATCTACGTAGGGGAAACCTGTTTTAAAATGTACACCTCAGATTTAGCCTTTTATAAGTTATTTCTTCTATCTGGTCAGATATCATAGTAGGATATTATGTAAATAATTTTTTGAGGCTTTGTATTGCTCTTCTTTGGAGCACTTATTTGCAGGATACAGAGGAAGAGAGTTTTTCTTGACATTTCACTTTGTGTATCAAATAAAAGCAGACCAAAGAAACAACAAGCACAGCTAGAGCACTAGAGCACTAAACCACTACTCAGAACTGTCTTTAAACACAGCAATTTTTGGAAAGTATTGCAAAACCAGCTAGTATATCTCCATCCCTTCTCTCCAGTAGTTAGAGATTATAAAGCTACAAACCTTATAAAATCAGCGTAATTGGCCTTTGAAGACTCTATGATCTCAAAGGTCCCTTCAAACTACTAAGATTCTGTGATTCTGTGACTTTTTTTTTTTTTGGTAATATTATGAACAACATATATGTAAGCTAATGGCTTCATATAAACACATGCTTATTCCTAAGACTATAAAAGCTGCTACGCTAAACCAGTTGCAGGACCTGTGCATGCCACTAAATTCAAAAACAAACAAACAATACTCCTATCCCTTAAAAAACCCTCAAAACTCCAAAGCAAAATTTGAGTGTTGTTGGGATAGCAGAGGCCAATTCTGCTGAAACAATACAAATAGAAATACCAGTTCAAGTGAAGACAGCAAAAAGAAATAGAAATAGATGTTATTGCATGCAAAAAAGGAAGATGGCCTCAGGAATTTGAGCAGTTTATGGCCAACCTCCACTTAATGTACAGATGTATGTTATTTTTGCCAGCAGACATGAGCAAACTTTACTCACACTGTGAGATGGCTAGGAGCTCTATGGCTGCAGCTAAGCCTCTGCTGGGAGACCAGGGGGGTTCCGACAAGTCTGGACACAGTCATCTGTCTGCCACACAGATACACACGTAATTCCATAGCAACTTTGCTAAGCCACTATAAAATGAAGGGACCGCTGTCAGGATAAGGATGTAGAAGGCTCTGCATTAAGCACTGACTTAGAGACATTGCTTAAGCACATAAGAGTTGGTAGACTAAAATTGCGTTGGCAAGGGATTGTCCAAAAATGAGGTTCTGGGGCAGTCTGTTATATTTGACAGAGATTATCAGAGTGTTACTGGAATCAACACTTCTTGGTTTAAAATATTAAAACCTCTTATGCTACTAGAAGAAGCTGGCTGCTAAGATTTGTGATTGCAGTTAATCTGCTTCTAGGGGACTTTGATGTAAATTGGGCAGTTAGTTGTTTTAAGAGGCTTTGTAGGGAAGTTCACTCTAAAAGGAGCGAAGGATGTTCTAGTACTGTGCTTCCTCTGATTTTACTGTTAGTGGCTTAGAAGGAATTTTGGGGAATTTCAACATTAAAGCAGAAAGCTTTGGAGTTTCTTCATAGAATCACAGAATGGTTTGGGTTGGAAGGGACCCCTGTTAAGGGCAGGGACATCTTCCACTAGATCTGGTTGCTCAAAGCTCCATCCACCCTGACCTTGAACACTCCCAGGGAAGGGGCATCCACAGCTTTCCTGAGCAACTTGTTCCAGTGTCTCACCACCCTCATTGTAAAAATTTCTTCTTTATATCCAACACAAATCTACTCTCTTTCAGCTTAAAACTGTTGCCCCTTCTCTCACTACAGGCCTTGGTAAAAAGTCTCTGTCTTTCTTATAAGCCCCCTTTATTGAAAAGCTGATATAAGGTCTCCTCGGAGCCCTTTTCTCCAGACTGAACAACTCCTACTGTCTCAGCCCATCCTCATAAGAGAGGTGTTTCACCCCTCTGATCATTTTTGTGGCCCTCCTCTGGACCTGCTCCAACAGGTCTATGTCTTTCTTGTGCTGGGGACCCCAGAGCTGAACACAGTACTCCAGGTGGGATCTCACCAGGGTGGAGTAGGGGGCTAGAACCACCTCCATCAACCTGCTGGCCATGCATCTATTCATGAAGCCCAGGATTCAGTTCGCTTTCTGGGTTTCAGACACTGTCTGAATTTGATGACAGCCTAGGGAGAGCTGTGCTCTAGACATGGTATGCTGAGCACTTTTCATCCAGTGCTTTTAGCGTATTGATAAACATTGGAACTTTAATGCCAGAAGATGTTTCTGGCATTAAATAACTGTTTTCACTGTTTTACTAGGAAAATAACCATGTGTTAATTCACACAGTACCACAAAAGGCACTTGGAAATGCAGCCCAAAATATTGGTGCCCTAAATTTGTATTTCATCTCCATTATACTTCTTTCTTTGCTCATTGTCTCTTTAACTTCTGAGTCTTTTGTGGGTGTTTCATAGGGCATATTTCTTGGTTTGCCCTGAATTCAGGCAGCTAGAGTCCATGGATAGTTAAAACTTGTTTTAGGCATTGCTTACAGACTTGGAAGCATTTCCTAAGCAAATTGTTCGTTCCCAAGGCCCTCTTTCCTGGAACACTTGTCTGCTAGGTCAAGATAAATGCACTGAGAACTGGACTTGATGTAACCATCTACCATTGGCTTGATAGATGCAATTGGATTGACAACTGTGATTTGGCTGGAAGGAATGCTGTGGGAGTAGGGCAACTTGCCATCAGCCATAAATGTGGTCATGAGTGTCTAGCAGGGTGAGCAGAATGAAAGGACATGAGGAATCTCATAAAATGGAAAAGAAAATCAAAAGAGCCCATTTCGGCATTTAATGAACTTGCTTTTCAATCAGTTACTTCTCAGTCAACTTTGCTTACACTGGTGAAATCTTGCTCCAGTGGCTGAAGGCAGAACTTGTAGAAACCGTTCATGTAGCTCAGTCTCAGTGCAGTTTTGATGAATGTATTTAGGAGTTAACTGGAGTGATCGTCTCCATTTCAAGTTTTCTTAATTTTAAATTAGTTTTCATTCTGTATACAAAGTCTTTAAAATGGCCATGCAATTTGATCCTTGGAGTTACTTGCCATCTCTTTTTCCCTTCTTCAGGCATGTTATCTTTCCATCCAAAAGTTTTATGAGGCTGCAGTTTGGTCTGCAAAAACTGATTTGTGCAAACAGAACACTTTCCAAAAGCAGTAAAAAAGATCCGTCTCTCGATTTTTAGGAGTTGGATGACTCCTTGCTTCTAAATCCTTATCATGGTCTGTACACCATGTATGCATCGGTCTGGCCTTCAGAGTGTAGTTATAATGAGTGGAAGGGATAGAGTACTTATTTCTAAGAGGAAAGGGGCTAAACATAATCTTATTGGCTGCAGCTCTTCATCATTTATGTAACCTACCAAATTGGATCTAATATGGGAATGCCTTTTTTCTTCTTTTTTTTTTTTTTTTTGATTGCTTGACCCTTCTATCTTGCTACTCTTCAGTGTTAATGCAAGCTTTTCTTTAGGAATTGTGCATTGCAGGAGAACTCCAACTCTCTGTTTTAGAAGACAAGTTGTTCAACAATGGGCTTAGGGCTTAAACCAGCAGCTATTTCAGGTGAAAGAGCTCCTGTTGAGGACAAAGGAGGATAGCAAACATCTTCAGCAAGAAAAACAAAGTTTATTCATTTAGTGTTGAGATGACTATAAGTAGCAGAGAAACTAATGGAATTATTTTAACTTTCTGTAAAGTGTGCTTACAACCTTTAAAGTTGTAAATAGCAAGATTGTTTTCCTCTGAAGCGGTTTCCAGTTTTTACTTCCCCTCTTTTACAGGTTTTGGTTTCTTTCACTGGAATTGTTAATTATAGCATGTTGATTGACACTTGTTTATTATTATATTGATTTATTATGTATATTTACACAGGTGTGTTTTCTAATAAACATATGGTTTCAATTGTGTAAACCTATTAATATAAAAAGTTATTGTGTGGGTTTCTTGCTTTGGCTATATAGACCTCATAAGAGTCAATGACCAAGCAGAAAAGTTGTCAGGCTTCTGTTCTGAGTTTTACCATAAGCACAAAAGCATTCCACTTCAGTCGATTTGCTGCCTTGTGACAAAGAGTGATACAACCCACTGGTCAGATAAGGTATTTCAGGTCCCTCTCTAAGCTTGATTCACAAAAGTATGTGTTGTTACAGATCCTGGTCTAGGGCAGTCTATACTAAGTCCAGCTGTAATGTAGTAACTCAGGTTTGTAGCCTTGAAGATTGCCTATTTTAGATTCCTTCCCATCAGACTGGAGTAAACTGTGACAGTAATGAATTGCTGATTTAAAAAGTAAATTAAAAAAAACAGAGTATAGCTATTAATTAAGTGATCTTCTTTATTTGCCTCAGCCTCAATTTTACAAACTGTGAGTAGTGTCATGCCTTAGGCACAATGGTTTCATTGGTGATTTCATTAACTGTGTATGTTGTTCTTATTCACATACTTGTTGTATTAGGTCAAAAACCCTTCATTGTTTGTTTAGACAGTTGAACTAAAGCTAGCCTCTACGTCCTCATTTGCAAGAAGGATGCTTTTCATCAAACTTGCAGCTTTTCATAGGGGGATTGCTCATAAAATTGGAATTCTGCAGCCAACACAGGCCTTAAAATACTGCAAAATAAAGCTGAAGCGCATTGTCAAATATAATACAACTTTAAATGATTATGAATGAAAGCAATATGAAGATTTAATGATTCATTTCAGTGTGTGCTTGTTTTTCCCCTAGGTGGCATTGGCAGGGTCGTCAATGGTGCTTTTATGGTATTGAAAGGTCATCGGTCAATTGTAAACCAAGTCCGGTTTAATCCTCACACTTACATGATCTGTTCTTCTGGTGTTGAAAAGATTATAAAGGTAAGATTAATTATCAGAAAATATGTTCTTTCAGTATTTCAGGATAAATGCTCAGTATTTGTTTTTCACAGCCATCCCGTCTTCCCATCTTACTCATTTGTAAAGTGGTATGTCTCATTTGCTGGCTAAACTGATGCAAATTTTTAATTGGGCATTTCAACTGTAAACTCCATTTCAATTTTAAAGGTTTGAGATATAAGGGATAAGATCAGAATTTCCTGGATTTGTACCTTGAAAGAGGAAAATTATTTTTTTTCTAGTTTCTCTACATAACTGAAGTATCATGCAAACAGTCCTTTTCTGGGGAGTTTGATCACAGTTTTAACATGTCATCTTCTAAGACTTGCAGTAGTTTGGTCTAAAATGTAATAACAACCTCTCCAAAAGAGTACCATTGAGCCTTGGCTTAGCCTGACCTACCTGAATTTGGCCCAAACACTGCCTCAGGAGCCCTTCTATAATTTTTGAGCGTGCTTCTGCAATTCAACATACCTTTCTGTGACTTCCAGAGGAAACAGGACTCTTAATACCTTCTACAATGTCTTTTTCTGAATCCTCCAGCAACGTACAATATTTTTAGAAAGCTTGTGTTCTTTTTTTATGTGGAATGTAAAGAGATAACAAACTCAGTTAGGTTCTGAAACTTTCTTGCCTTAAGGAACGACAGTCAATATTGTGGGAGCAAGGCAGAAACTTTGTCATTTCTAATAGCAGAGGTTGAGGGTGGGGAGGTGCAGGATTATGCTACACTAATGCACTTTGCGTTCTGCTGCCATAGAAATTTTGCTATAATTTTGGTCTACCAACAAGATGAAAGAAAGCAGAATGATTGAATTTTTAAGTAGGATAACGAGAACTGATGCTACTTTTATTTGTTGAATGACTTCATAAAAGTCTTACCTGCATGTGGCTATAAATGAGGTTGTTTGAATATTAGTAAATGCTTTAGTCAGCTACAAGTTGACTGAGTGAACTTGTCCCGCAAAGGAAAGTGTTAGTGGTCTGCAACTTACGGACCAGAACTGGCCCAAAACCGTGGGACCATGGCCCAATGTCCAACTGCATCGCTTGCATTACAGCTGCTATCAGCATTTGGGTTCTGATTGTGGTTCAGCTTTTCTTCTCTTCTACTTTCTGCTGATCCTTTTTCCACTTTTTTTCTTCAGCTGTGTCCTCTGACAGGTTTGGTCACAAATCTGTCAAGTCCAGGCTTCAAAAAAAGTGCATCGAATGGTCTTAGCAGCTCACTGAGTTTTCAATTTCCAGGCAGTCAAACTGCCGCTGTTTAACAACAGTTTTGCCAGAGGCTTTTTTTTTTCTTTTGTTTTGGGAACTTGATTCACAGCCTGAATTCTCCCTTCTGGATTTTTGATCTGCTGACCCTTCACCGGATGAATCCTTCCTGCATGAGTGTTCTTAGACTGTTGGATTAGCATTGGTATAAACATCCCCTGTGTTGCTTTTGTGTACTTCTGCAAGGGTTTTGGTGGGGTTTTTGTTTTTTTTTACGTAGTGATTAAAAGGTTAGTTTGATTAAGGCTCCAGTCACAGGTTGTGTAACTCTTTAAAAGACACCTCTGCTTGACTGCCTCCTCAGAAGAGAACGCCTGTTGTGTCGCAGTGTGTGCGATGGAACTCGTGTAGCTGCTTTGAAGGAACTGAATTCCCCAAACATTGCAAGCTAGAAACAAATTAAAGGGGGTTGCATGTATTAAGTTTATTAGCGAGCCAGAACTTCTTATCCTTTTGCTGTATGTCATTTTGTCTCTGCTTGTAGTGTGCCTTGTTTGGGGATCAGGTTGTTTTAAGGCTTGTATCTTGTCTGATCTTCATGACTTTGCTCTTGAAAGGTACTGTCTCGGTGAACAGCGGCTTGTGGGTGACCATACAATGGTGGTTTCTTCTTCGTTCCAGCTACTTCTACAGATAGGCTGGAGGTTGGTAACCACCACTAGCACAAGGGCAAAACAGGAAGAGAACCACCAGCAGTTCTGAGGGGCTATTTACTGCATTAAAAACAGCTGGGAATACAAGCCCTTCCCTTGCATGGCTGTCTTTCCCCTATACAAATGCTTGATGTGCTTGCTCGGAAAAGTTGAGAAGAGGAAGAGCCATAAATAAAAGTGATAGAGTTTTTATGTTTTCTTGTTTTGTTGATTTTTTTTATTTGTTTGTTTTAATCAGTTCCTTAAGAAGTGTCCTTCCTTTAACTGTCCTTCAAGTGTCTTCTAAAAATCTTTCTGGAATGGGATTGCAGAAGATAACTTCACTGTGGTTGGCTGGTATTCCATTCCCTCAATTGTAGAAACTGTGGTGAATTAAAAATGTGGATGCAAGTAGTTGTTTGTCTGAGCCCTTAATTTTTAGTCTAGCTGGCCTAAATTTAGTACTTCTAGAAGTGAGGAACTGATAGCACTAGCATCAAGGCATAATACAGACAAGCCATTCAATAGTTCCACGTGCTTCTGCCAACACACTTGCTATTTTAATGCTGATTGCAAATAAGATACAAATTCATCTCGAGCCTAGCCTTGCTGAAATGAATAGTATTCACAAGAATGATTTTTGACCTCTGTGGTTATGGGCTTTTTGCTTTAGTTTTATTTTGTTGTAAAGCACCTGCAAGAATATAATTCAGTAACTCAGTGGTTTAGGGTTTGAATTCTGCTCAGGCTGAGAATACAATGGATAAGATGAGGGGCAGGGGTTGTGTGAATATTCAAGTGAGGCTTAAGAAACCTAAATTAATACTCAACAGGCTCATTGGTAAAGAATGCTAGAAGCCTTGACTCTAGGCAGTGTGTGCTGGATACATCAAGCCAACTGAAATGTTTATTGCCCTCCATTTCAAAAACCTGAACCTCAGTAAAACTGTATGGAAAAGCACAATTGTGAACTAAAATTATTATTTGCAGCAAGCATTTGCCACAAGGACTAAAGCAACATAAAACAGAAAAATACCACTTTTCCCTCAGTTAAGCGTGTGAGACATTTGGATGTGCTGGCAGGAAAACGAGTTGCATTGCAGGAGAAATAAATGAGGCTTTCCCTCTGATGTGTGGGGCTCAGAGGAGGGCCATGGAGAACTATGCAGTTAGAAGACAGTTCCAGAAAAGATAAAATAGATAAAAGTGCATAAAGATTTTCAGAAAGAAACACTGTTTTGTATTGGAAATGTAATAATACTGTGCAACTGAGCACAACTGTTATAGGTCCCATTTGTTTAAAAATCATCAGTATATCAAAGATAGCAAAGTCTATTTGCCTATGTTGCTATGGTGACAGATTAATGTCATTGTGGCTAGCTGCCTTTGCCTAATCAGATAATCTAATATGGCTGGGTTTAATTATTCTCGCACTATGGGCATAACTACTTTTTTTGTTTTCAAATTTGGGGGGTTGCCACCATGGAATACAAGCAATTCAAAGACGCTCTCTATAGCATCTCTGCTGAAGTAAAGAACCAGTTTTGTAGTCCCTGGGGTTTTTTTGTTCCTATTTTTATATCCATACTCGGGGCATCAGTGACTAATATTCAGCTCCTTAATCCTCTCACAGAGAAAGAACTTCATGATAGATTGCTGCTTCAGTGGGATGATTTGCCAACTTATTTTCTCCAATTTGCTCACATTCTTCCTTGATATGACATCAGAGGATGAGAAAAAGCCAAAGGCATTCCATTTACAGAGAAGCCTATTTCGGATGCTACAGAGGGCATTGGACCAGTTGCTGCCATTTTAAAGTTCTCCCAGTTCTGCCAAGGATAGATTCTTAGTTTGATTTCTGTCTGGGACTCTGGCAGGCCTTTGCACTCCCTCATGGCAAAATGTCTAAGAAGTAAGGGTATCAGTCTCCAGAGACATCTGATCCTGAACAACCAGGTATTCATCCTGAATTCCCTTGGCTCCTCTTTGTTATTTACTCCTTCTCTCTGAATAAATCTGTCTTGGAATGGAAAACCTCACTATGGACTCTTTGTAGTGTAGCTATCTCTTCAATATTTAAGATTGCTGTATTTTCTCTGGTGCTTGCAGAAATAGCTGGTAGCACTAATGAGGATGTGGAATCTCTCTATGCATACATTATGTACCTTTTTAGATGACTTTTCATTATAAAACAGACCTTTTCCGGAAAGACTTCAGAGCAAACTACCTCTTCTACATTTATATTGGTTCATATAGAATCTTAAGAGTTTTCTAATTCTTTTGCTTCAAACAAAGGAAAAAACTGTTTTATAAAACCTAGTGATCAATCTAGAACTGCTAAGGCTGTTTGAGGAAGAGGCATGCCAGCCTGCTTGCCCAGGCATACAGTATGAAGCATTTCTATCTGTGATTTAGAAGAAGCTATATGCTTCTTAAATACAAAAAGATCTGATCTACTTGCTGAAATGCTCGGTAGTGGGACAAAGAGGGGAAAAGATCTGATGAATTGTGAGAGAAGGTACTGAACATTTGCTAGTTAAATCATCAAGAAGGTAGCAAATCAGAATAGCCCTTTGAGCAAGCAGACTTCTATTTTTCTGTTAAAAAACTTGGTGTATGCCTGAATCAACAGACTCTCTTGTGCACCCACTGAGAGAAGACTCTTTTCCATGTTGTATTTAGGAGGCAAAGCAGATTCTTATTGTTCTCTTGATTAATTCAAAAAGGTTAACTGTGATTGATGGAAGTCTATACATAGTGGGCTTATGTTGGGTTTTGTTATCTTTGTCCAAACCTGATACTTGTCCCTTGAGATAGGTGTCTAGTACATGCAGTGCTTGAACCAGTGGAGACTGTCTTCATTCTGGTTTCAAGTATCATATTAATGAACTGTACTGGAAGAGAATTTACTTAAGTACTGCAAATAATAAAAATAGTAATCAAGTAAAAATAATGAATGTACCTTGATACTGAGGCACGTTCCTAGGAACAGGCCAATGTAATGCAAGGTAAAATTCCTCTGCCTTTCTTCTGAAAGCAGATTGCTGGTTGCCATACAGAAGAAAGTGTATCTGCAGCCCACTTTAATTTTGGAATAGTGTCTCTTTTATATGATCTATAGCCAGATCATATGTGGAAGCTCTGTTAACCATAAATTACAGCGGATGCGAAATAAAGGCATTCATTTTTGGGAGAATTCCAGAATATAGGTTACCTGTACATCTAAAATGTGGCTGTGTGGAACAAGTAGCTGCAAGATAATTTATTTTATTTCCAATATTAAAGATGTGGGATTTTACTGTACACTGTTGAAAATCTCTGTGAATACCAAATTACTGGCATTCTCATGGGCTTTTTTTATGGTGCTTGTCATGGTAGTATCAGATTATGTTGCATGTGTTAACTACTTATCTATGGGATGAGTGTTGATTATCTCATTTATACAGGCAAAATACTCGTCTTGTTAGTGGTTTTGCCTCTTTGGAACAAAACTTGACTGATTTCTGTTGGGGAAAAGAGCTGCAAGTCTATCTCAAAAGGCCAACCTGGTATAGGATTTTTTTTCCTGGGCTTGTTAGTGGGCTAAAAGCAAAGCATGACTAAAATCAGGTATTTTATAAGTGGAACTTCAAGGCAGTATTGTGGAAAATCTACATACTCGCTCTGCTTACCATAAGTGTTGTCCATCACGTTAATAGTCGATCTAGAATAAGGTGATAGAGTTGTCCAATGTGTGCCTTAAACAAATTGCCCCCAAATCAGTGAGTAAAACTGAGAAGCGTAAGGGGATCCAGCTACTATGTTTGCTATGGATTACTATTACTATGTTGGTATGGATTAGCAGTTTCTTAGGGATTTTGGTGGATCTTTTCTGGGGCTTTTTTTCTTTTAATTTTTATTTTCCTCTCCACACCAGGAAACTGAGGGAAGGCTGGATGTACAGCACAGTCAAGGCTGTTGCTATTGGTGAAATCATTACACTTCACAATGCTGTTCTCTCCACTTCAAAAGTAGCTTTCAGTAACTCTCTTCTCCTTCACCTCTCCCTACTAACTAAAACTGCTGCCGTGTCCTGAGAGGATGTTGGATGCTTTCTTTCCTTCACAGCTGTTGCCTGGAGGGAATAGTGCAGCTCTGCTTTTCACCTCCACACATTGAGCTCCTCGCCTGCTGATCAGGTGTGAGGGACTATGCAGCTGGGTGAAATGTACTCTACATCACTGGCACAAGCAACTCTAGTTTCCTGGGAAACAAGTGCCTTCATTAGTTCTACAGTGTGTTACAGGCATCAAACTATTCTTACCGTTAGTGAGTAAGCATCCCCTGTTATATAAAAATAGAGCCCTGCAATTTGGGAGAAATTATGACACAATGAAATATTGAAATGAGGGATAATCTGCGGTGTGAAAGCTTTTAAATTCTGGATGGAAGTAGTTGCAGGAAAAACACATTTGTAAAAGGTGAGGTAAAAAAACCCCACATCTCTGGAATATTTGTAAGTATAGGTCTGAGTAAAATTTAATAAAAACAATCTGCAACTTGCAATTGTTCTGGGTATTTAGGCTACTGTTCTATCTCAAATCCTTGTAATAACTTATGAATTCAAAGACATACGTATTTTTTTTTGTTTTCTTCTACAGATCTGGAGTCCTTACAAGCAGCCTGACTGCACAGGGGATCTGGATGGTAGAATTGAGGATGATTCGCGTTGCCTCTACACTCATGAAGAGTACATCAGCCTGGTGTTGAACAGCGGTAGTGGTTTGTCCCATGATTATGCCAACCAGTCGGTCCAGGAAGATCCAAGGATGATGGCCTTTTTCGACTCCCTGGTGCGCCGGGAGATCGAGGGCTGGAGCTCGGACTCAGACAGTGACCTCAGTGAGAGCACAATCCTGCAGCTCCATGCAGGAGTAAGCGAGCGCTCCGCTTACAGCGAGTCGGAGTCTTCTGCCTCTCTGCATCACTCCCCACCACACGTGGCTGAAGAGTCTGATGAAACTGCCTATAACTTAAGGGCCTTAAGATCAACCGAATCCCCCTCAGCCAGAGAAGACGTGGCTTCTCGTCAGCAGAGGCTCTCTGCACTGAGAAAGTATCAGGATAAACGTCTCCTGGCTCTTTCCAATGAGTCTGACTCTGATGACAATACCTGTGAGGCGGAACTAGATACTGACCTTTTCCCACGGCCACGGTCCCCGAGCCCTGAGGAGAACGAATCCAGCAGCTCCAGCAGCAGCAGCAGCACAGAAGATGAAGAGGAACTGAATGAACGACGCACATCTATGAGGCAACGCAATGCCTTGAGGCGCCGGCAGAAGGTGCAAAAGGAGGAAAGGACTAGCACTAACACAGAGAATGTGACCCCGTACATAGGTGAGGACATCTATGATTACCCCCAGATCAAAGTAGATGATCTTTCTTCTTCTCCAGCGTCTTCGCCGGAAAGGAGTTCAGCCAACAAAGTTCTCAAAGAAAGGACTTCTCCTTGTTCAGACAGCGAATCAGTGGAGAGAAAGATTTACAAAGCTTACAAATGGCTTCATTATTCTTACATATCGTATTCAGCGAGTAAAGATGGTGAATCCTCCAGAGGAGATGGAGAGAATGATGAAGGGAAACCAGGAACTAGTGGAAGGCACAGTACGTCACACTCGCTAAATAAGGAAGATGCTAGGAACTTGAGTTCAGTAGGTCCTCAAGGTTCCCCAGCTCTTTCTAGTGAAAGCCACAACAAAGAAACTTTAAAAGAACGTGGCTTGACAGAAAATTCTAGTAATGGTCAAGCTCATGAATGCGACAATCAGCGGCGGGTGGAGGGTCAAGAAAACACATCTGAAGACGCTAGCAGTGGAGGTATAGAGCATCCTTTTGAGACTAAAACGCTCAATGGAAAAGCTAACCACAAAGGGCTAAATAGTTGTACTGAAGAACCTTGCATTCAGACAGCAGGACTTGTGGAACAGAAAAATAGCCAGAACTGTCAACCAGCATCAAGCCATCACTCACTGGTCCCTCCATTCTCAGCTGTGGCCATCTGCAGCATGTCGGGTCACTGCTCCAGAAACCAGACTGATGACAGTGAGGAGAGGAGCCTCGACACCTCCTGCGTTAACCACAACAACGGCCACTTGCACCTTCGCCCTTCCTGCTTCAACAACGGACAGAGCTTTGGAGAGCAGGAGGCTGTGACGCAGGGACTACAGGTGCGCTCAAGTGCTGATCGTGGCAACCTTGTACAGACGGGTGTGACCTTGCACAAAGACTGCTGCCTGTCTGAGCTGGACTCCAACAGCTACACCGGGAGCACAAGGGAGGATACTGCTGACTTGCATCCTGCGGGCAGTGAGAGCACTCAGTCTCTCGGAGGACTGAAAAGACACAGAGCGGAGTTGGAAGATGCAGATTCAGAGAGTTCATCCTTAGAAAAGAAGTTAAAAACATGATAAATGCAAATGTCTGTCGTAGTGTGCACTCTCTTAAAAAAAAAAAAAGGAAAAAGAAAGTATTAAAGGCACATAGAGCTTGGGTCTGAAACATTGCGTTTGATTCTCCATTCCATTCTTCACTGGGTCTGTTTTAGATTGCCAATGGTTCATGCTGTATAAAAATCCAACTTACTCCTTAATGAGACTGAGTCTAGTGTACCCATACAAGGTTCTGTTTAAAGTAAATCCTTATTAAGACGGTTGACTGAATTATTCTTGTGTGAACACGTGTCGTTTGTTCAGCCAGCCAACCAGGATGACTGCTTTAAGTTCTAATTGTTCTTTTGAGAAGGAATTTTTCCATACTGACACTTATTACACATTACAGGCTGAAGAATGATTGAATTAGATCACACTGGTGGTAGCTTGGGGTGTGTTTCTTGTTGAGGAAAACAGGAAAGAAGTCTTTCTGGGCCCTTTATTCTGCTTCAGAAACTAAAGAAATGCAACCATTAGGGAGGATATTTTCAAAACTGACTGGTATCATTAGAGACGAAACTTCAGAAAACACTTGCTTCTGATACAGTTCAATGACATTATTTTTATGCCAACAGAAAAGCTATAGGAAACGAGCCTCTTTCCAAAATCAACTTTAGACTGTTCCCATGGTGACACTCAATTTTGTGGGTTTTTTAAAAGAAAAGAACTGAATAACAGTGTCATCACTATACTAAAATGTGATTGTTTGCCAAGAGGAAAGTATTATGTCGTAGGCCTCACTCTAACCAAGGGCTATTAAAAATCAGGCATTGAAACTTGCCCTTCTGTGAGTTTAACACATAGAGATTCATTATTTTCATTATTATTAAGAGTCTAATTGTTGGTGTTGGGATGGTTTTCTGACTGTGCCCTCCCCTTCCCCTGTGTGCTTACTTTTGGGAGGCAACGGGCCAAGGAGAAAATAGCAGAAGAATGGATGATGTCACTGGTGCACATTAACAGCAACGCTTGCTAACTTCTGAAAACTGCTTCTTTTTAGCAGTTTTCTTAGCCTAAAGCTCAAAACAGGTTGGCATTGGAGATCCGGCTTGGTTTCCCACCACTGCAGATCAGTGGGTGGATTCAGCAGAGCTGTGTGTGTAAAAGGAGAGCTTCAGGGACATGTCACCACGTGTGAGGGCTCGGGGACGCCAGGTCTGGCAATTGGAACTGGAGCAAGAGCGTAGCTCTGCCTGACGGGAACTGGTGTAACCTTCAGGTGGTTGGAGTCCTTTCTTGCCTGGGCTCTGTTTTTGATGGATAATCTTGTGAGTCCTCAGTCCTGGCGTGTTGGAATTGGCGGAATTGCACTTGCTTCCTCAGCCCACAAGGTAAGAGGAGTTTGTGAAGGGAAAAGAAACCACCTGTAAAGGACAGGAAAACCATGTGATTGTGGCTTGCAGCGCTGACAACAGAAAAAGAGGCTTCTTTTTGACCCCAGAAATGGTCACGGGCTTTCAGCTCAGTACTGAGGAAGGATCAGATTATTTTAAGGAATAGGAGACTTTTGCTTTCGATATGACTCTAACAGTACACTAATTGTTCTGGTTTCCGAATAATTGTTTTATATGCACGGCTACCTGGTACCTGGGGAAAGGAGGAAGATGCCCTGTTAAAATGTGGTGGAAGTAAGGGAGCACTTGAGAAGGGATGCCGGGGGGGGAACAGTGTGGGGCAGAGAGTGAAGAACATGAGTTGGAAAACTGTCTTACAGCTACTGTGTGCCATGGGCTGTTTGCCCACCCTTGGTCAGCTTTGCTAAGTGAGAACTGGGCATAAGAGATGATGTCATATTTAAGAAGGCAGAAAGAAAGGGATGTTTTCAAACAGAAGTGAAAGTGACAATAAGGAGACAAGCTGATACATTATTGAAAAAATTCTTCTGGACTGATTCTATTTTGGAGTGCTGCAATCAAGATCACTATAGAAATGCTCTCCTTGGTTGTATAAACACCTTGCTGTAAATGCTGGTTTTTAGCCGAAATCTTGAGGTTGCAGAGTCAAAAGTGTTTTTTTTATTGTTATTATTTTATTTTTCAGAAGTTCTTTACATGGGAAAATTTTCTCAGCTGTCACTTCCTGGGCTCAGCTCTGTGAAGAATGCCCAGATAGCTGGTGAATGAGTGGTTCCACTCTCCTTTGACATGTTATCTCAAATATGCCTTGCAGTCTCGCTCCCGGGTTTGGTGTTCAGGCTCCTCGACAGGCTCTGGGCATAAAGGTGTGCTGTGGCTTCCCCAAAGGCAGCCCCCCCAGCTCTGCAGCCGGTTGGTTCTAGTCAGGCAGGAGGAGGAAGGTGGGCTGCAATCTTAACCTCTTGTTCGCAGGAAATTTCAGCGCAGACGAGAGCTGTGACTTCCCAATCAGTGGGTTCACCTTCTGACACAGAGAGCTGTTATCAGCGCCAGGCAGCTGCGGTGTCTGGAAAACACCAAATGAAATCGAGCAAGCAGCAAGAGCCGCGCTTTGCAGAGCGCTTTGCTTTGTCCTCAACGCTGCGCGTCTGCTGGCCGTCCCCACGCTGGGCCACTAGCCCTGCCGGGTGACTACCCTGCTGTGCACTGGCCATTCCAGGGCCGCGGGATGGGAGCGGTGCTGGGTGTCTGGGGCTGCCGCTCCCCGCTTCTGGGGACAGAGAGGAAGCTGTTCCGTGGGAAATCTCACAAGTTTATCTGAAGTCATTTCACCTTTTCTAAAAATCTGTGCCGTGTGTACTTAGAAATGAAAAGGGTGTGTAAATATTGAACTACCTTGTTGGCCACCCGCTGTTCGCTGGTCACACCATGCAGCTGGTTATGGCAGGACATGTGCTGGGCTGGGTTGTACAGTTCATCTCCAGAAAACCTTATCAGTGGGAAAGAAAACTCCCTTAACATCTCCTAACACTCGGGGCAGAGAAAGATTGATCTTTAAAGAAGCTCTTTTTCATATATATATACCTAACAAGCTTATTTCAGCTTTTTCTGTTAAAAGAATGCATGTCAAACCAACCTGTTTGTAAGAGAGTCAAAGCTGACTCTTCCCCTGCAGCAGGCAGGCACGAGGCTTTTCTGGGCTGGGGTATTCACCGCTTTCAAAGAGGCAGGAGGATACAAGATCTACCAACCAAAGTTCTGCTGAGGTATTCCCAGCTCTCAAGTTATCCTCTTGCCAGAGCTGGGGGGTCTTCTCTGAAGTGAGTGGCTCAATGGAGATGACACTTTGCTGTGGAGGAGCAGCACCTTCTCCCAGGCAAAGCACACGCAGAGAGATACAGCTGCCCGGAGAAGGGAAGAGCACAGGGGTCTGACCATGGCCATACCAGCTGATTGCAGTATGTTCTGAAATCCAGCACGTCTCTGTTGGAGGAATAATTGGGAAGGGACAACTAATTTCAGAACTTTTTCTCTTCAAAAATTGCAGTGGATTATTATTTTTTTTCTCCTTAAGTTTCATAATAGAATAAGTGATTGAAACCTGGTCTGCTTTAAGCCATGTCACTTGGTAGCTAGAAAAGCATTTTTCCTCAAATATTTAAAGGATAAATGTGATTAGGTCAACTTCTGAGGTCCTGTACATGCCTGCACTGTCAGCTCCCAGTGAACAGAGAGGGGTTTCTTGCCGTGACATCAGAAGCTGATGTGACTCAGTATTACTGAGGTCTTGGGATGCTTTCATTTGCAGTTATTTATTTTGCTGTTTGCACACAAGAGCAAGGCAGGATTTTTATTATGTTGTCATTGAGTTAAAATGATCCCTGTTGTTGAGTTTCCATCTTTTTCCAGGCAGCACTACAGAGAGAGGGGCCCTTGGTGCCTGATGCTTTCTCTCATTTTCTCCCACTCAGATTCTGGGAAGGTTTTTGCCTGACCTGGGAAGCTCAGTGCTCTGCTGCAGGGTCTGCAGGGTGCCAGAGAGTCATGGGAATCGCTGCCACAACTGAGTTACCACGAGCATAGGCACCTAGTTCTTCAGGAATTCTCTAATGAGCTAATTCTAGCACATACATAATTTATAAAGCACATCAGTGCCCTGCTGGGTCAGGGTGCGCTATTTAACCCAGCTAATGCTATACGAACATGAGTGAGAACTTTTGTTTCAAACACCTACAGAGAAAATGGCAGTTATTTTGGGGGGGAAAACAAAACAAAAGCCCTTCTGAGTCCCCCCCCCAGCCCCAGCTGACGGCAGGTGGTAAGTTTGCTAAAGTTTTCTTTAGTGGTTGTGTGCTTCAGCAGCAGGGAAGCCTCGGAAGAGCTGTCGGTGTGTTGTGTTGCTGTAGGAAATAAACAATCTGGGTTTGATGCTTGTGCTCTGCCTGATTCCAGTCGAGGACTCCTGGCTCTCCTGCCTTTCACTTGAGTGACCTAAACAACCCAAGCGTCAGGCTGGTGCATTACTCGGGAGTGGGCTTTGTTCTTCTTTGTCTGAAATGCAAAAGGGAAAGGAAATGGAAACGGTTCCCCAAATACTGGAGCGGGGGTCTTGACCCCAGCCCTGCCAATTTACAGTTTGGTGAGAAAATGCCAGAGAATTCTCTTTTTCCCTTCGCCTCCCGTGATCTTCTTTGGCACAGGGAGCACGAGGGGGCTGCTGACCCAGCCTTGAACGCACCCCATTTGTCTTGGACCTGGGAGAACCTGCCCTTTCCAAATCAGCTGGCGTATGTGTGGTTGGGTTTATTTATTATTTTTCTGTGGACACCTAATACCAACCTTGTAAATGAGCGCCCAAGCCAGTGAGCTGTTTGTTCTGGGGTACGGCTGCCAGGCTCAGCTCTTCTCTCTCCCGAGTATTTCTCTGTTCAGGTCTAGTCTGGATTATCGGCCGGCACCTCCACAGCTGCTGCACAGATGTGGGCTGGCATCGTCCCTGCTTTTGGAGCTGATGGGAGTTGCCCCTCTGCTGAAGCTGCCCTTGGCACACCGACTCTTTGGAAGTAGGTGGCACGAATGAGCAAAAAATGTTCCTATAAATAGGACTGTTCCTATAAATAGGCAAAAAAAACCTGCCTGAATTTGAACTTTTGATGGGGGACCAGGTCCTTCACAGCCAGATGATGCCTCTGGCTATACACCGAGTGCTTTGGTGATCAGATGCTGCAAAGTTGGTCGTTTCTAGGTAGAATCTACCTCTGGAACCACACTTCTATGAGCCAGTGGTCTGCAGCATTTAACTTCACAAACCCCGGCTGCCTGTAGCAGTATCAACAGCTGAAAACACCAGCTCCTACCTATTTACAGAGTTTGCATTCTGGTCGTTTCAAAATGGCCATACAATATGCTCTCTCCGAAGGCCTGGGGTGTAAGTGTTCTGCTTCCAGAACAACGACCAAAAGGGTCAAGTTCTGCTTCCCCAAAACAAAACTTGCTTCAAGGAAATCCTGATGCATCTTTTTAAAGAGCTTTGGCTTTACCTCAGTATGTAAGGTTAAAAACTGATGAGAAACATTTTGAACTCTTTAAAATGTAGATGTGCAGCAGAAAGAAACAGCGTGAGCTTCAGAACTGAGTTCTGTCAGGGACTGGGAAAGGAGTTGAAATGTATTTAAAAACAAGCAAACAAAAAAAAAAACCCTCCATACACTAAATACCCATTAGGTTCTGCATAAAAGCTCATGCCCTGCTTCTAATTCCAGCTGCTAAAAGCCTAAGCAATATGTTAACAGAAGTGACTTCTCACACTTGAGCTGGGACAACTTGGATCACTGATTGGGAAGCCACAGCCACTGGCGGGGGTCACCTCTTCCCAGCAAACGGTTGTGAGCAGCAAGGTTGTCCCCAATTTTGGCCAGCTGATCCTGCCTCTTCCATTGTACAGCTCTCTGGTTTAGCTTCGTGTCACCTGGGACTTGCAGAACAAAGATCCTTGGAGGAAAGCATCTCATTTTCAGTTGATGTTTGCCCTTGGACCTTGGAAAGGAAGCTTTGGGGCTTTATTTCAGGGTGATCTTTATGCAGCCTGTTGAAATGAGGAAAGGGAACTAACACATTCTTGCAAGAGGAACAGAGAACTCCAAGGCAAGAGCCTCCTCTAACTCACTCCTCCCCTTCCTGAGGTTTCTACGTCTCCTCAAGGAGCCTTGTACCGTTTTCTTCCCTCTAGGATCTAGAGAGACCTGCACCGCTGGGTGCCTAGACAGCAAAAATGAGACCATCCCTGGTTCAGGATGTCACAATGCTCTTTGCTTCAGTAACATTTCCAGTATATTACGGCCACATCTGGCGTTTCCTGGCTTGGATTATATCCTTGAATACTATTTTCTCCCAAGCATGAGAAAAGTCTGCTTTTCCCGCCGCTCTGAGCTCTGGAGGGAGAGCAAGGAAAGACGATCTAGGTTTTAACAGTCTCGGCTTGAAAGGAAGCACCGTGCTTTGGGCCGTTTGTAAGCCCCTCTCTACACACTCACTACTCCCAAATTTCCAAGTATTCCCAAATATTCTCAGTATTTTGCCTTTCCCACACATTCCCGGGGGACGCAGCCGCTGTCCCCTGTTGCCCGTTCGTGCGGCCCGGGGATGGAGAATCGATTCAGTGCCTCCTGCGGGGCAGGTCTCTACTCTTCCCGTAAGGAAGCTTTTTTTAGCTCCTACATGTTTCTGATGATGTGGAAGACTTATTTTTAAGCTGGGAAAGTCTGTACCAATGTTTTGAATTCCTAAATGGCTGACCAACTAGGATAATCTGTCTGAGCAACAGGGGAAGCGATTTAGAGCCTTAGATGGAGATTTTTCCTTACTTACACATACTTTTAAAGTCAAAACTTTTGCAGTTTGCCACCCAACATGAGAGCTCTTCACCTATTTGGCCAGGAAGGGTGTATTTTCTCATTCCCTCCTCTAATAATATAGATGTAAAAGATACAGGTCTTTCGTGGCCCAGCCTCCCAGCAGTTAATGAACGCGTTGGGACGGTAGATCCCCTAATTGCAGCAGACGGCAGGAGTAATGGCCCGTTAATCGCTTTGCTGTGCTCTTAAGTTGAAAATCTGCACAAACATCAGAAGGCTTCGGTCTGAGTGACACATCTTGAGGTCTCCTGCTGCAGGGCCTGAAATACCTTTGATGTTTCTACTGTGTTATCCTGTAGTTTCCAAAGGCAGTGCTTGTTTCCAGCCAAAGGGCAAGTCTACTTTAGTCTTACTCTTGCCAGATGAAAATTATTACAGAGCTTGAAGTGAGTGCATTGCTTAGCTGATTACATTTGTGAAGTTTAAACCAAAGGGAATCCTCAGCTGATCATACCATACAACAATTATACTGCCTAAAAGAAAGGATTTAATCTCTGTACCAGCTGGGGGGGGGGGGTGTGGGGTGGTGGGAGAACCCCCAACATTTAAACTGCAAACTCTGAGCGAGGAGGAGGAGGCTGATGGTTTCATGAGCAGCTGAGATCTGCTGGCATGGAACCGCTGCAGAAGGGACTCCTCTTCTCTGGGGCAGGGGCAGTCCTGCTCCCCTGAGCTTCCCGTGGGAACGGGTTCAGCTTCCAGAGCTGGAGGAAAGCTGACAGGTTCCTCCTGCTTGTTCACTGGGAAGGAAAACCCTGGAAGGAGCAGGAGGAGTGTTTGGTGGGAGCCGGGCTGGAAGGGGGGTGCTCTGCCTCCACCTTCAGTGGGAAGTGGGCTCTCGCCCTGTTGAGGGGTGATTTAGGAGGGAGGGAGGGGAGTTCCTAGAGCTCCATTTCCTTCCCTCACTGATACCACTCGATACGAGACCCTTCCTTTTCGTTTCAGGGTGCAAAATCCCTATTTCCCTGCTGCCAGTTCCAGGATATAAGGTAATGGTGGCTTCTTTCCCCCCAGCCCTGACTTACAACAGTTCTAGGACATTTTCCTAGAAAGTCCAAAAGCCACACCAGGACACCTGGGTACGGGTGGTTTGCAAATGAGCTTGGGTGCAGGGGCAGTAAATGCGGCAGTAAAATATGTATTTATAATTAGCGAACAGTGAAAAGGGTAAGTTCACTGCTATGAATTAGAAATGAGGAGATGTAGGCAAATAATGAGGGGAAAAGAAGATCATAAGGGAAAAAGATGGAATAAAAGGCAAGGAGGAGTGTTCAATTAAATCTAGATCAGAAGGAACCTCTTGTTTGCCCGGAATTAGCTGGAAGTGCAATTTGTCTGCAGTAAGGGAGGGTGGGCAGCGGGTGGGCAGCATCCCCAGGGGAGATGCCCCCACTTCTGAGAAGCCGCTGCTCCTCCTGCTGTGTATCTTCAAACAACCAGGAGCAGATAATTTGCACTCGGGAGTTTTCAACCAACCGCACGGAGAGGTCTCTGAACCACTAGCATGACGGGGCTTTTATTAATAAGCCTTGGAGTTTAGGGGAGCTCTGGGGGACTGGGAAGCAGCTGTGGAAATGGGATGACCTAATTTCAGTCCTGTCGGCTTGCTTTCAGCGCTGGCAGAACGATGGAAGGCTTGATATGGGACAAGAGCTAAAAAAGAAGCCAAAAATATATTATTGTGGGTAACTAATAGTGCAATCTGATAGAGAATGGCATAGAAAATGGACTGTATTGAGCTAATATTTTGAGATTTCAAGTTCAGCTGATACATGTAGAAGCTGTGATAATGCTTAAGTTCCTGGAGAGGTGTTTTCAGTGTTGAAAGGTCTAAGCATTGTCTGTTGAACCAGAGCAACGTACGTTCGGTGCTTTGAGCATTAACCAACGTTAAGCTCAAGCGGGGAATCACTAGAAACACATTTAGTGGGCTGCAGAGCCTGAAATGGGTACTGATATATCTATGAATACCTTTATTGATAGTTGGGCAATACACACAAGCGTAGCTGTGTCCTTTGCAGCCGGTGTTACAGGCAGGAAAAGCACACTCTGAGAAGGTCAGGGCTCTGCAGATCAGGCTCTGTTGCCTGGGACACCCCAGACCATCTTAGCGGGTCCATATGAGAACCAAGCAGTGTTTCTACACACTGCTGAGATAGGTTTAACAGCCCAAGAGCATCACCTGAGGAAGCAGCACCGGGGCAGTGAATCAGTGCTGAAGGCCCAGGGGTGCCATCAGCAGCCAGGCTTGGCTTCTCAAAAGGTTTGGTCTCACTGGCCCCGACCCTCAAGTGATGGCCACCAGCACACGTAGATCCCCTGACATCTCACCAGGCTGCTGGGTGCCAAGAACCAGGGTGGAGGAACCCACCACGCTTGAGGGTGCACCTGGGCTTGTGTCCTCGCTGAGGCCACCCCCGGGACTGAGCCTAATGGGAGGGAGTTGAACATGGCACAGGCTTCAGCTGGTCTGGATTGTTTTCATTTGCCTGTACTTGTTTATGTTCTATGAAAACGTATAGTTGTAGGTTTACACACGTGCAGGCTGGGCTGCTGTGGCAGCACTGGTCGCACCCTGGAGCCGCTGCCTCCTCACCCCCAGGAGATGAGAGCCATCATCACACCCTGACATGGAGCCTTACCAACGGACCAGCCCGCGGGCTGCAGGAACACCTCTCTTTTACACCCTAGCTGTGATAAAAGGATCCAGTATTCAGAGAGGTTGGTCTGTCAAAGATCCAGTTTGTACAATGTGGTGGCTCTAGGTGGACCTGCTTTGGTGGGGGGCGGGGCTTGGACTAGATGATCAGAGGGCTGGAGCACCTCTCCTATGAGGACAGGCTGAGAGAGCTGGGGTTGTTCAGCCTGGAGAAGAGAAG
>JAOQGH010000040.1:28789519-28831218 GCA_025769975.1 Gallinago jamesoni
GCACTGGAACAGGTTGCCCAGGGAAGTCGTGGATGCCCCATCCCTGGAGGTGTTCAAGGCCAGGCTGGATGGGGCTTAGAGCAACCTGGTCCAGTGGGAGGTGTCCCTGCTCAGGGCAGGGGGATTGGAACTCAATGATCTCTAAGGTCCCTTCCAACCCAAACCGTTCTATGATTTTATCTCCAGAGGTCCCTTCCAACCCCGTGAGACTCTGTGACTCACGAAGCAGCTGAATTGGGAGCAGCCTCTCGGGGGGGGGGGGGTGGGCAGGACGGACAAAGGGAAAATAGAGCTGATGCTGGCAAAGGAAAGAAGCTTTGATGCTGAAGGACCCGCACATTGCTCATTCCCAGGGACCAAATAAGTTCTCATTTAAGCCAAACCTGGGCCGATTTCTTGAGGAAAAAGAAGAGCTGTTAGACAAAAGAGAAATCACGAGGCCTTTTCTCTTTGTGCTCACCTACTGCTTGTGCTGGCTTCTTAACAGGCTCCCGAGAGAGAAAAGATGCGAGTCCCGAGATGGCCCCTGCTGCTGGGAGCGGGGTATGGGAACGCAACGCCTGGCTTCACCCCATCTTCCCGCTCCACCTCGCCATGGGGACAGCCCACGGGGGTCTCCTCCCCTCAGCAAGGCTGTGCAGGGCTGGGGACGAGCTCCTGTGGGAAGCTGGCAACCAAGAGGAGAACCTAAAACGTGGATCTCATGTCAGGGCTGGAGTAAAAGGCAAAGAGAGCTTGGGGGCTTTGGGTGCGGGAGGGGCGCAGGCAGGAAAGCAGGGATCTGTGTGGTTGAGGGGTATAAAACAGGCGACTCGGTGTTACCTTTTCCTAACATCTTTTAGGAAAACGAAAGGAAGACAGAACTCCGAGCAGTTTCGAGGATGCCTGCCTTGAGCTGCCGTGCTGTCGGTGGCCGTGGCCGCAGCAGCAGGAGCCAACCCTGGGGGTTTCTCATGCGGGGAAAGCTGGCTTGCAGCGCCGTGGCTGGGTGGCTGCCTGAGGCCGACTCTTCCCCACCTCCTGAGGCTCTACCACGGCAGCACGTTAGCAGCACGGACGTTCACCCCTGTAAATCTTGTCCTAAACAGCACGATTTCCTGCTGGAACTTAATGGTGCGGGGCACGATGCTCTGCGGAGGTGAACTTGCGCCTGCCCGAGGTGCTGGAGAGGCAAGCAGAGAGAGGAAAAGGCGTTTCCGATGACATTTCAGGTAAGGAGGCTGCGTGCATCCCTCCGGCAGGAGCTACGTTAAGCCCACGTGAGCCCTTCCAAAGGAACTGCAGCTGCCGGTCCAGTTGCCCACTTTTTAGGTGAACATGGAAGCCACATTTGCCTTGCGTTATAAAGACAAAAGCCCCTTTCAGACCGTTTTCTTACTAAGGAAGGTTGTGATTCTGCTCTTTTGCAGTTTTCCGCTGTTCTCCCACCCCTCGTGCTGCTGCCCAGGCCCTCCTCTGCCAAGCAGGCAGCTGGAGCCTGGTTAGTTTGAGGAAGAGGAGGCTGAGGGGAGACTTCATCACTCTCTACAACTACTTGAAAGGACACTGTAGAGAAGTTGGTGCTGGTCTCTTCTCGCAGATAATTAGTGACAGAATGAGAGAGAATGGCTTTAAGCTCCAACAGAGCAGGTTTAGACTGAACATTAGGTAAGAATTTTTCACAGAAATAGTAGTCAGGCATTGGAACAGGCTGCCCAGGGAGGTGGTTGAGTCACCATCTCTGGACGTGTTTAAGAGTTGTTTAGATGTGGTCTTGGGGGATGTGGTGTAGGGGAGAACTTTGTTGAGTAGGGTAGATGGTTGGACTCGATGATCCATAGGGTCTTTTCCAACTGAAATGATTCTACTATTCTATGATTCTATGCTGGCAGCACCCAGCCAGGCAGCAACAGGAGTTTCACTGCTGCTAAATGATGACCAGATGAGGAGATGGGGAAAAAGACCAATAGTAGTGCAAATCTGATCATAACTTCATTGAATCCTGTCTTGGAGGGGCCTCTCGGAACACTGCACTGAGGCCATGCCATTTCTTGTTACTCCAGTCTCGAACCGATGTTTTCAAATCTGTGAACGCAGACATCTCTCTGGAGAATAACCCATGGGGCACCGGGTTCCATATGGCAACAGGCTGAGGAAAGATGGGATGTACAGATATTTTGACTTCAGAATCCCTTCCATGTTATACTTGCACAGTAGTATCCACGCTCTTTGAGACATAGTAAACTAATTCACTGAGCAGTCCTGGTGACATTCACCAAGTTTATTGTACACTTGGTTACTGGTTCCTCTCTGAAAAGTAGCAGCTTGATGATCATTCTCCAAAAAATGTGTGGTTGCACTTGACTATCTTCAACAAACCAAAGTGATTTAAGTCCCCTTCTCGTGAAAACTGTGATGGGGGAACCGATTTAATGGGTCAGAGAATTCATCATTGCATAAACAGAGGAAGAGGCTGAATTAGCATTAGTGAAAGATCTATGAATGTTCCCAGAGAAATTTTATTACTTTAAACTCAAAGAGGTGACTCTGGAGCCTGGGTTTTTCTCTGTAGCTCTGTAACATTTCCCAGCGGAGCACATTACGATGAATAATAACTCAGTTGTTCTTCTTTTCTTAAATAAATCTAATTTTTTTTTTTTACATGCAGGAAATGGAATCAAATTATAGGTATCACTTATTCATCCTTTTATAATTCATGTAATATTAACAAGACAATGTCCTGCTGGTGAGGAAAGCAGCGTGCTTGGCCCTGGGCACTCAGTAGAAGAAGATGGAAGTATCTGATCAAATTACTCGGCTTCCCAAAGAAATCATTTTCAGATGATGGTGGTAATTACCCGCTCCTTGCCTTGCTCTGTCCAGGTTGCTCCTGGCCGTGGAAAATCCCAGCAGCGGAGGAGGGATGCTGGACGGGGGAATATGGCTGGTGTTGAGCACGAGGATGCCACCGAGGCGGTGGGCTGCGATAACCCCTCCAAGTAAGTGCTTGGCAATCTCATACGTATCTTGGGTTCCTCTATAGGGCTTAAAGCATGTCACCACATACATCTTGAATTATGTATGAACGGCTGGTTGGACACAGCGCGTCCATGTAACCACAGCGTTATCCAGCTGCCTGAGAGCTGTCGGCTCCGACAGATGGGAAACGTCTGCTCCCGCACAGCCCATCTGCAGCCCATGCCTTCCTCCTGTGTCAGAGGTCCCAGTTGCTGCCAAACTGGTGTGGCCTCTGTCCCAGCCGAGGAGCTGGCCCTGCTGTAGGAGAAGGAAAAGCTCAGGTAGGAGTGGCCCACGTGGGTGAAAGGGCTTCCATCCCCCCCTCCTGCACGGGCCAGCCTCCCCCCGTGTTTAGTGACACGCTGGCCCTGGGGGCAGGCGGCACCCCCAGAGCAGCAGGGTTGCCCTCAGCCCTGCAGACCAACCCCAGCTCCACGTGTGGTCAGTCAGAGCATGTTGCCAGCAGACGGGCTGAGCACCCCCTTCCCGAGCAGGGGGCTCTTCTTTAATAGTCCCCAGCCCCGGGGAACTGACCCAGTCTGACCCTGGCTCTCTGTTTATTTCAAGTTTTATAGCTTTAGAAAGATTCCTGTCTGATGATCTAGACCTACCTTACACCCTACTGCTGTGTAGCAACATTCCACCAGCACTAAGCAGTATTTCATACTGGGACCAAACTTGCTGTCTGAGTTCAGCAGCTCTTCACCGTTGTAGGAGCAGATTTCTCAAAACCTCTCTCAAATACTTGTCTTTTGCATCATGTACAGAAAATTACATGATCTGGACTTTTTTGGACTAGAGAAGTGTGAAAACCACTGCCTGTTTCTCTGGTCCTCTTCTCCTCGTAGGGCTAAACCTTCTACCCATGTCCCTGGCAGCTCTGGAAAGACTTGATCATGGCAAAGTGTTGGGGGGCTGTGCATCAGGACATGCAGCAGAGAAACCAGGTAAGGGAAGGTCTGTAGATCTGCTAAGAAAAGGGAGGGAATGGGTCTCTGGGGCTTTCAAAAGCCAGGTCCTATGGTGGTTCCTACCTCTGGCTGGTTACGCAGATACTTTAGTGTCTCACCTCTGTTGGACAAATTTCTAGGGTGATGGCTTAAGAAGGCTCTTCCTTTCTATATGGAGGGAAAGAATGAAAGTTTTGGGACTGATAATCTTGGAAGAAGATTGAACACAACATAGGTCATGGTAGCTTGAGCTTCAGTGTTTATGAGATTCAGGAAACCTCTCAAAAAGCCAAGGTACATGACAGTCTCACATGTGCCTCACCCTCCACGTCCCTCTGAGCAGCCTCGCCGGGGCTGCTGCCAGACGAGGTAGACCTCGGGCTTCAATCAGCATGACAACTCCCTTGTGCCTTCTGCTAATTGTTTCCCACAACCCTCCCACCTCCCTGGCTGTCAGCTTTATCAAGGGGGACAGGCTGGATGGGCTACACGGGCAGAGCACCCATTCCCCGGTTGCTGGTCCTCCTCCACCTCTGCCATCATGTCTCCTTGGTGAGCTGACGAGAACAAAGTCTGAACTTGGGCTGCTTCCCAGCTAAAGGGAAAGCATCTTTCTCTGCAGCCAGCTCTGACATCTCTTGTCAGCAGCAATTTCAAATTCACCAGATAACAAGAAAAACCCCAAACCACACCTGAACTGCAGCCCTGCTTCGTGTGCTCTGGTGCGGGGATGGGTCCCTGGGGATGGACCTGTGGCTGGAGGAGGGCAGTGTGGGTCCCCGTGGGGTGGGTGGTGGCTGCTGCTCCTGCAGCCTCCCCGCAGGAGGGCAGGTGGCCGTGTCCCCCCTGCACTGCCCCTGCCCCGGCCGTGGGCGAGCTGCCAGCCGGGTCCTCAGTCTCCTTCTGTGGAAAGGGGGTGAGGAAACCACAGAGGCTTTCAGCGACCTGCGCCTGAAAGCTCTTTCCCGTTCTGACGTTGCTTCCTAATAGGATTTGGCTGGTCGACGCCGGCCAGTGTGCACAGGGTGAGAGCGTTCTTAAATGGGTGTTGAAAACTCTTTTGTGGAGAATTTCCAGCCTGCTTATTGCTCCAGGTGGGAGAAGCCTGGAAGAAAGCCACATGCGTGCAACAGTCTAGACATGTTTGATTTCTTTTTGGAATTAAAGAACAGAAGTCCCATAATACCCTTTTTTTTTTTTTTTTTTCCACATTCATACAAGTAGCCAATATAAACAATTCTCTCACTGCCCTGAAATTTGGAGTTGCTCACAGGATGAAGCAGTGACCTACTGAACCTCTGGGAAGAGTAATATTAGCCTCCGTCTGGTTTGCTGCCTTCTTGGCTTGGGTCTGGCGCCTGCAGTCCAGCTGCCCCCAGGACCAGCGCAGACGCCGTGGTGCAGCGTGTCCCCCAGGGCACATGTGCGCCCAAAAAAGGAGAGGAGATGCACAAGGAGATCACCAAAGTCGAGGATTGCCCCCTGCACCTAACAAGTTGGCTGCTCCTCAGAGGCAGCAGATTCCCCAGCTCTGCTTCGATCCACCTAGAGGACTCATCTACCGAGGACTAATCCTGGAATCTGCAACTGGCATTAGATCCCATGAAAGTGGTGACCACAGAGAACATTTTTTGCATCACGCCCAAGAGCTGCTGCTCAAGATGGACTTCAAAGTGCCTACAGACACACGTTCATCACGGGAAGCCTCCAGGCTGGCTCACAGGCAGATGACTGCTACTTAATCCAAGGTCACTCCTGAGGTTGCCAGCGCCCTCGCTGCGAGACTCGCTTCCTTGCAGCAGTGCTGGAGTTTCTTATCACAAAATGAAATGTTAGGATAAGTGTCAAGGAGACCAGACAAGGAATGCACTTGCTCTCAAGTGAGGACTGGAGCTGTTGATTCCTCTAGCATTGGTGGTACTGCTCCTTCAGGCTTCTCTAAGCCTTCTTGCCACCATATCACTGCTTGGGGTCCTGCAACTATCACTTCTCTATCTTATTTTATACAACTCAATTTTTCTTTTCTGGGTTTTCTATGCCTTCAGCTTTGGTTCTGCCTGCACACTCAACCATGGTTGGAATTGCGTTGAAGAAACACCCAACAAAGAATAACACAAAGCACCTGCCCGTAATGCTTCAAATGCAGTGGAGGAGATGGCAGTTGCCCAGATTGGACTCTTGAGCATGGAAATGGCTCAAAAAAGGCCAATAACATATTGAGTGAATAGATCTACTCAGGATTCAGCCTCCCTGACAGCTCAGGGAAGAAGGCCAGATGCCAATAGGTTTGTGTAAGCTGTATAAGCCACCCTATGCAATTAGGAGACATTTTGGATGAGCAGTTGCAACAGCCAAGAATGGGGTGTCCGTACTTTCCCTATAATAGTAGGAGGAGTGGGGGGGACATAACAAACTCCTAAATGGGGTGAAGGGATCGTTGCCTTTCAGCTAAGCTCTTGTCCTTGACTCTTAGGGCTTCAAGATAAAGGACAGGCTTTTGGATCTAATCAGGACTTAAAGAAGCATCCAGGCTGATAACACATTTCAAAGCTTTCAAGACCTCTGGATTCATTTCGGTCTAATCCCTGTGTAGTTAATTTTACTTCCCAAAGCTCTTTTGCAGGCTCGGTTACAGGCTGTGTTCTTCCTCACCTCCCACCACAAGCGCACGTGGTGCTGGAGGGTAACCTTGCAGAGATGCTGCCTCTCACCACAAATGCCTGGGTTGACTGACTTCCCTGTGCTCCATGGGCTCAGGAAGACAACTTGGAGTCCCCTGGCCCAAAGGTGCAACCTCAAAATGGGCAGTTACAGCTGTTATCATGGCTGAAAATTCCTCGGGTGTGTATCACTGAACTTCATTTCCTGCCTCGCTCTGGCAAAGCTCCTCGTTTCCATGACAATGATTTATTCCTTTAAATAGTTCCCATTCAAGAACAATATCATGGGTCCTTCTCTGTTGTTGGCTTAATTAAAAATAGCCTACTCTTCTCCTGCCATCAGTTTTGGCTGAAGCAGTTGACGTGGGACACTAGCCTCCAACCTTTCCGATCTGCCCTCACTCCCACCCAGAGAAAATCCTCCTGCTTCTCCACCACCTAGTGTAACCCCTGAGGTCTGTCCTTGGCCTTTCCTGACCTGCCCTTCAAAAAAACATCTCTCAGGTAGGTCTGGAAGAGAGGAAAGAAAGAACTGGATGTGCTCTTGCAGGACAACACCATCCAGCACTGGAAGAGGGGGCATCCACAACTTCTCTGGACAGCCTGTTCCAGTGTCTCACCACCCTCACAGTAAAGATGCCCTTGGATGGCATCTCTTCCCTCCGGTGTGTTGACCGTGCTACACAGCTTCGTGTTGTCTGCAAACATGCTGAGGGTGCACTCAATCCCACTGTCCATGTGACCGACAAAGATGTTAAACAGCACTGGCCCCAGGGCTGACCCCTGAGGAACGCCACTCATCACTGGTTTCCACTTGATCATTGAACTGTTGACTGCAACCCTTTGAGCATGGCCGTCCAGCCAGTTCCTTACCACTGAGTGGTCCATCCATCAAATCCATGTCTTTCTTTGCTGTGAGCAGGGAGGCTTGTGAGAAATAAGCCTTGTGAGAACAGCATGGCCTGTGATGAAATGGTCTACAGCACATCACTCATCGTTGGAGCCCGGATGTTCAAACAATCTGCCAAAAGGGATCCTTTCCCATCCTCCCCAGTCCTTGGTTTCCAAAACAGGTATTTTTTTTTCTATGAGTGGAGCAAGGACTTCTAACCCGAAAACTGGAGACAAAACAAAACAAACAAAAAGTTAAAAGGCTGAACTGCATATTTGGTGTAATTTAAAGTGTCCATTTTATTGCATAAATGTCTGAACAGGCAGCCTGGTCTCCATACAACAGGGACCATTCATTGTTTCTTGGGGCATGCACTTCTT
The DNA here is from genome assembly GCA_025769975.1 of Gallinago jamesoni. Lineage (NCBI taxonomy): Eukaryota > Metazoa > Chordata > Aves > Charadriiformes > Scolopacidae > Gallinago > Gallinago jamesoni. Next base: position 28,797,399 of record JAOQGH010000040.1, read on the forward strand.
GCTTTGCATGAAGAGGGAGACAGAGCATCTGGTTTCTCTGCTTCATTTCAAATGCCAATGCTTATTTTGTTAATACGTTGACATCCCAATTTTCCTCACATGTAGTAGAAAAGGAGAACAGTTTGGGGTTCTTCTAGACAGAAGCCCATTACCTTGGTTGTTTTTCAGGCAGCAGTAGCAGACGTTCACTCAGAGCCCGGAGTTCAACCGTGGGTGAGGAGAGGGGAATTTGGGGAAAGTGAATTCCCATCTCTAAAACAAATTTCTGATTTGCTGCCGAAGTTTTTTGGCTTGCTGAATTAGCTGCAGCCAGCACTGGCTTAGGTTGGGAGAGGGGCAAAACCTAAAAGCATTGGATAGAGCCTCCCAAATGCTTTTTTTTGCTCAGGCTCAGGAAACAGCATCCCAGGAAGGCCAGGTTGCCGGCTGATCCCAAAGGGCAGGTACCAGGGACGTTTCCTCCCGCAGCACTCGGGCTGAGAAATCTTTCAAAGCAGCTGCCGCACCTTCCGAGTGAGCGGCGAAACTCATCCTTATAAGGTGGGAAAGCCCCACGTCCTGCTGTTCAAAGCCTGGAATGTGAGCACAGGCAAGGATTGCTTCACTTGAGCTCCTTATCTGAGAGATGGGTGATAAAACCGAAGAAGTTCACGTGGCACGAGAAGAATTTTCTCCCTTATCTGAAAGGAAGCGGGAGATGTGCGAGTCAGAGGTGCAGCCCTCAGGATGAGTTATGAGGAGGAAATGATGTAAAGGGGCCAGACAGTTTGGAAATCTGCCTGCTTGCTCGAGTGTGTCCTATTTTGTGCTTTGGAGGATTGTATTGACATCAATACAACATCAATTTTAGAAACACTTGACTGGAAGCTTGAATCTGCTGACTGTAGGGCAAAGTGACAAAATCCGAAGTCTTTAGGGACACTCAAAGTGTGCCAGCCCTATTTTTGACCTCTCTTTGACATTGAATTGGGAGAAAGCGAGGGAGGATTTTGACATAAGCCTTTCAATCTATCAGTTATTTGTCATTTCCCTCAGGCAATTTTTCCTGAAAGTAGCAGCCTCTATGCCTCTTAAAATACAGTGGGGGAAGACGCTGTGATATCAAAATGGCTCATTTGCCTCTTACACCCACAAAGTTTGCCCAGAAGAGATTTTTCAATCATTTAAACCTTTGTTTTAAGATGGCTTGTTTCCTTTACAAGCAAAGAGGGAAATGATACTTCTTGGTATAAAACATAGGCATGCCAAGTGTTAAATTCCAACTATTTCCTCCGTACCCTTTTCAAAGCCTGGCTAGAAATGTCTTGCAGGGTTGCAAGCAGCCTGTGTGGTCCTCAGCTTCTCTCAATGTGTCACTTTAGACGGTGTCTCCCTGCATAGTCCCTGGCTAATCTCCCCCTCACGCCACTTTTTCTGCATATTTCCTGTTTTCCCCCTCCCAAGGTGTGGGGCAGGGGCATCAGCAAGCTCCCTCTGCCACCAGCCCCTTTCCCTGCCCAGTCTGCCACCAGTCTCGCACCAGTGGGAGATGTCATCCACCTTTTGGGCATCCAGGGGAGAGACCCAGATCTTTCTTGTAACTTTGAGGGCAAGAAGCTTCCTTTCGAAGAGAGCAGAGGTTTTCCACATGCTCCTGTTTCCGTGGAGGAGTCAGGGCTTGATTCCTAAAACCAGACATGCCCAAACACCGCTGAGTTTCCTGTTGGGAGCATGTGGCCTGATGGCCCCAATATATCCTTCCTCCTTCCCTTTCTCTGTCCTTTACAGCCTCTCCTTCTCCATGTTTCCTTTCGCCTGGTCTCAGGGCTTGGCCAAAATGCTGCTTACCCTACCCAGCACTGCACAATGGAAACCCAGGCATCACATCTTCCCTCACTCAGTACATGGACTCCAGCAAAAGCGGTTACAAGGCACAGGACTCCTGGTGAGACCAGAGGACTGTGAGGGAAGAACCACAAGCTCGCCTGATCTCCAGGCAGCGCAGACCCAGCACGCTCTCTCTTGGCCAGGAGATCTCCAAGGCAAAACCCAGGTACCACAAGAAGATTTCACCAGCACTGTTTTAGTTGTGGTGTTACAAGGCCATCCCATGGCAGATACTGTCTTTCAGACATGCTTTTTTTATCAGAAGACCTTGTCCTTCTGGAGGACCTCAGAGCATGTTTTTTAAAGAATAGCCCTGGGTTATTTTTATCAAAGACAATGTGACCACGTAGCATAAGGGGGCTCAGCGTTACTTGCTTTTTTCCCAGGACAATGGCCATTGTTCTGGTGGAGCTGAGGACAGTTTGGGCTCTTACCAATTGCCATTTTTATATAAACCAGGGGAAAAAATAGAACCCGACTCCTTAGCTGAGCAGAGCTGCAGCGGTTTCTGCATTGCTCGTGTGACTACAGTTTGGTAAAAACACAGTCCGGTCTCTTGAGGCAGCAGATAGGATGAATGCAAGTGGGATCGTGCTTTTTTGGACTGAGTAACCTGAACAAAACTGGCGCTGCTCTGAGCTGGCAGTTAGACCAGATGTCCTGCGGGGGTCCTTTCCAACCTGAACTATGGTCAATAGAGATGGTCGATAGAGAACAAAAGAGTCCTACTGGAAAAATTTGTCCTGAACTTTCACAGACATTAAACCAGAATGCGATTGAAGCTCCTAATGCCTTTTTACATCATAACCCCGGGACTTGATGTGGTTTTCTGGTTTTGTTTTTAAGCAAACCACGTGGAAGCACCCAGGCTCCCCCCCGGCACAGAGTTCCCCAGCAGCCAGCCCTCCCAGCTGGTGGCCCAGCCAGTTCCTCCCACCCGGTGGCCCATGCATGTGCACCTCCTCCCGGAGGGCAACCCCCTTTGGTGGCAGCTCTTTCCGAGCCTTCCCATTGGAGCTGGAAGGAGCGAGAGATGTGTCTGTGGCTAGAGATTAAAGTGCAAGACCTGAAACTTTCTCAGCGGGGCCGAGTGTAGAGTAAATGCTGCTTCTGCTCTTCCAGGAGAGGGTAAAAGCAGATACTGGCCCCTTTCCTTCTTCAGGGCATCCACCCCTGGGCTTATCTGAATATAGAGATCTACTCTGGGACCAGGCTGGTCTGAGTGTCACCACGTGTCTAATAAAAGATGATGGTGCAAGTGTGAGAAGGTGCGAGCACATGCAGCTTGGGGCTGTGCTCAGGGGACACCACAGCCCTTGCTTTGAGTCACCTGCATCAAGGGTGGCCATGGAGGGCTGGGGGTGTCCAGGCTGCTTGTGCGGGCAGAGACCAGCAGGAAACAGACCTGCCGTCAGGAGGGATGGGTTTGCTGGGAGGAGGTTGGTGCTTCTGCTGAACCAGGCAGGAATTTTTCAGCCATTTGCACCCTGTGCCACCGCCTGTAATTTCTCCCACCAACGCTCTGGCAGCGCTGAACTCTACTGATGTCTAAGTAGCTCTTGGAGCTGGTTTCTTCTCTCAGGGCATTCTAGATGTGTGCAGTACGCTGTGGCTATGCTCTAGAAACCTGTTGGATGGGCTGAATTTTGTAAATATAAATGTGAAGTCACAGATAAATGAACAAAGCTGACAAGGAGGTACGAGAGAAAACACTACTGTAAATCCAAGGTGTGTCTCCTCTGCAGCTTTATTTGGGAATCAGGAAGACGCCAGCACTTGGTCCTCTTCAAGGCAATGGTACTTTTGCTATTGGGCACACACAATTTGGACCAGGCCCAGATCCTCGTTCTCCCCCTCTTTTTTTTAAATTGTTCTTTCCATAATTACCACTATTGTTGTGTGCGGGGTTGTGGTTTTTGGTTGGTTTTTTTGTTTTTTTTTTTTTCCCTTGTGAAAGTTTTTATTACTTAAGTGCAGAAGCTATGATGCAAATGGGAGTCCCTCCCAGAGAGTGCCTGAGGGCTGGGGTGCAACTGTGCAGAGATGGGTCGTGCTGCAAAATAAGAAGGGCCAGGGCGCTTGCTCCGGAGCAGCCGGCATCGGCAAAGGCGTTGTGCCAGGACTGCTTGGCAAAAGAAGTGTGAGCTCCATCAGCCTTGGCCATGCCCCAGAAGAACCCGCACAGCTGGGCTGGGACTCGCTTCTCCTCTCTGGTGGTCCTGCAGAAAGGGTTGGGCTTTCTCTCCCAGGAGCCATTTGAAAGGAAACTGGCCCCGGAGAGGGAACTCAGCAATTGCACGGTGCTGACAAATGTCCAGAGACGAAAAACTGTAAAAGCATGGAGAAAACAGGGAGCCCTCCACTCTGTTTTTCACTTGTAGGGATCTCAGGTGTCATGCACAGAGAGACCAGATGTCTGCAGACAACCCCGTGATATTTACATTTTATTTTTAGCTAAAGCAATGTAACTTGTGGCTAATTTGCTGGTTTAAGAAAACAGAATCAGAGAGGATCAAGGTTATTTATGTGTTTCAGCCAGACCCACAAAGCCTGTTCCAGCATCTCTATGGCCCCAGCCTAAGCCCCTGGGTAGAAGGGTTGTGCATGTAGATGGCACCACACCGGGAGCTGTGCTCAGATCTACTATTAGCAAATGCTATTTAAGCATGTTTTAAAGTGATATTGCAATAACCTTAAGCTCATATAGTCTCCACTTTCAAGTCAAGCAATGGTGCTAAACTGAACTCAGCGCAAGGGAGACCTGGGTACCTGTCAAAATCCAAAATGGGGACTTGCTTGAGCCAAGTGATAGAGAATTTTTTATATTTATTTTCTACCATGACAATTGTGTACTTTTTGCGTTGCCCACCATTCAGGGAATGGTGACTTAGGAATCCAGGGAGATGGACGGCGATGTTTTGTTACTTTTTTGCCTTAGTAGAAAATCATCCTTGAATTAAGAGCCTGGAAACACGATTAATCCCAACGCTGTATGTTTCAGAAATTATGAGTATGTGGAACAGAGTCTATGCACAGACCTATGATGGAAATGGTTTCACAGTTTTGTCTGCTAAGAATCACAGGGCACCCCAACAGGGTGCTGTCAGGCAGAACTTAACCAGAACTTTGAGCAAAATCCCTTCATCAACCAAGTTTGTATTTGTGTAGTGCTATGGAAGAAATTGGCACTGCCTTGCCAGCGGTTTGCAAATGTGTAATTTGCATGTAAGTTCCCCTTGGTTCTTAGTCAAATATTCACTCTTTTTTGCTTCCATTATTCTTCAGGGTACCGGGTACTTGAGGTACTTTAGGTGCACTCGGATCTGAAATAAACAGAGAGAGGGGTTAAAATATGCTCCACGGGCCGTGGGCGGAGGTCTATCAGCAGAGAACTAGAATTGTTTCTCTGAGAGAATATTTCTGCCTCTGGACCTGAGATGGCCATGAGCATTAGGAAACACAGAACTGTGCCTACGAGTAGTTGGAATGATTTGCGGTAGAAAATAATATACTCCACTGTATTTCACAAACAAATACCATCAATTCATTTTACACAAGTGGCAGCCCTCTTAATTTTTTCACATTTTCCCCTTCAGAAACTACTTACTGTTCAAAATGGAGCAAACTGCCTTTATAAACAGACATGCAGACAATGCCACAAGGGTTTTTCTTTTATGTGGGTGTTGCTATAGAGAAAGAAAGATTATAATCTAGGGCTACAGCCCGTGGGGTATCTCAAGAACTATCTGAATTCATCTATGACAGTAGAGGACCTGGAATGGGCCCTCCTAAGAAATAATCAGGATATTTCACAAGATATTAGTAACTTGGCATTTCCAGTTCCTCTCTGCCAGACCGCAGCACTGTGAGCTATGTGTCCCAGAGGTGGTGGCTGTCACAGGTGTGTTCAGAAGAACAGCGTAGTGTCACAAACCCTCCTCAGCCCCAGAGCTGCTGAGTCTTACAATAAGACCAGGTTTCTTTCTTCCCAGGCTTCTATTTTCATCACCACTTTTCAAAATCCTGGCTGATGCAGTACCTAAAAGATACTCTTTTTAGCTCACCCTTAGGAGCAGGTAGAGAGTGCCCGTGGCTCTTTACCACAACAGTACAAGCAACCTTTCCAAGGCTCATGGTGCTTCATTAGTTCAGCTTCTCCAGCTGTAACACTTGGGGTACAACGTACATACCTGTGCAGTGGTTACTGCAAGAGAAAAATCCTTGATGACTTTTCCTGCCCCAGGGTCTGTGCGCTGCTATCAGCCATGAGAGACTTTCTGCTGGCCCCCTCTGTAATTCTGCTTCCAAATACCTGCAAGCTCAGTTGTCACAGGAATTACTGCAGTAAAAATACCCTGTGAGATGAGGTCTTTTTTTTTTTTTTAAAAAAAAAAGGGTAGAGATGAATGATTAGGAGAAAAAGGCCTTATGGTCCCTGACTTTGTGGCTCATTCTCATCATCTCTCTCTTCCTCAGATGAGGATGTCCTCATTTCTTGGCCAGCAATTTTGAGACAGTGGTGTCTGGTTGAGATCAGCTTCTCAGAGCTGTGGATCAAAAGCCAGACATACCAGGCTGCACATCGCCAAAATGCTAAGATGCAGGAGGAGCCCGTGGTAACAAACATCTTGGCTGGAGAACTGACCTCGACTGAGTGGGAAAACGCTGTGGTCAGGCATCAGGATACACAGCAGTCACAGGGCCACCTCTGCAGGTGAAGGTGACTCTTCCTCCAAAGGACAGGCAGGAGCTGCCACCGTAAGACCGAGGGAAAACAAGGCCTTTTGCTCTGCCTCTGCCTTTGTAAGGTTTGTTGATCTGGAGGATCTGACTCCCATGAGGTAGCCCACTGCTGTTTGGGGATGGGGAGATGACACTGGGAATATGCTCCGGAGAGCCTGGTAGCCTTTCCCAGGCACTTTTTTAATGGAAACTTGTCCCTGAAAATGGAAGAAAACCAGATGTTTGCCACAGGCTTGCATAGGACAGATTGGATGGGGCTGGTGATTCAGCGACAGAGGAGCCGTGCTAGGCAAGTGCCAAGGATGCCACAACCTCTCCCCACGGCTCTCCCTCACCTGGAGCAAGGAGAGAGTGGGTCCCACTGCAGCACAAACGGGTTTGCTGATGGCCATGGCGGGGTTGTTCTCCCTCTCGAATGCCCGTGTGCTCTGTGCTTCCCAGAGCCTGTTGCCCCCACGGGCTGCCCCCCCTATCCTTTGAAAGTGCAAGTGCTAAAACCACTTCTCACCCTGCGGAGAGATGGGGTAGGGATGCTCAGGGCATTTTTGGCCAGGGATAGTGTTGGCGAGTTTGCTGTTGGCCATTACACGTGAGAAAACCGCATCTTCCTTTATAGTAACAAGAGCCTCTCCTGTTTAGGCAAGGGAAGACCCCGGGGAGCTGTAAGAGCAGCTTTCACTTCCCAGAGAGGAAAGAAAGCGCCGCCGCCATCCGCCCGTGTGCTGGAGGGCAATACAGCGCCGCGCAGCTCCACAGACAGGTATTTAACAGGCGTCTGGAGCAGCCAGCCCACCCCCCAGCTCCCCACTCACTATTTCTTCCTCTTGCCCCCACCTTGAGTTTGGCCCTCCATTTATCAGCTTCGGTCCTAACAGCCTCCCACTTCAGCCCGGTGGGGCCGTGGATGAGCAGGGCTTTTCGGGAGGGAGGGGGAGAGGGGGAGACGACCCCTCCTGGGGAAGCCAGCACCAAGCAAGCCTGGGACCCCGCTGCCAGCGGGACGGCATCGCCCCCACTGCTGCTCGGCTCTACTCCATACAAGGCTGGAAGGTTTCCACCTTTCCTTCCCGGCAGGGGGTGCGGGGGGGACAGGCTAGCCCTGGCGAGCCAGCCTTACCGTAGATGGCTCTAAAAACCTTCAGGCTCCTGGCCACGTACCCTGGGGGTGGGCACAGCCCAGGGAGGGGGAAGGGTGGGGTGGGGAGGTAGCAGGGCCCACCAGGGTGACTAGGGACACCCAGCAACTGTCCCCACGGCGGGTGCTGGGTACCGCTGGAGCTGGGGGGAGACCGAGGAGGTACCGGTGAGTCCAGCCCGTGAGTGCTGCGGGGGTCTGGCTTGTGTGCATCCCTACCAGGGATACCCTCTCAGGTCACCGTCTGCTGGGCTGGACAGCAATTGCACTAAACCTCTGGTTTAACCATCAAATGATGTCATCTAAAAGCCTCCAGTTTCATTCCCAGGCATCTCTCATGGGAGCACATCTGTCCTCCCATGACAGGAGCACAACCGCAGGGAAGGTCTCTGCTTGATGCCTGCCCTGCCAAAAAAAAGAAAGCCAAAGCAGCATTTTCTAGATTTTTTTTGCTGATCTCCTAAAGGTCAGGAAAAAACTCGTACCCACAGGGGTTAACTGGTTGGCCGAACAAAGGACACGAGAGTGACATCTTGGGAGGTGGACTTCAGGCTTAGTGTGAAGTCTGCTCCACCACTTCATACTAATTATTTTTGCTCAGCCCCTTCATCTGCCTGTCTGCTATTGAGGAAATAGCTGAGGCTTTCTTAGGGAAAAAAAAAATAATTAGAAAGCAGAATATATAAATGGAGAGCAGGATACCCTGGGAGGAGCTCTTAGGGATGGGGGAGGAACTGCTCATGGGGGAAATTCTCTAAATAGTGAAGATGACTTCTGAGTCCGGGCTCTGACTGCTGGTCTACAGCCACGCAGAGCAGAGGTGGGGTGTACGTGCAGTCAGCAGGTCAGACTGAACACGGTGGTGGCTGGGCTGCCCCGAGAGCCTCCTTCCCCGGGTCTGAAAGCGCTACTGTCTGCATTTCTTGTCTCCCTCTTTACTTGCTGTGTGTCAAAGCTAGTTTCGTGGTAGCTTGGAGGGAAGGCACAGGTGGGTAGTCCTGCCTCAGAAAAAAACAGGAGAGGGAAAGCACCACAGAGGAGCCCAGGACTTGCACTGCGGGTTTGGAGCCTCCTGTTTTGAGCAAAATCACAGGTGTACATTCTGTGAGAAGATGGGGAGGAGGGGAAAATCCTACTAGAGCAGAGATTAAAGGAAGCTGGGGAGAGCAGCTTACCTAGTTTGCCTGCTGAGTGGGTGTCCTTGCTGGGTGCTGCTGCCCACCAGCACTTCATCGCTTGTTGTGTGTCTTCTCCACTCCATTTTTGCAGCACTGGACATATTGTTCCACAAGCGTCCCCCTTCCTGACAGAGGAGCTCCTGCAAATATAAGGGTATGAGGTTTGCTGCTGCTGCTTCCAGATAAGAAGCTTTCTGGTGCAGGTGATAACTTTGCACCGTGCAGTTTGGTTTGAGGGAGCTGCACAGAGTTGCTCCCACTGTACAGAGAGGAAACGGCACGGAGAATGAGCCGGCTCGGGAGAAAAGCTTAATGAACACAAGGCAATTTTCTGTACAGAAAGCATGCAAAACCCATAGCTGCTGCTATGCAGCAGTTTTTGCTTGCGGAGCACAAGAGGTTATCCTGCTCTGCAGAGGCGGGCAGGCTGCCGACCACCCCGCTGCTCCCTGCGCCCTCCAAAGTGGGATGAAGGAGCTTCTTCAAGCAAAGCCCTTAGCCATCCCTCCTTGTATGATGGACAGCTCTGGGGTCCAGCAAGTGTACTTCGGGATAATTTGAGAAGGTAAGTTAATGGAGTGGTGGCATTAGGCTCAGCGTAAGGGTCCTGCTCTACTTCTGAGACAAGTCTGACTTTGGATGGCTGTCTCAGCATCATGTTCCCCACTCACTGCTGGGCCGCTGTGCTGAGAAAAAGCTGGCAATGCCTGGAAGGCTGATGGTGTGGTTTTCAGCTGTACCAACTATGTTTCTGAACAGAGATAGCTCTTCCTCCACATCACACTGTGCTAAGCTGTGCCACCTCTGCTGCTGGTGGAGGTGGGTGACTTGGCATAGTACAGAAGACACCAAAAACCTGCAGCTCAGCTCTTTCTCCCTGATCTCCCAGGGCAGCCTTTGAAGCACTAGATGATCTTACAGGATCCTCGATTAGCATCCTGAAGACCACCACTAACAGGTAAGAATTAACCTGCCCCCTTGCCCCTAATTTTAAGAGCACTTATATCATTTTGGTTCACTAATGATGAAGGTGGGTCTCACTTTAGTCATATAGATCTGCATTTTCTTAGCCCTTTATGAACTATCTCTCATGGCCTCACACCTAAGCACAGATTGTGAAGTCTGGTGTCACTGTGACATGTCTCACTACTGAAATAAACAATTCATGCTAAAAACATGAGGAGGTAGAGAGGCCATGAGAGGTGCATTTGAAAGCCAAAGCTAGGAGTGAAGCATCTCTTCTCACATTTGGAGTACTGATGGTGAATTCTGCTGGTAGCTGTGACACAAAAGAGAAATACCACTTCCTTTATGAGAGAGCTGCAAGTGGATTTAAAGCAGGTTTTGTCCATATAAGTGTACATAAATGTGTGGTTACATTTTTTCCCCAACAGCCCCTTTCACCTTAGTCACCTCTCTCAGCTGAGCCAAGTTCCTGCTGCCGTCATGCTGCAATGTGCTTTATGCATGGGCACCTGATGGGACTGTCTAGGTCAGGTTCCACGTGTCTGATTTTACATTTGTACATCCCTGCAGCTGTTAATGCTTTTCTTCCACCATTAGTCTCTTTACAACCGTGTCACGTTGCTTCATGGTACTGTCTTACCCTCTGATGGTGACCATGTTGCAGAGCTGGAGGGGGTCCCAAAATATGACACAAGGTTCATTCTCCAGGCTTGTGGTGGAATCAGTTGTACTTGAAGTTTAGCCTTTCTTATAGCTGTCCTATTTGTCCTTTAAAGCCTCCAGCAGTGGAGATCCAGCAGCCTCCTTTGGACTACTCAAGTGCTTTGCTATCCTGACTGTTCACAGATTCTCTGGCTGTATCTACGGCAAATGGTTTATTCTCTTCTGCTTTGCAGTAAACTTTTACATATTTGAGGTCTGCTACTGTGTCTCACTTCACTTTTTTCTTCCCTAGACTAAACAAGTCTGCTTCTTTCAGTCTCCCCTCAAAGGTCAGATTTTCTAGACCTCTGAGCGTTCTTGTTACTTCTCCTTTGGACTGTCTCCAACTTATGTGTATCGTTCTTAAAAACTGGCACCCGGAGCCAGACAGAGCTCTCCATCCACGGCCTCACAAATGCTGAGGGGAACAGAAGGTTTTGTTCTCATGTCCTGCAAATGACACTGCCGTGTAAGTGCTCTCCTGGGCGTGGATTTCCTAGGGAAGGCCTGAGAGAGCTGCTGCTCTGGAGTGACACTGGCCCGCATAGCACCCATACCTTGCCATGCTGCTGCGATTGCCCAGCGCTCCCCGGTACAGCGCTCATAGTACAGCCTGCTTCACATCTGTTAACATCTGCTTTTCTGTGTTTGCTTTGCATATACAACTAGCACAGCCTCCAAAGCAATGCAATGCAAAGTTACGCCATCTCACACAGGGACCTCCCTCCACCTAGAATCAGAGGCTGCAGTAGCCGCCGGCCTGTTTGTATCAGATTTTGCATTGTACCAGATTTCTGCCAACCATCACCCTCTGGGTCATCATCCCAGGCCTGCATCACGCAGGGAGCAGAACTTGTGAGCCAATGAACTTCATACCTGATCAGGTCCTACAGCAGCTCTCTGCAGCCACTGCATAAGCAGCCTGTCAGGGACGGGGTGGCCTCGTGACCGCAGCGCTGAGCTCCCAGGTAATCCCTTTCTGAGCCATTCTCTTTGGCAGGCCGGGTGTATGCTGGAGCAGACCCATGGCTGCATCACGTACCCTACAGATCCACCCCCCCTAGGGATTCTTCCCTTGTGCCAAGCTGCACCATGGACGGATGGATGGAGTCTGGGGTCTCCAGCCGGCTACAGGCCACCGACTCAGCATGTGAAAGCTCACTCGACCATCCCCAAAGCGTTTTTCTCTGAGCACACCTGAGCCTAGCGGTGGTTTTGGTCAGGCAGGGATTGCTGACACACTATTGCAAAAACTGCACCTACATGCATGTCTGCATGCATACTGCACCTGCGTGCCCTGACAGCTGTAACGGACCCAGCGCATCCCGGAGCAGCGGTGGATGGCACGGCGATGGCTACTGCTCCTCTGGCCAGCGTTAGGCTCTCAGGTGAGGGGCAGAGCCATGTGGTGCAGCGTGCAGTTGCTGAAGTACGATGAGAAAGCTGCCTTCCACAGAAGAAATGAAATGTTTGTTGGCTCCCTCTCAGGAAAGCCACTCCAAGCCTTGGCCAGCCTGAGGATGCCGCTGTACAAGTGACGCTTGGAGATGGGGGAGGGCTGTTTTTTCCCAAACTTTGTGCTAGAAAATGGCAGACCTGCAATTATGGAGAACATCAAAGTGAAGGAAAGGGATTCTAAGTGAAGTTTTTAAGCTGGGGCTAAATAATGATAGATCTGAAACTTCAGTGACTCTCTCATAAGAAAAGATTTTCTGTGAGGGCAAGGGTGGAGCTGGAAAGAGACTAATCCCTGTGCTTGCCTTCCCGCTGCCATCTTGCTGCTGTTCCCTTTCCAGAAAGAATTCACACCACTTGCCTCCAAAGCCTGTTACACTTGCTCCATGGCCAGTTTTGGTGCCTGGAAGCAAGAGAAGCAACAAATTCTGCCTCCTGCATCTGCAAGGCATGGGAACATCATCTGGCAACCTCCACTCAGCCAGAGAGTGAGAACAAGAGACTCAAATTTGAGTTTCCCCCTTGGCAGCACCTGGTGGCTGGCTTTCATCTGCAGTCTCCAGAAGTAAGCAGGTTCTCCTGCTTTCTTGCTACCTTGGTCATGTGGAAGGCACAGGTTGGATCTGCCTCTCAGAGCTCTGCTTATGGAGGTGGGTCCCTGCTGCACCACGGCTTCTCCTGCACCTGGCACAGCCTCTCCCCCTTCAGCTGCCTCCGCCAGGAGAGACTGCACTGAGCGTGGCCCGGATCAAGCCTTTGGTTAGTACATGGATATACCCGTTGTCAGGGATTTGTGTGTCTGTGGTCTCCAATTGGAAACGTGCTCTCTTCTACACTTCAGTCCATTCCCTGACTTTTGTAGGAAGGTGGAAAATGCTGTTGTGTTTGGCATCTCTGGTCGCCCAAACTCCTTGCCATTTGGGCCAGTCGGAGGTACTGTGCTAGGGCTGTGAATGGGATGTCCTCTCAAGGCTGACACAGAAAAACAAAAGGGCTGAACAATGAAGCCCACAGAAGATCTGCCCGTCAGTACAGTCTCTGTGCCCATGACCATAGAATAAGGATGCTGACCCCACCAAGGTGATTTTGCTGTACAACGTGTTTCACGGGTTTCTTACATGACTCTGTAGGTCAGGTACCACTGTCTCATTTTGGCCTCTATGCCCCTTTGCAGGACCAGCTCAGCAGCTGCCTGAGTCCAGCCCATTTTGCTTGCTCCTGTGCACTTCCGAGCAGCAAACACCCTCCTCTTCAGCGGTGAAGGGAGGAAGGAAAGTGCAGTGTATGGGTGATGTTGGTGAAGTACTCAATTTGCCTTGCAGGATGGAAGTAGATACAGTGGGTACATGATAACAGGAATATCGGACTGGGTGTATCATTCTTGATCCTGTTGTTGCTCAAGTGACACTGTGAAAGCAAAGAGAGCAATCTAGAGTATATTTTGCTAGAAAAGTAAAATCCATGTTCTTACAGGAGGAAAAAATAATAATTTTCACAAAATGACAAGCTTCAAACAGTATTAGCAAATGCTTACTGTATGAAGACAGCCCTCTAAGTCACTTTCATCTTAAAGTCCATGTTCTGAACAAGCATGGCTGATGCCTAGTCTGTGGGAGGAGATTGAACAAGCACCTGAAGAAGTAGTTATCCCAGCAGTCACATTAGCTCCAGGGTGCAGGGCTGGGGAGCTGATTTTGGAAGTTCAGGTAACTGGGAAGGAAATAAAGGGAGAGAGGACTTAGGATGGTGAAGGCAGGGTAGAAGAAGAGTACAAGTATGAAGAAGCCCTGAAGGAGAGAAATGTTTTGTTATTGGGAACTTCCCTCAGGACACTTTTTCCTCTCCTCCAAACACAGCATCCCTGCCTTGGTTTTTCCTTTTTTTGCCTTGTTTCTAGCTATCCCTCGATGACCATGGCACTTCGTAAAAACACAAGATTTACCTAATCTCTGGGCACAAGCTCCCTCTTCCCTAGTATCCCATGAAGCATGGAATGTCCCACTGAACTCCACCAAATTAACATCTGCATTTCAGAGGTGCTGAGTTTTTACTGGTAATGTGTCCTGGACCAGGGAAGCAGAAATGATGAAAAAGACTGTAACTTGTTGAATTCTTTACTGTAAGAGGCCAACATGCAGTTCAAATTTAAGTGCTAAATCCCAGAGCCACAAAGTTTTTGTCTATCTGCAGAATATAAGCGCTGAAACTTGACTGTGAGGCTTCCTAAAACAAAAGTCAAGGGCCACTTCAGCACAGCCTTGTTCACTGTTGTGCAGTGACCCAGCTCACCTGCCGGGCCTCATTACAGAAGCTTATGGATGTTCTTGGCAAGAAAGCAGGTATCTCCCCAGGGAAGCTTGTGGCCTGTAGCAAATATCCTAAGCACAAAGAGAAAGAGTAGCAAACAGTAACCAGAAATACCCCAATGCCCTTGGGCTCCTTCCTCTTTTCATCTTGCAGACTGAAGAAATGGGGTGTACGTCCAACTGTTCCCACGGTGGCTCCGCCCGCTGCCCTACAAAAAACCCACTCTCCCTTTGTTGGATTGGAAAGACCTTGTTGGATGCCCCTCGGTCCAGCAAGGTTGGAAAAATACCCAAGGAATTCAGCAGCAATCTTGTAGGGAGGAGAAGAGAGCTCTAGGAGACTAAATAAGGAAAGCCAGAGTACTGCTGTGGTTACAGGCATCTCTCTCAGCAGCAGCACCGGCTTCTGTAGCTCCTGTGGCTGCTGTGCCTCCCTCTCCCACTGCGAGCTCGTCTCTTCCCCTTCGTGGTGCTGGTATGATTCTTTGCAAGGGCAAGGGCCAAGTGGATCCGGGAACTATCCCAAGTTTAGAAACAACCTTTTTCTTTTCCCCCCTCAGCACTGCCCGTAAGTTCACAAAACTCTGGCCAAGAACACTCTTGGTTTTGTTAAGGTGTCTGCGAAAAGCTAAGAATTGGTAAGGGGTGAGGAGCAAAAAATTGAGGTATTTCCCAGAAATCCAGGCAGGAATTTTGAGAAGCGGGGATCATGAAGTTAGAAATACAAATGAGAGGGTCAATTAGGAGAGAGGCTCTAATACATTACAAACCTCACAGTTGTTCTTGATTTTATTACATTTTATTGCACTGATGTTGTACATTAAATAAGTTAACCCATCCTCTGCCCCATGAAAGAAGAGTTAGGTAAATGTATGGCATTGCTCATATTGGCAGTTAAGAACATTTTTCAATTTATACTACCACCAACCTCTGTAAGGGGGATCACCAGGTGTATTTTACATGGCTAAGAATAACTCTATGTCTATGGGGACAGGTGCTTTGAAACTCAACTCCAAGGAAGCAAAGAGGCAGCATGCAGAAGATTCAGCCTCACAGAAACCCACCGCAAGTCTTAGGGCCTGAATCTCCGTGGTGCTGAGCATCTCCTGGAAAATGCTGAAGGGAATGGCAGCTGAGAGCCCTCACCACATCGGTAGAGATGTGAAAAGGGGTTTTCAATAATGGGGTCTTAAACTAAGCGGCTGGGGAAGCAATACAATAGGACCCCCTGCCTTAAAATACAAACCTCAAGACTTCTCTTAAGGAATGTGTTTGCTTCCCCCCTCCCTTTGTTTCCCCAGATCTTGCCGATTCCCATATTCTTCCAGATACCTCAAATTGGAAGTGTCCTGATAAATATGAGAAACTAGAAGGTAGGAAAATTTTGGGACGACATGTTTGTTGTCTCTAAACTATCATGTGATCAGGCTGTTGGATCATAGTTTCTGTTGCTGGGTGTTCATCAGATTGTTATAAGAAATAAAAATTGTCCTTTCCTCTTCAAACCCTGATGATGTACATATTTCCCCAATGTAAACTCATCCACTCTGCTTGTCAAAAAAAAAAAAGCCATCATCATTTGCACCTTTCTGCAGTGCCAAACAGTGAAGTTTCTTTTAAGTCCATTACCATCTCTCCAGAGTGATAGGTCTACTTTGCATTCCCCGATACTTCATCATGAAGTGCATCCAGGAGGATTTCCAAAATGCCTGGTAATCCTGGATTCCTCAGATTTGGCTCTCCTGACCTGGGATGTCCTGAGTGGCCTGGTTTCCCAAACGGTCTCAAAATGGTGACATCTCACTTTGCTTTTGAAAATCATGGATATTACAGTATTTATATATTTAAGTAATCTTTCTACCCTGAGTGATGCATGGCAGGGTAAATACAAGTCTCTGAACAGTTCAGAACAACTCTGATAATTATAATTGTGTTTATGAAGTCTGGAAGTGTACACAAGGAGCATCATATGACACAGTAAGACAGAGGACCATACAGACCATCTTTCCATTATGGCCTGCACAGCTATTTATGCCAAGAAATGAAAGAATACTGGGGGTTGGAGCACCTCTGCTACAAGACAGGCTGAGGGAGCTGGGTTTGTTCAGCCTGGAGAAAAGGAGGCTCCAGGGAAACCTAATAGCAGCCTTCCAGTACCTGAAGGGGACCTACAGGAATGCTGGGGAGAGTCTGTATACAAAGGCCTATAGTGACAGGACAGGACAAGGGGCAATGGTTTCAAACTGGAGAAGAGCAGATTTAGATTGGATATTAGGAACAAGTTCTTTACAATGAGGATGGTGGAGCACTGGAACAGGTTGCCCAGCGAGGTGGTGGAGCCCCTTCCCTGGAGACGTTCAAGGTGAGGGTCGACGAGGCCCTGGGCAACCTGGTCTAGTTTGGGGTGTCCCTGCTGACTGTGGGGAGCTCGGACTAGATGACCTTTGGAGGTCCCTTCTGGCCTGGATCATTCTATGATAATTTCACCTCCAACGTTGGTAAGAAACAGAAAACACATTCCTCTCTTTTGGAAGATGAGCTCATTGGTTTAATTCGGAGCTAAATTCTGCCTGATGTCGAGCATTTCTGCTCAATTCATCCTCATGCTTTGTTGGGATCCTTCCAGTCCATTCTCAGCATCCCTCTCTCCCACATTCAGGGGCCAGAAACTCTTGTTTCCTTTGCATCTGGATGAATCGGGACATGGGCTCGCTCTGCCCCTGGATGGTGTCTTTGGGCCTCCTCCCACTTTTGTGGGAGATGCCATACTGCTTTTCAGTGAGACTACTGGGGGAAACTAATAATGCTACTGTCTTTTCCCTGCTCTCTACTTGTTTAAGTGTCAGAAACCCACCTCAGGCGTTTGTGTATGAGTACACTTCTCGACGGTTTGTGTTTCCCTCCTAGGAAGCTGCCAGATGAGCCAAACGGACTTCTAAGCTTAGCGTTTTCTTCTTAAACAGGGTATTTAGGGGCAGAAAGGGGCGGGTGTGCCTGGGCGGCCTGCTGCAGCGCCGTGCGGGGAGGCTCGCGCTGTGGCACCGCACGCACCGGCCATCCTAACCCGGGACAGGGCTTACCCCTCGGGAACAAGAGAAAATAAGTTATTTTTTGGCATCCTAGGTAGGGGCACACCCGCGTGATCCCGCGGGGCCGCTGCATCTCGCGTGGGGTGGCGGCGGGACTGCAGGGCTGTCACCCTCATGGCAGGGCCGGGGCCGCGCGCCGCCACCTGTGTCACAGGGAAACAGCCTCCCGCTGACGAAACGCTGCCCTCACCCACGCCGAGGGCGCATCCGTGAGGGGCTCGCTCCCGGTACGGCCTCCGCGCACGCTCGCCGCGGAGCTGTTGAGGGGAAAATGCCCAGAAAGACGCCACCGGAGCTTCCCCGCATCGCCCCAGCCCGGCCAGCGCCTTCCTCACCGTTCCTGGGCCGGTCGGCCCCTCCTCTGCCTCAGCCGCCGCCGCCGCGGGGGAGGTGCTGGGGGCGGGACAGATGTGCCGCATCCCGCCTATCGCGGCGGCCCGGGCGCCGTGACGGACGTGTGGTGAGCGCAATGAGCGCGGGATTGTGGCTGGGGAAGGTGGCCCCGGCGGCTGTGCGACAGCCAATGAGAGGCGCGGGGGCGGGCAGCGGGGCGGGGGTGGTGCGGCGCGGTGCGTCCCGCCCCGCCCCCGCCCTGCTGCTGCGCGCGGGTGAGGCGGTGAGGTGGGAGCGGGCGCCGCCGCCGCCTGCTCAGGCTGAGCGGCCGCGGGGCCGGGCACAGCGAGACGGACGGGACTGGGACGGGCACGGGCCGCCGGAGCAGTAGCAGTAGCAGCAGCCGCCATGGATCACTACGACCCTCAGCAGACCAACGACTACATGCAGCCGGAGGAGGACTGGGACCGGGACCTGCTCCTCGACCCGGCCTGGGAGAAGCAGCAGAGGAAGGTTGGTGGCTCCCTCTACGCCCCCCCACTCCCTTCACACACGCAGCGCAGGGCCACCGGGACCCGGCCGCGCCGCCCCCACAGGGGCCGGTGAGCGCCTGGCCGGGGGGATGGCGAGGCGAAGCGGCGGGGGCCGCGGCGGCGGCGGGTGGAGCGGGCAGGTGATGGCGGAGAGGGAGGGAGGGAGGGAGGGAGGAACCGCGGCGGGTCCCCCCTCAGCAACAGATGTCCGCCCTGTCACCCGCAACCCGCCCGCAGGTGCGCCCGTGCGGAGCAGGGGACCCCGGCGGGGAGCGGCGGCGGATCCCGGCCCCCCCCTTCTCCGCTGCCCCGGCCCGGGCGGCGGGACGGTGACTGGCTTCTCGTTTGAATGGTGTGGTTTAGGGCAGGGCTTGCGCGGAGCTCATGTCCAAAAATGGTAACATTCGGCTTTTTTTTTTTTTTTTTTTTTTTGAAAGCGAAGGGGTGGCGGTGGGGAGGGGAGAGCTCAGGAGGAGCTCCAGCCTCGCCGCTCTCTAGTTATGGGGTTGGTCTTTTTTTTTTTCCCTCCTTCTTTAAACCAAAAGCATCCTGCATTAGATCACTCTGGAATCCTAATCCTTGAAACATTTCCGTTTTAGTCACTTCATCGGGCAACAATAAAGCGGAATTTGAAACACCGCTCGTGTTAACCTGGCAGGGGCACCTCAGGGTGCAGCGGGCTCCCCTCTCTTTTCCCGGCCAGACGCTCCTTCGCTCTGGGTTCGCCTTTGGGATCCCGCCTTGCTGTGCCTGAGCCGCAAGCAGGCGGGAGAGCCTCCAGACCTTCTGTACTAGAGGGGAGGATATTGCTTATTTATGCAAAGATGATATATTAATATATATAATGTAGCCTGAGGTGTGGGGCTTTCTGTAAGGAGCTGGGAGCAACTGGGAAGGAGGGTACACCAGCGAGCAGGTCCTGCTTCCTCTTTAGCCTTTCTCCTTCTCTCCTCCTCTGCTTCGAGATGAAGGGTTTTCAGTTTCTTCTATTCGTAGCTGTCTGAAATGGTGCCACTGAGAAGCCTTTCCCCTGGAGTCTGATGAGTTAATTGAAGGTGATAGCTATAAAGCCGCTGTCAGCGGTTTCCTCACTTGGAGAGACTTGGGTGGCGAGAGTAGACAGCATGAGTATTAAAGCACACAAACAGGGGCATTTAATAGAGAAGGAGTTGAAGGCTTACATCTCTACAAAGGAGAAAGAGAGGAATGTAATCTTGGTCTGGGTGTGAGGGCTGGATGGCTTATCTGAAGACCAGGCTCTGTGCCTTTCAGGAGGGAAGTTTCTTCCTTTTTAAACTACCTGCCTGGCTGCGATCCCTATCTCCAGTTGTATGCCAGTATCTGGCTAATGCATCGGGGAGCAGTCAGCGGGGCCCAGAGTGAGTATTGCTCACAGGCTGTAAGGGAAAATGATTGTCATGCTGTGGGTTTTTTTTTGCCTTTCATGGTGCAAGATGAGGGAAAATATTTTATATATAGTGAGACACTGACTTGGTTGTCAGAAACAGGGGTTGAACCTTTGGCTCAAAAAGAAGTCCTCAAACTCAAGCTGCAGTATGTGCCCTGAAGGCCACGCTATTTTAATATTACCTCCCTTGAGGAGTTTTTAAAGTCCTCTTGGTCCTATCACAAGAGGGGGACAGAGAGCTACTCTGTTAACTTGGGTTACTTCTACAGTTGAGGGGACAAGCCAAGAGGTAGTTTTAAGGAGCGAGTGCATTTGCTTCAAAATAGTCCAAGCCGATTTCTTTTGGTGGTCAAACCACTACCAATTGAGTTTGATGTGCTGAGTGTTACTATCCAGCTTGCTGAATGGAAGGGCTCTGTATAGTTCAGTGTCCTTCTCTGGTGGTCAAGTCACTAGTTTCTCTTCCTGCTTATGGACAGCTGAAGCTGTTCCCTTCTGCGGTGGGTGCAAGCCTATGTTTTTATCATGACCCACAACTCTGGTGTCTGTAGGTAGGAAGATCAGGTCTGGGAGTGGTGACTCTTTCCAGTTTCCCTCCTCAGTGGGATTGATGACCGGACCTCAATCTGAGCAGGCTGTACAGATATTGGGGGATAGTTCTCGTTCCCCGCCCCAACGTCTGAATGTGACCAAAAACCCTATTGAGGTCTTGGGGTTTGCTTGCTTCCTTCAGAAGTGGGGAGGTAATGGTATATCCACTAAGCATAAGCTTGGGGTGTATGGTGTAGTGAAACTGTCACCTCTTCTTACCTGTGAAATGAAATCATGGCAGTAATTAAAGTTCAGTGTTCATTACTGTATACGTTCATTAATAGCTTACTGAAGTGGAGAGGTTCATGCCTCCTAAATAGTCCTGTAGGCTCTTTTCAGGCTCAGTCTTTCCTGTCACATGTTTTAGGTTTTCCTTCACCTAAGGAGTAGCTAGAGAATTTCTGACAGAGGAAATCTGTTTTAAGTACTAAATCTGATTTAAGGACTACCAAATTATTGTCGATATTATTATTTACAGCACTGATGCCAGCCAGGAAAACAAACTTGAAACCTGCATGCTTGGGCTCCCTCTGGGAGGGGAGACAGCATATCTGAAGTGATGGCATAACCAGTAATCGGGTGAGCAAATGTCTGTGTGAGAAGTGGCCGTGTCTTGCTGGCTGTTTCCAACCCAGTCCCTCGTATCCCCGCTGGGTCAGGCCCTGAGGGCAGGGAGAGCTGTGCCACAGTGCTGTCCTGCCTGGCTTTGCGCAGCTGGGACTAATTGAGGCTTGGGAAGCAAACAGTCTAGAGATGTTGCTCACAGATGAATTGAATCCAGCTCCCCTTCTCCCAGCTGCATGGGCTCAGCAGAGCTCATGGCAGGCATCAGAAGCAGATAGATCTGCTGATTTTTCACTAAGGGCTTCAACAGGCATGCTGTAAGGACAACAAGTCTACTGAGTTTTCGGGAGCTGGTTTGTGGGTTTCCTGTGGGTACCTATGCTGAGAGACACATACCACAGCCTCCAGTGTCTGGGGTGGTGCTTGAGATACCCATCTCAAAGCAGGTCACAAGATCCTAAATAAATGAGCTGCAGAGTGAATTTCATATTTGCAGGGTGAAGTATGGCCTCGTGAACGTGATATGGAGCAGAAACAGACACTGATCTTGCCTCTTCCCACCTGTCCCTTCCCGGGAAGCTAATGTTTTACAATGTAGGGATAAAATGACAGTTCCTGGGAGGAAAGCAGCTTTCCATGCGAAGCCTGTTTTTCATGCCTATCAGAAGAGACTAAGAGGTTTTAAAAAGCTCATTGCGGCATTGCTATTCATAAGTGGCAAAAAATATAATGTGCAGAACAAGTTCAGCTACTTCTCATTTGGTTTAAGCCTCAGCACAGCCTTTTGTGCAGGAGCAGGGGTCTCTTCTGGGGATTAAAATACTTTTACCTTTTGCACTGTTGAACTCATCTAAGTAGTTTCTTCTGATAGCCACTTCTTTCCTCTTCCTTCTCTCTTCTTTCCTGTCTGGAGTCAGGCCTCAGTGGTACGAGCCAAGGCATAACAAGATGGATCCTGCTGTTTCCTTGTGTTAAAAAGCAGAACTTGCTGACAGCCATTGCCCCAGTCTCACCTGACTGTTAAGGTAGACAAGCTTGTCACGTAAAAAGTACATATGTGGGTGTTTACTGGCCAAGAGATTGTCACTTGTGCGCGCAAGGACGTTTCTCCCTTTTGATGACAAATGGCCAGCTGAAGTGTTCAAACTTTTCCGGAGTCACCTGGGGTGATAGAGCTTGATTTGGCCTTGAGGAACTGGGTGAGCTGCTTGCTGCCCAGCACACCCAGCTTGTCTTTGGAGGTGAGGCGAAGCATAGTGGTGAAAAGGACAGTCTCCTGCCACCACCTCATGAGTGTCCAGGGAGGTCAGGAATGACACAATGGGGTGAAGATGCCGCTGTTTTGGGGAGCTGGTAGGGGTCAGCCCCGGGCCCTGCATGCAACAGGCTCTCCTGTTGGCCACTGTTATTTCGTGAACTGGTTGCTTGAAGTGCACCTCATTCGGGGTTTATTTTAAAATCTAGCTTGAAGCAACTTGTCCAAACTGTAGAGCTGGGGGGGAAACTTGAAATGCCAAATTGCTTTCTGACCTGACAGCTGCCTTCTTAACAATATGAGTAGGAAGCAGCATTCATTTGCACCATGAAGAAGACAGCCTTATACAACTTAAATGCTGTAAGAAACGACAGTAATGCTTTTCTTTAAAAAAAAAAAATTAAAAAAAAATCAATCAATTAAATGTGTGTTGTCTTTGTCCAGTGCTGCTCTGTCTCACCATGTTGGCATTTCTGTGGCAATGTGGCAGTAAATGATATCTCTGGCTGGGAGAACTGAGCTGTTCAGATTTACGGTGCAGCTGATGCAGTGATAGCACAGAGGTGGGGACCACCTTTTCTGCTGTAAGGTAGTACTTACTAAGTACAGTTATTCATGAACTTACAGAAATTCCCTGTTAGAAATGGCAGTCTCCCAGGACTTCTCTTGCCATTCTGTGCCAGGCACTGCACATAAAGACACACATAAATACAAGGGTTGTCTTATAACCTAAAAAGCCATGGGTCTTATGGCTCTATTGTCTGCATCCAACAGGTCTTACTGTTCTTGTTATGATTTGAAGTTTGCTGTGCTAATTACCTCTCTGTTTGAGGTGGGGTTGTTAATGATAGAAAGTACCCATTAAACAGAGCCCAAGTCCCTCATGGAAACACCACCCGTCCAAGCTTGCTGGTAGCATGCTCGGATCAGGTGGTATGAATGTGACTAATATCTCTGACAAATTGTAAAAGTCATAATCACGGCTTCCTTTTCCCTTGGATTGAGTGTCTTCTCATTCAGACAGGGTCTATTTTGAGAAGGTTATCTAGATTTCCAGAAAGCTATAGTTGTGGTAGCTGTAGTGGACCCATACGGAGGTGTGATACCACACCTAATCTGTAGTTTGCTAAAATTTCTTTTAGTACCATCATGGATTCAGCAGTGAGGTAAATAAATGTGCATCATTGGTGAATGTACAGTACTGGTTCCTTTGCTCCCACTGCGAGTGACGCTGCATAGTACTGGCTGAGCCATAGCAAGGGATGGTCTTTGCCTGGTCTTTGCAGTGTGGGTGTGCTGTAGGAAAGGTGGCCCTTGTGCACCTGAGGATCCTCTGTGCCTCATTTTGCACCAACCAGTATTGATACAGAAGCAGAATGGTGAAATTTGTAAGGCTGCTTCCTCAGCTGCTCTTTTACAGTCAGACAGGCAATATAGGTTACCAGCTATCTCTTATCTTTCTGATCAAGCTTTTGTTGTTTAACATAGGTAGCTTATTGCCAGGTACTTGCTCTTCAAAACATTAAAGTCAAAAATTGCTGTAGGGGACTCTGGAAATACCTTGCTTTGTAGATCAGTTATTTGTCCTTGAGTGTGGGAGCTGCCTCATACTTTCTGTGATCAGGTTTCGTCAGGATGTGCGCTTGTGGGTTTTTTAACAAGAACATTATTATTCATTGTAACCTCTTGGTGCATGATGGATGAGGCGTGTGCTCTTTGCAGTGACTTACCCACCTATTCAGCATCCTATTTAAAGGGGAAAACAACGGTGAAGGGGGACATGGGTGAAGAAAGAGACTGCATGTTCTTTGGGGGCCTATATAACAGATCCCAAGGATCAGCTCAAGAGAGCACAATACTCACCAAACTGGATTGAAATGTTCCTTCCCCTAATCCTCTAGGGAAGGATGAAACACCTCAAAGGCATCCAGCTATCAGCCCAGTGATGTAAAGTGTGTCTGTCTGGGGGATTTCTTGCTGACTGCTTCAGGCAACCGGTTTAAATTCTTGTGCATGCGATTTGGCAATGATGTTTTTGCCGTGCATAAGTGCAAAGGCTAGAGAGGATAATGTTGTTTTCCTCCCTGATTGCTTGCAGTGCACGGTGGTATAGCTGGTGTCTGATTGAGGTGTGCCACGTTAGGGCATCTTTAAGCAGAAGCTGTTTGGAAACTTCAGTTTTCTTGGCTGTCTGGTGAGAACTTGTCTTCTTAGAAGGAAGCGGCTATGAAATTCAAGTGTAACTGGATGGTAGCTGTGAGAGCGTGGGCTGAGAAACCTGTTCAGTAAAAGTGTTTGTGAACACCGTGATCACTTTTTTAGGATCTGTGTATGTTAACAGTAGAGACCCAGTGAATGGCTCCTGCTCTTCCCAGCAGTGAGGTGACCACCAGGAATGGTAGTAATATGCTCCCTAACTTCTCCTGCTGTAGGCACCTTGTTCTTCTCTCGTGTGCTGTGTGAGCGGTGCGCTTCTACAGCCTAATATGTCTCATGCATTTTTAACTGGAGGGGGAGCAGGGTTCTGTTGGCCTCCCTGGCCAGGTTATGAGCCTGTGTGCTTTTCTGTGTTCCCTCAGTGGGATCCACTTAAGAACCTGGAGTTCTTAAGGTTGGCACAAGCAGCAGTGACAGAGATGGTGAAAACTTGCATGGCTGCGCTGGGGAAGGACTGAAAGTGTTTTCCAGCTGCCTGTGGATTATCACTGTTGTGCCTGACACTTAGGCTGTTCTCTGGGGTGCACTTACACTAGCAGAGGATGGCTGTGCTCTTTCTGATGATGAGGTGCAGAAAGCAGTCACTGTAGAAAAGAGGCTGGAGACCTGTCTGGGGAAGCGTTGGGTAGCTGCTAAAATGCAACACATACAGTGGACTGGTCTCACTTTAATGTGGTGCATCTGCCTCAGGGGCTTGCTGGATGTATTGCTGTGATTTTCTGAGGTATTTTGTACAGTCTAAGGAATAGTGTTTGAAGAAGTTGGGTACAAAGTGCAACAGAGTTTACGTTTCTTGGTTGGTTTTTTTTTAATATATAAGAACATAAAACTGATTATTTGCCACGTGTGACTATTGGAAACATGATGGTTGCCATAAGGAACGTGCTTAGCATTACTTCTGTAAATCTTGTATAGCAATGTAAAATCCTCTCATCCCCTCAAAGCCATAGGTGAACTGGGCACGTAGGGGTGGGAAGCGTGAGTAGTATGCTTGGCTAGCTGGGAAAGAGGTGACCTTAGCAAGAAAGGCGGAGTCGTCTTTTCTTCACAGGGACATATGCTCCAACTCTGGGATTTTGGGGCTGAAGCATGTTATGCAGAACTTGGATCTGTTGGGATGAGTTGGTGTAGAGTGGTGAGATAGGCTTGTCAGCAGCAGGACCTTCTGTCTGGTCCTAGTTGTCCCAGAAAAGTCTGTTTTATTGAAGTCTGTGGAGCCACCCACTGCTTTATTTTGACCCTGGTGTGTGAGACTGACAGGTTCTCAATAGTCACCCAGATCCCCAAGACAGAACTGGAGACTTCTTGGGCCAACCCAAAAGATGCTTAAGTGAGCAAAACCACTACCATTAATATGATTAGCCCAAAAAAAAGTTCACTTCCTGTTCCCCTCCCACCATTGCCTTCCATGCTCTTGTTCCCCCACTGCATGAGAGCAGAACTTGGTCATAGGATGTTTGTGGTGTGGCCTGGTGCCAGTTTAACCTCTTGGCTCCCTATTAGGCAGTAAAGCAGAACCGTTTTTTCCCCATGTTGGTTTCCTGTCGTTGTCTTTCCTGCTCAGCTGGCAATGTGTGTATCCTATTGGTAAGGGCTGGATGAGGCCTTTGCAAGCCAACCCCTGTTGGCACTGCAGCTGGCTGACTGCAGGCTTTTACCTGCAGTTGTACTCTCTTCTCCTTCTTCCAAAGCTGTTGCTTCCTTGAAGCACTACAATGTGAACAAGCTCTGTGGAGGCCTTCTCCACCCTCAGTGTGCTGAAACAGCTCTCATTGACAAGATTGAGGTATGCATGAATAAACAGAGGGGATTTTGGCGTCTCATCTAGATGAATCTTTGATTCTGCTGTGTAGACTGAGAGCCTCCTGGAGATCTGTTCATCCCTGTGGTGTGGGAAGTGACAGCAAAACTGGCTTTCCCATTGCATTAGGGCCAAGATGGGAAATGCTGGCAGGTAAAAAGGCTGTGTCTTGGCTACTAAAACTCACCACTGATGTGAGTCTCCATATATCACCTGTCTGTTGCTCAGACTGGAGTGGTTTCAAGTAGGTCTCCAAATGCCAACAGTCCAGGGCTTCTGGGCAATCTTACAGAAACACACCGGTGTGGATAGTTGATAGGCAGATGAGGCTGTATGGCAGACTTCTTAAGCAGCTGCTTGTTCCATCTCCTCTTAGCTTTTGTGGTCAATGAGAAGGCAGTGATGACTTCATGTATCAGCTGGTTGCTTCTTTGGCAGTCTGCTTGACTTTGCTGTGACCAGGCATTGCTGCAGTGTAGGGTCTGCCTGTCAGGATAGCACAGGTGGGCTCTGCTTACCCATCATATGTGTGGCCATCGTTTTCAGAGGGAGCCTTATGACATCTTTTATCTCCGTGCTGGGCAGCACAGTGTGCATGGGCAGCACAGCCTGCTCACTCTGCTACTTCTATGAGCAGAGTGCCAGATGGCCAGGTACGTTTTGTGCAGAATACTCATGCTTCTTTTTACAACACTGGGGACAACTCTCCTGTCCTACAGAGGTGTTGAACCATGGCCAGTTGGCAGTGGAGGAAAGACTCCTGCTTTCTGTGGCCTCTGGGTCGGGCAGCCAGGGTGGTTGCTACTCCTCGCTGCAGCATATGATGCGAAGCACTCAAACTTCACTGCTGCTGTAAATGGAAGTTGTGCTGTTACATCTTTGCTCCAGGAACTAGCCTGTAAAGGCCTCAGAGAGATGAGGGAGAGCAAGAGTGCCATGTATGGTCTCTGCATCCTGGCCGAGTGTGCTTTTCTTCATCATGGAAAATGATGTGTACATCCCAGAGCCCTGTTTCCTGGCTGGATTCCTTGACTTAATAGCAGTCAAGTTTCTCTTACTACCCAGTGTACTTACCTGTGATCCCCTCAGTTTATTTAAATCTACCCTTCAGTAGACAGTACGTTAGTTCTGCTACTTAGATGTATTATCCCCAAGAAAACTTTACAGTTTGGCTCCACAAGTGAAAAAAAGCAAGCTAATTCTTAAGTGCTAAACAATGCCAAAGAAAGGACACTTTGTTTTAAGCTGTTTAGACCATGTCTATGCCAGGGTTTATCACAACGGAAAATACTTAATTTCCTAAGGAAAATTTTGATTGCAGCCAAAAACAGTTCCAGCTTTTTATGCATATTTATGCTTCCGGGTGAGTTTCCTACATGCCTTATCTGGTTTGGGAGCTGTGGAGATCTCCCACCGATGAGGGAGGGGAGAGCAGTTGCTTGGGTGCAAGGTTGTGGTGGGAAGAGGAGTTTGAGGGTGCGTTTGTTCAAGCCTCTGCCTTCCTGGTAGCTCTGCTCGCGGTGTTGGTGTACAGGAGGAGCATCTCCAGGGGAAGCATGGGCTTCCATGCTTGGGGCTTCCGTCTCCAGGGGAAGCTAGGCCGCACCTAGCTCCATGCACAAAGCGAGACCTTGGGCTTGCTCATCATGTACCTTCTGGCAGCGGCGTTTACAGGCGGCTGCGCTGTGTGGAGAAGGCTGGGTGGGGGTAGCGGGGGAGTACATTCATGAACATGAACCAGTCTGTTTCAAAACGGCTAACGCGTGGAAACTTGCTGTTTCCCAAGGGTTTTGTTGGGCTGTTGGGGAACTCTGGCCAGGGATGAGACTATTTCCAGCTGTGGTGAGCCAAGTGTGAACTCACTCTGGGCAAGATGCCCAGCTCCACTGATTTTCTCCTACCAGAAATCCTTACCCTCCAGCCAGCGATACCAAACTCGGTTTCTGCCAGTCCTCAGCTGAAGACCTCTGAAGGGACAGGAGAGCAAGGAGACCAATCTGAGCAAGTTACTTCTGAGGAAGGGGTGAGGGGAGGTACTGAAGACCTTGCGCAAGATGGTGGGGTGTCACCACTGAGGGGTGGTTGGGGGGTGTAGGGACCTGCTTTTCCTCAGGCAAGCAGAGAGAGAAAAGCGGGTGATGGCTGTGCAAGGGGGTTGGCTTTCCTTGGTTAGGCAGAGCTATGCAACCCACAGAGACATACTGCTGGGAATGCCATCAAGATAGTCTTCTGGGAATGAGTATTGTTCCCTTCATCATGTTTTCAACACATTGGGGCTTTCTTCTGTAAAATATGATATTCTTTCCTTTCTTGCGGAAGGTGCTGCAGGGCAGAAGGTGCTCTTCAAAGGGGAGGCTGTGCATCTGGGAACTCTTGCCCTCCACAGAAATGGCATGGCCGCCCAAAACTTCATCTTCCAGAGTTGGCAATCCTTCCTATTGCAGTATTTGTGCACTGGGACAGGACTAGTTTCGGGGATCCATTGGTCCAGCTGCTTTTCCCGCAAAGAGTTCTCTTGCAGTCAGATATCGCTGAAGAAGGACGGGAGTGAGAGTCAGGTGTGTATGTTCCTTATATGGATTTTTAGCAACTGGAGGGACTAAAGGATTAACACCTTGTGCTTTGGGCCTTCCAGTGCTGGCAACAGTTGCTGGTGAAAGGAAGTTTCTAGCTGCTTTTTCTGATGAGTGACTTTGGCTCCTGATACTGTGGGTGTTCGCATTTGGCTGTTTGATTGGAGCTAGCAGGTCGTTGTTAGAGTTTCTAAAATGCCTGTAGTGACAACCCCTTGCATGCTGGAACAAAGCATAACAAGCATGATACTGTGTCGTTAACTGAGCATGCACATGCCTGTCTGCAGCATGTCTTCTGGGCCCAGTCATGCAGAGGTGTTGGAGCTGTCAGGGCCAGCTTATGAACAGGAGACCTTCTGTTCCTGCAAGCATGCTTCCTCCAACACTGATAATGTTCACGTGCCAGTGTATCATTTAGTGACACATCACACTGCTCCTTGGTGTTGCAGCCTGTTGCAAATGGTCCAACCCAGCCAGCTGCTGACAGCTTCCTACAGGGTGGACCACTGAAAGCTGTTTCCATCCTAGACCCAGAGGAGTATTTCCCTCCCCCTTCTATAATGGCTTGTTTCTTTAAAGCTGTGAACCAGCCATAATCCAATCATTACTACTGTAATTAGTGAACTGCTTACAGTAACTAAAACTCTTGAAGCGTGATATCCTCTGTGTTTGCAGAGCTTGGAACAACTTTTGCCTGCAGTCCTGTGAGAGGTAATTACTGCCTATGGCCATGGGGTGGGTGCAGGGGACACAGAGCAAGCCTAGCACAGGCCATGCTTCTTCTCGCTGCCTCTCTTGCCAAGCCCTGGCTGGCAATATGTGGGCTTTCTGTAGCAGGGAGAAGCTCAGGAGCCCTGTGGAGGTGAGCCAGCATGCCCAGCTCATGGTGCTCTCCTGCCACCCCTTTGCAAGCTGTGTCAGAGGACTCTGGTCCAAGAAGGCTTATGGCATCCTGGGGTACATCAAGAAGAGTGTGGCCAGCAGGTTGAGGGAGATCATCCTGTCCCTCTACTCTGCCCTGGTGAGGCCCCATCTGGAGTGCTGTGTCCAGTTCTGGGCTCCCCAGTTCAAGAAGGACAGGGAACTGCTGGAGAGGGTACGGCAGAAGGCTACAAAGATGGTTAGGGGCCTGGAGCACCTTTCTTATGAAGAAAGGCTGAGGGACTTGGGTCTTTTTCATCTGGAGAGGAGAAGACTGAGGGAAGATCTGATCAATGCCTATAAATACTTAAAGGGAGGGTGTCAAAAAGATGGGGCCAGTCTTTTTTCAGTGGTGCCTAGTGACAGGACAAGAGGTAATGGGCACAAGTTTGAACATAAGAAGTTTCATCTAAATATGAGGAGGAACTTCTTTACTTTGAGGGTGGCAGAGCCCTGGAACAGGCTGCCCAGGGAGATGGTGGAGTCTTCTCTAGAGACATTCAAAACCTGCCTGAACACATTCCTGTGGACCTGCTTTGGCAGGGGGATTGCACTAGATGATCTCCAGAGGTCCCTTCCAACCCCATATCATTCTGTGATTCTGTGGTGTTGGGTGAAACTTGCAGGGCAGCTGGCAGCATTGAAGGTGTGATGTAGTAGTACTTAACATTTGGTTTATTACATGGTAGAAAATACCTACATTGAAGCAGAGTCAATGTCTCCTCTTGCTGTCAGAACACGCTCTTGTCCCTAAACATGATGTCTCTGTTTTCCCCTCACCCACCAAATTACTAACTTGATAGGCAAGGCTAAGAGACTTCATCTCCTGGCCCTACAGATTCATTCTGCGGGATTTAGGGTATCCAAGCAGATTCTTCAGCCGCTGCTCTTCTGAGAGCAACGAGCTGGCTTTCCTGAAGGATCCTCCTGCCCTGCCCTTCGTACCCTGACGGGAGGGCTGTACCAGCACACTTGTCTCCAGCCTTTGTTTTGCTTCCTCATTTTTACCTCCTGAGATGAAACTTGTTGTAACTCAGGCTCTTCCTTCTTGGGGAGGAGAAGGACTGCGGTGAGGAACAAGTGTGGGAAGCTTTTAAAGGCTGGATGAGAAAGGATGAGGGTGGGTGAGTACATACAGCTGCAGCAAGCAGTAGCCCTGCAGTGGTAAAATGCCTAGCTGCCCAGCTGCCAGCCATCAGTTGGCAGGCATGCTCTACTCAGCAGCTGAGCAGGATATTAATTTGCAGTGTTTGGCCTGTGATGGGATCAGAAAAATGAAATGTCTTTTTGGCATAAGGACAAGGTTTAAAAAACAAACAAAACCCCCACACACACAACAAGCAGCCCCTCACTCTCAGAACAGCAAGGAATGAAAAACAGAGCAACCAACCATCACCACCACACCCCCCAAAAAAAAACCCCACCCAAAATCTAACCCCACCCCAAACCCCACTCTTATCACAGGAGTTTCATTTTGCTCTTGGGCAATGATCCTGCTGCTTTTCTGGGCTTCATTCCTGTGTGGTGCTGGGCAATAGAGGCACTACAAGATGCGCAGTCTGCATCATGGCCCCTGGCAGGTGAAACAAACAGAGAAACAACCTCTGATGAAAATGTTTGTTTCATGTGCTCTGGATTTAGCTTAGGAGGTGAGAGATGTTGTTCTCACCCTGCAGGATCTTGTGTGTGCTGTCAATATCTGACACTGCTGTCTATATACTTACCTTATTGCCCCAGGAATCTGCTGTTTCCTCTGAGTTGTGTGAAAGGTTGAAAATGTATTTGTTGCCATGTAGGTCAGAGTGGTCAGTAAGGTGAGGCGGAAGTCCTAGAGTGCCAGTGGCCAGAGATCTGTGTGGTAGGCTACATGATGTGTCAAGGTATATTCCTTCTGGCCTGAAGAATGTCTATCTCTTGCCTTGCACTCTGCCTTTGCATCTGTCTGCATCTTCCTGCAGCCTCTTGCTGTGCTCGTATCCTGCAGGGTAGCAGGGGAAAGGGATGGTGTTTCTGCCCTGTGTTTGTACGGCCCTGTGCACAGCACAACTCTGGGCTGTGGGCGTGTGATTCCCAGGTGCTGCAAGGCCATGGGCACTGAAGTGATGGTAACTGATTTTAAATGGGCTGGTTGGTGTTGTGTGTTGTTTTTTTTTTAAACTTTTAATTGTTGTCTGAAGAACACTTGTGCTGATTACAGTACATTAAATTTAAAACTTGCTTCTTTGTTTGCAGTACTTGCTCACAATCCACTTGACTCAAACTATTTACAATTCTGTATTCTTCTGCGCTAGCACCATGCATTTGACTTGCTGTTGGCTTTAGATGCTGGCACAGCCACTGTCAGCATTCCCTGCTTGAGTGCTTCCCTGCATCTCTTCAGGATGATGTCTAGTAATAGACCGCTTCAGTGGTGCTTGCGGCTTTCTGTCATCTCTAGCTTCAGATGTCTGCTTTCAGCGTGTCACTAAAAAATTGCAAGTGCAGGTGTCCCTTTCTCCACATCCGTCCAGGTCTGCTAGTGTAGTACAACAGTTTTTGTAGCGAGTTTCTGCTGTGGGCGTAGCCAAAGAGAATACAATCACCAGCACACTATTTTTTGTTAAATTTTGCTTTGAGTTTAAGGCCTCTGGTAGTAATCCTTGATACCTCTTTTTCTATCTGTATTTCCCTATCCCAGGAAATGTCCAGATTCTCCGTCTTCTTTTCCCTTTCCTTCCTGGCCCTGTCTTCATTACCAGTTGCTGGGAAGGAAAAATCTTTGTTCCCATCTTACTCTGCTGTGATGTTGAGTGATCTCATATGCTTTGGACTGAAGATGGCTCTTCTGTTTAGGTGGGTTGCTGGCTTGGTGGTCTGATACATTAATGAGTTTATGTGGTACTGAAAAGAGCTTTTGAAACTTTTTGCTAATAATTTTTTACTAATTATCTTCAGCTTTTTTATGTATAGACTATTTTGGTGATGTTGTTTTCCTTCAGAACTTATTTGGAAGTCCCCCACTGGAGGTAGGCTCTGGCAGCCCCCGAGTAAGCCTTGCTGTGCTTCCGAGCAGGACAGCAGCAGGCAAGCTGGATAGGGAGCGTTAGCGCCGTCCGGCTGTGGAAATCAAATGTGTGGATTTGGTTTGCATGGCCCATCCAAGGAAAAGCTCTCTAGGCAAAGAGCAAAGCTCTTTTATCAGTGCTGGGGTACACTGCAGTAAGAGGTATCCTTTGGATATGCGTGCCCCTGGGTGTGATATAGCAGAGAAGGCACTGGCAGAACTCGCTTGGGTTTCTGTTCCCCTCTGACCTTCCTGTGCAGCAGATTGGTAAGTCACATTCTCCTATGTCATCTTCTCCTGTGAACCCTTAACGAGGTTTTGTAAGGCTGCTTATTTGTCATGAAATAGCAGGGCACCAGAAAAATAACCACCCTTCTAATCTTAGTAGAAGAGAATAGAAATATTGACTAGACATGCCTGTTTCTATCAGACTAACTAGGGCTTAATTCACCCCCCATTTGCTCCTTGCTTTGCCTACCCAAGAGGATGTGACTGGGCAAAATATTTCACATATGTATATTGGGGATAACGTACTCCAGAGCTTTTAATGTAGTTTATGTAGTGCTTATCTGCTTTTTGGCTAGTGAACTTCGGTATTTCTGCAGCCTTACAAAAGGGGTGAATGAAAGTATTGTGTAATTGCAGAATGTAAAGTGTGTTTTAGACAGTTTGCCAGAGGGTGACGTAAGGTATATTCAAATTGACAGTCCCTAATGATTCCAAAGACCTGCCAAAATCTTAACGTTTTGCACCTAATTTATTTAACTTTTGCATGTGCAAGTGCTGAGTGTTCTCTTTTCATCCATTTACTTGCGGCAAGATTCACTCCAGATGCAGTTTCACAATTTTCAGTCCAGTCTGTATTTATCTGTCACTTGTTCTCAGTTGGATGCACTCATGATCAGTACTTGCACATGTGATGTAAAAATGAGTTTTCAGCCAGATAAGAGTTGAGCCTAGTGAGCCTAAGACTAAGAGAAGAAGGAGGTGGCAGGATGACTGCAGAAGTGGGACCCGAGAGGTAATCATCCCCCTGTACTCGGCACTGGTGAGGCCCCACCTCAAGTACTGTGTCCAGTTTTGGACCCCCTACCACAAGAAAGACATTGAGGTGCTGGAGCAGGTCCAGAGAAGGGCAACA
>JAOQGH010000040.1:28831318-28919407 GCA_025769975.1 Gallinago jamesoni
GGGGTTGTTCAGTCTGGGGAAGAGGAGACTGAGGGGAGACCTTATCGCTCTCTACAACTACCTGAAAGGAGGTTGTAAAGAGTCAGGGATCTGTCTCTTCTCCCAAGTCACAGGCGACAGGACAAGAGGAACTGGCCTCAAGTTGTGCCAGGGGAAGTTCAGGTTGGATATTATGAAAAATTTTTACACTGAAAGGGTTATTAATCATTGGAATGAGCTGCCCAGGGAAGTGGTTGAGGCACCATCCCTGGAGGTATTTAAAAGATGGGTTGACATAGTGCTTAGTGACGTGTTTTAGTGATAGTTTTTTTGTTAGAGTTAGGTTGATGGTTGGACTAGATGATCTTAAAGGTCTCTTCCAACCTAGACTGTTTTATGATTCTATGGTATTTGGAACTGCAGGAAAAGGAGAGGGGATCTGGCTCTGGCAGCTGAAGGAGCTTGAGGTTTTCCCCTGTTGCAGGCTTCTGAATACCTTTTTCTAGGTTGGAAAGCAAAGCAATGCTTTCTCACTTTCCTTAAGCCCTGCCCAAATTCCTTGAATTTTTGCAGCTTGGACCCAGGTGATAGTTCTAGTCTGCATGTGAAAAGAATAAACTGTCCGCCAACTCTCCATAAGTAGGAATGCAGCTTAAAACCACCTCTAGCCATGCAAGATGTGTGAGGTTATGGGAGAAGGGGTTTGGAGTGGGGGCGTGGAAATCTGCCTGACACAAGTGAGTAATGTTGGAAACAGTGTGGCTATACTTGGGGCTTGAGAGGGGAAGAGGGTTGCACTAGCAAGAGCTGCCTGAGAAATACGTGTCTCTGGCCTCTCCTTCCCTCCCTTGCAAGGCACAGCCTCTGCGTTGCTCCAGCGTAACTGCTTGTGGACATGAACCGTGAGCCAGATGAAAAACTTAATCGCTTTTAAAATTAATTTACCAAAACAATAAGAAGGAGAACAGTTAAACCTAGATAGGTCCCCACAGTGAAGGAGCAACAAGAGAATGGGAAAGAGCTGGAAAGAGTCAAAGGAGGGAAAAAAACTGTTTTTGATGTGGAAATAAGTATTGGTGGATCTGTGTTTTGAACATCACATTGCCTGTTTCCCCAAGCCTTGGCCCTGGACTGGGATTTGGCATCTGTCTCATTTTCAAGTCCAACGCAGTCTCCCGCGTCCTGGAAGCAAGTGCTTAATAGCTGGTCAAAGAACTGCTGCTCAGCAGCTGCTGAGCTGGGAAAGAAGCTGCTTCTGTTGCCTGTGCAGGAACATTAGCTGCCTCCTCTTTAGGCCCAGCAGACATTGCCAGAGCTCAGAGCAGTTCATGCGAATCAAGTTGCTGAAGCTTTGCGGAAACAAAGCTGCTCAGCAAGTCCAGTCTTTAGTCCTCCCAAGTCTGAAAGCTCAAAACCTGAAGACTTTGCCATGCTGCTTTGCAGAATACCAGGCTTCTTCCATGAACAGGTACCAGTAGTCTGCTCCCCATCTTTGAAGACTGCTGTAGGGAGTTTGAGGAGCAAAGGTCTGTGCTGTGGGTTGGCTCCTCATGCCTGGGAGCTGGTGCTCCCCTGTTGGGATGATGCATCAGGGCTGGCTGCCACTGAGTGGGAATCCCCTGTCAGCAGGGAAATGCTCTGCTGCAACTTCTTCACCGATGGGTGTCTGGCTCTTTATTCCTAGCAAATACATAGTGCTCTGATCTGCTTTTGCTGCTTGGGTGCTGTTCGTATGGACCTGTATTGCTCTGCCAACTGTTGCTTCAAGTGTAGTTCAAAGCCTGCAGCGTGAACAAGCCAGGGCTCTGTGCTGTCTTCCTGGGTAGAGCTCAGCCTACAGCAGTCCTAAATACAGAGAAACCACACAGAGAGCTGGAGACAGGCTTTAAATTATCAGAGTTGGATTCTTAAGCATCAGGAAGTTGGTGGGAAAAAAAGTGCTAGAGAGTTGCCTGCTAAGCAGTGCAAGAGACTTAGCTGTTTTGGCAGTTGAGAAAGGAAGAAATAAATTCTAATTTACTTAACAATACCTTACCTGCATGCAGAAGTGGGCTGGTTGGCTCATGGCATGGGAGACAGTCTAATGTGGAAATGACTAACTTCCTTTGGCAGTTGCCAGTGCACTGCATAGGATATGAGGTGGTCTTGGGCCACCAATAAGTGTTTTTTGGCTTGCTAAGTACCGAGTTGAACTTAATGCTGTGAAAAGTCTACTTTCTGAGTTGGATTGCCTGATTTGTGCAGGAAGAAAATGTTTCCCTTCCAAGCACAATGCTCTGTGGCCATTTGACTGCATACGAGGAAGGAAGAGTCCTGCAAAAGTTAGATCTTATGTGCCTTGATGGTAGGCTGTGGGATCCCATGGGAGGGAAGAGGATCCTGTGGGAAAGAGGGGCTGAAATTCATTACTTACCTGGCTTTCCAGCCTGCTGTTTCAGGTCACTTTCTCTTCCCAAGCTGTGGTGGGTACTTGTGTATGGTTGCATGGTCACAACTGCACAACACGTGTGGCAGTGGGAGCCCAGCGTATGGTGCACTGCACTGGATGCTTGTGCAGTAGCCATGGTGCCCCTGGGCAATGGCCAGTACCTACTGTAGTGTCTAACAATTGTGTGATTGCTTGCTGAAGAACATGTTGGGACAACTGTGCCCTTGCTCTTCAAGCCCACCCACTGGTTATTCAGCATATTGGGGGTGGGATTGTTTCTTCCTGGCCCACAGACAAGATCAGCTTGAGCCTCCCACTGTGGAATCTTAATTACCCATACCCTTTTCCCTCTGAAAGCTGCATGTAGGCCACTGTTGTTGTTGTTGGGTATGGCTGTGGCTGGTGCCCAGCCATACGCTTGGGTCAGAGCAGGGTAGGTCACAGAATAAAGCGGACTTCCAGGGGACTGGCTGTGGTGGCTTCTGCAACCTTCCAATGTGCGGCTGTGGTTTTGCAGAGGAGACAGCAGCAAGCACCAAGCTGAAGAGACAAAAGGCCAATCAGTCTGTGGAGATGCTCTTTTGCTTTTCCCACTGCAACTTTGTGCTGATGTGCAGCTGCCAGCAGGAAGAGGGTTAAGCACATGTATCACATGGCGCAGTTCTGTTTACTGCATATTTCTCATAATCGGGGCTGGCATCCAAATCCGGAAGAAGATTAGCACTTAACCAGAGACCCTGAAACAATGTGTTTCATGTTGGTATTCCTGTGAAGCTATGCAGTCTGCCATCAAGAGACCTGCTTGTCCCTGCAGCCCTCAAAGGGAACTATGGGGAGAGCAGAAAATGGACAGTTTTCCAAGACTGGATTAGACTGAACTGCATTTATCACTGGTGTAAGCTTGAAGCCAGGGGAGTTTTGCCAGGAGTTCAAGTTATTATGGAATAAGTTATCTCTACTGAAGGAGGTTCTGGCTGGACCCTGGTCTGCAGTTAGTGCATGAAGCTGTCCAAGCTTGACAGTGACCAGTCTGGGAAATGGGGCTGTGCCCCTTGGCGTAAGGATTTGGATGGGTGTCACTCAGCAATTTGGCCAGTACTGAATACAAGCAGTTGTGGTGGTGGAGAACCAAGTATAAAATTCAAATTAGTTTTTGAGATGTGGTTTTGGACAAGGGGGAAGGTATAGTTTTGCAGCACAGTCTATAGGTTACTCTTGCTATCAGTGTGGGTATAACTGTAGCAAACTTCCATGGGGCCCAAGGAAGGGTGTGATTTACCTTTCTTCTACTCCTTCTGCACAACGAAGATCCTTCTGTTTCTTTCTCTTTCCTAGCAAACTCATATCTGCCCATACACATACACAGCATGAGGTTTTTCCCTTCCTCAGTATATTACCTGAATTATGAAGTTATGAAGACCTGCCTTGTCCTCTTTAACGCTTCAACACATGGCAGCAACCTGTATTGCTGCTGGTTTCCTAAGCTGTTTCTGAAGACTCCTATCATCTCTCAGGAATTGCAGAAGTCTGTTTTCCTCTGTGCTTCCAGAGATCTCTTTCCATCATCTTCTTTCTGTCTTATCTGAAAAGTCTGATTATCATTCATGGATTAGACATGGAAGAGGAAGGATGGAGAGCTGTGTACTCTCCCCCCCAGCCCCTGTAATGAAGCCAAAGCTAATGGAAAAAGAACTTCTCTTGACCATTCTGTTATTGGGGTCTACCTGCTTAGAAAGTTCTTGGGCTGAAGGGTAATAGGAGAGATTTCCCAGTGTAAGCACAAGCTTGAAATAAACCTGTCCACGTGTCTGCTAGTAATGTCAGAAGAACTATCTCAAAAAGGAAAGGAGATGAGTTCCTGCTTCCTATTCTCTTGAGCGCTAGCTGTGACTGCTAACCTGTGGTACAGTTTCTTAGCTGCAAATATGAAAAATATAGCAATTTGAGTCTGTATTGAATTAACTTTTCTATATTGGTCTTACACTGAACTGGATTATTGTAAAAAAAACCATAAACCTTCTTGAACTTCTGGAAAAAATCCCAAATTTCTCTAATTGGAAGACTAATGGTGCATGTCTTAGGGTGCTAGCAAGGTATCTGTTTTCAGTAGATATTGACAGATGTTTTATGGATATTGCTGGAATGAGGTTTTTAGGTCTTTGAAACAATTAGCAATAAATGTTCCTTCTCTGTTTGTACTGGGGTAATTTGACTTCCATGTGGTAACTAACACTGCTATCTGTGCGTGCAGATGACCATGCCTCACTCAGAAGAGGCAAAGATGAGAGAAAATAGATGACAAATGTCATGGCAATGATAACTTGTAGACTGTAGACACAAACTACACATCCTGCTGTTTGGGTTATGTATTTCTTGTCAGAGGTTCTTGGCTTTGGTAGGTTTTTTCTTTCTTTTTTTTTTTTCTTCCCCCTAATATAATATGCTGCAGGATCCAGGATCTGCTAGTTTTGTAATTCCTACTGTATCTGTGCATGCATGTGTTCCAATAGAAATGATTTAGGCATTCCCTGCATAAAGAATAAAATAACCTGTGTCACATATCTGAAAAAAACCCAGGGTAGGTCAAAAAAGTAACAAGACTCACCAGCCATGGATTTTGTTAGGAGCAATCACCATGTATCAGTTGTGATAGTAAGCTGAATTGCAAATGTTTTGCTTAGCAACTGTTGCAATGGAAAATTGTCAGGCAACAGCAAAATTAGGAATGGTGAGTATGGAAGGCACTTTTTTTTTTTTTGTAAGAGATGAGCTGTACTCTGACATATTATCTGTGACTAAATGATTTGGCATTTTCTTACACAAACATGTAAGAATATGAGCATTTATGAATATGCATGAAAGTAAATTCAGTCTAATCCCCTAGCTTCGTAAATGCTCTTGCTGGCTTTCTGTATGTAGTGGATGTCTCTAGGCAGTTTCCCAACAACAAGGCAGCAGGGCTGAAGAGCTTGGCATGGCAGTAACTTCTACAGCCAATCTTTGGGCAACAGTGGTGGATTTGATTGGAAATCCAGCCATTGTATCTGAAGAATGGTGGTTGGCTTAGTCATTCTCCGTTGTGAAACCGGTCCTTTTTCCCTAAAATAAATGATTTACCTGAGAGGAGTGTGACTCATACTGCGTTTGAGATTTCCCTTCTGTGGAATTGCACCAAGGTTGGTGGTGTAAGCACGAGTGTGAATGAAGTACTGGTGTGTCCACTCTGAAGTACATAGGACAGGGCAAAACCATGAGGGACATACCGCATGCTGTCTGCAGAAGGGCTTGCTCGAGCAGTATCAGTTGTGGAGCTGCCTGAATGGAGGATGAATCTACAGTGAAGAAGGCTTTAATTTTGTCATGCATAGGCATGCATATATTAAAGAGAACACTGTGTTTAAAAGGCTGTGTGAAGAGGGGCTAATCCAGTGGTCTTTAGACCTAAAGCCTGAAATAAGAAATTGGTACTAAGCTAAATGCTGCTTTAAGCACTTATGTTAGGCAATGTCTGCTTCTACATCTCTCCTGCCCTTGCTACTGTAATCTTAACAAGAGACTGCCTTAGGAGAGGCATATGAGTAGCAGTTGGGTATCAGAATACAAATAGTGTCAGGGTAAGAGCACTTTCATTAGATGTTACTTATTCATGGGAGAAATGATCAAAGGCAAAAGAAACCTACCTTGAACTGGCACATGAGATGTGCCTCAGAGTGTGCGGGAGCATTTCTACTGGTTTATCTTTGAGAGAGTGCTTGACACGTGTCTTACAGACTCTTTTTTAGTTGATTATTAAATTCCATGCAAAAATACATTTTAAAGTTATATAAGGAAGAGTTAGGGCACAGCTTAGTAGCTGTCTGCCCAGGCTACTTGCCCAGTCTTGGGGTGAAGGTTTTGGTTTTCCTGGTATACCAGGGTTGCAGTAAGGTTTTATAGTGCTTTCATTGCCTTTCCAGGCCAGGGCTCAGCTGGAACCAGGGCACTGTATACTAAATACCTGCTCCTCCTTCCTTGCTTGTCCCAAATACATAGCACGTGGCAGGGGCAAATCAGTGTTTTGGTAGGGTGACCACATAGCTCATGTAAAAGTTCTCCAAGATGGGAGCTTCTATGTTTGAACCAGAAGTGGCCTGCGAAGAAAATGTTTCATTGAGGCATTATCTTATTTTGAAATTCTCTTCCCACCTGAGCCCAAGAGATTTCTGCAAGTCCTGTCCCTTGCAGTGGAAGGACACTGGAGAGGACGCGCTGTGGTGGATTGTGGCAGCTCTGGTATGAGCATTGGTGGCACTTGCTGTGCTGTCATTCTGGCTGCCCTGTATGGATCTTACATCCTTCTTTAGCAGGAATCCTGTTTGTTGCAAGCCGCAGTATCTCCCAAATAAAGGCAGAGTCCCTACTACCTCTTCCTGCCCTCAAGTGAAATGTCTTCTGTAAATCATTTGCCTTGGCAGAGAGCTCATTTTATCCTGCACGTCAGGAGTGGGAGCCTCTCCAGCCTCACTGAACTTGCAGGGTTTCAGACACAGTAGCAAGGGGGTGTGTGTTGCTCTGTTACAGGCACAGTGCTGTAGCTGTTGTACTCCATCCCTCCTGCGTTTCCTTCATTGCTGTGCTGACAAACACAGTGTGAAACCAGCCCAAGGGATCCTCCATAGCTGCTGGAGGAGGCAGGTGCTGTTGGCAGACGCTGGGGAAGCCTGTGCTGTTGTTACTACCTCACTCATCCTTGCAATTAATAAAAAAAACTGTTAAAAAAAAAAAGTGCTCCTTGGCTACACCTGATTTTCCAAAGGCTGTGCAGTAGGTGTAAAGCAAAGGGTGTTTCACAAGAAGTGGATGTGAGGATGTACACAGCCCTGTGCTGGACACATCCCCAGGGCTGTGGGGCTGCCAGGGCCTTTGCAGTGTGTGTGAGACCCCAGCTGTCTCCGTCCCCTGGATACCAGCGGTGCTGTGCTGGCCTGTACCTCTTTGGCAGCATGCTCCTCTCTTTCTTCCAGCTGTGGCACATGTGCTTGGCAGAGCAGTCTGGCACATGGTACCCCTCTCCCCATACATGGCTGGGTGCCCCATCCCTAAATGAGGGTGCCCACCCTGCCCTGGTGGCTCTGCTGCCTCCCATGTCTGCCTGCAGTGGTGACTCATCTCTCCCAGCCTCTTCAGGATGGTGTGTGCTATGTGCCCATCCCGGTCCCACCGCTCTGGTGGGGCAGCAGTGGGTACTGGTCTGTCCAGAAGACGAGGGGATTGACACCCTGTTGCCATCCCCATCAGTGAGAGCGTGCTCCACTCTGCAAGCAAGCTGGCTATCCCTGCACCCTGTGAATTTATGGGCTTCCTCGTTGTAGCTTTGTCTCTGTTTATCTAGCGGGGAACTTGGCAGGTGTATCTGCTAATGCAAGAAATCAGCTGACTTGTGTCAGGAAGCGGGGGGAAGAGTTGAGAGACCAGCTCTGGTAACTAAGGCTGCTCTGAGCAGGCATCTCTATACACATGTTCAGGGGTGTACTGAGTGTGCACAGCCAAAAGAGCCTGCTCTGAAACAGAGACAATGGCTGAGAGTATGGCTATGTAAAACACAACTTTGTGGTGCTTGCACATCATACCACACCAGCAAATTACATTCTGAGGGTTCTCAAAGTGATTGGTGTGTGTTTGTTTTTTTTCCCCAGGATCAAAAAAAAATCCCATATAGCCTAAATTGAGATACTGGGCTTAAAAGATTGTGGGACTGTAGAAACCTAGGATGGTGCTCTGATTCTGTGGGCGCTCCTTTCCTATTGCTGGTCATGGCAAATGTCTCAAGGACTTCAAATTCTGTCCACTGCTAGCCTATGCTTAGGTCCATAGGCTTTTCCAAAATTGCCATAGAAAGCTCAAAACTGTCTGGAATGTTATCATGCTCCTGGGTTGAATAAATCCCATGCCACTTGTCAAAGAAACTGAGATTATTATTTTTTTTAATGCCATTTGGGAATTACATGGGGTTAGAGGTTTCTCTTTTCCTTGGCGGGGGGGTGAGGGGGGGGAACCTCATTGTGCTGTGCCAGGGCCTTAGGGTGATTGACTTCTGTAATAGCTTGGAACCACTGCCCTGTGCACTATTAAGCGCACAGGTTTAGTGGCCATTAATTTGTGCAGCAAAGTGTTTCATGTATCACAGAAAACAACATGAGCCTATGTCCTGGAGAGTTTGTAGGTAAAATTAGTGGTTCCAGCTACCCACGTGCAAGTATAAAGCAGCGGGCATCCT
Organism: Gallinago jamesoni; assembly: GCA_025769975.1. Lineage (NCBI taxonomy): Eukaryota > Metazoa > Chordata > Aves > Charadriiformes > Scolopacidae > Gallinago > Gallinago jamesoni. Next base: position 28,839,982 of record JAOQGH010000040.1, read on the forward strand.
TGTACTTTGTTCTTCTTGACAGACTAGACCACAGATCATTTACTGTGATCAGGAGCCACATCTGAGAGTTTTGAGAGCAACGTATGCAAGTTGGGGACCTTGTAACTAAACTAACATACATTTCAGATGAGATCAGAGCTTACTAGAAAGGGAAAAAAAAAGCTAAGAAAAGATACGGGTTCGAGAACTGATTGCATGCATACTCAGTTTAGGCAGATAACGTGGTGGTTCACAGTGGTTTTGATGCCTTGTTTTACAGGGGGTACTGAAGCACTGCATTTTGAAGCAGCTCAGTTCTGTTATCCACCCAAAATAACTGTCTTTGTTAAGGCTATTTCAAAACTTCCAGTACACAAGATAAATAGCACCCCATCCTTTGAGTGCTTTCAGTTCTGCGTATGAGAGACGGGCACCTCCCCATGCTATCCTCAGAGCTGCTATTGTTGGTGGCATTGCATAGTTAATATGCAACCACAATGTCCACAGAAAGTCTAGATTTCAACAATTATTTCTGTGCTTTGACAATGTCTTTTCCAAGACTGGCAAGGGAGGGGCAGGAAAGGGGAGATTTACTTTGTATTACCTTAAAAAAAGTAAACAAACCAACTGTAAGCTGCATAGTATTGATCTGACCTTCACCTAAGTCAAACTGCGCTGCAGATGTATGGAACAGTTGCTGTGTAATTATATTCTGCTCTTTCCTACTGAACTGTAAAGTAGAAGTAAATTCAATATCTCAGATAATTTAAGGAGTTTGCTTAGAAAAATGTTTTGTTCCTGCTCTCTCATTGTGCAGGCGCAGCACAGAACGGCATGCAGTTGTTGTGATGGCCATAATTGTTCATCCCATTCCTTCTTCACTTGCAGTTTTACTTCTCGGGTATTGCTGTGCATTGATCAGATTCAGGATTCAGGATTTCAGGATTCTTTCCCTGTTTTATCCCAGTTTATTTTGAACTAATTTAGGATCCAGTAAGATGATTGAGTAGCTCCAGTACAAGTGAATCCTTGAGGATTTATCACCAGTGACTTTTATTTGTCATTGTGTTACTCACCTGCCTTTGATTAAATCTAATTCTTCACAGCTAGGTTTTATATACCAAAATATGTTTTCATCTTACTGATCATCTTATTTTTCGCTATCACTAATAATTACATCAGGTGTTATTTGTGCTTGTATGAGATGTTGTGTAACCCTCTCTGCTTAGTTCTCTCCATGATGGAGAGTGGCCACTTTATGCTTTCATTTTCTATCTTCTAGCTATTTTATATTCCAAGAGAGAATATCCCTTTTATGCTATGACTGTTTGTGTTTGAAGGGTCATCAATGTTATGATAACAGTGAAGTTAGGGAAAATAAGTCACAAGTCGGACAACAAAGAAGAAAGGCGCAAACTGCTTGCTTGTTTCTGGAAGTGTGGCAGGGTGGGATAAGGCAAATAGGGCTGTTCCTTTTTCAATGCCACCGAATGTACATCGGATTAGTGTAGGAAACCAGATTTTGTAAGTTCCACTGCTTACTGAATGATTTGTTTGAAGAATAAAGAGATTAATATTAGACTTTGGCGGTGAGGCATTAATTTTCAAGAAGAACTGAAACCAAGTATAAATTTAATACAATAGTATGTAGGAGAGGGTGCACTAGCATTATTTTGCATTTTTCAGGAATGGCACGCTGTCTATTGCATTAACTAGTGGTTTGTTTGAGTTGCCAAGGACAGCCGATGCTTAGCAGTGCTAGGAGGCGACGGCACCTTCCTAGAATAAAAAACACCCTACTGATAACCAAAGCAGCTATAGGCCTTGATAGCCCAACAAAAGGGAGGGATAACAGGGACGTATCCTCAATGTTTAAATTTGATGTGATTTTAATGGTTAGCCATGATCACTTGAAGCCTTCATTAGGAAGATGATGTTGACTTAATACCTGTGCAGGTGGGGTCAATTGAGCTGTACTATGGTAGCTGGTCCATTTGAGTGTGATGGAGGTAATGCAGGTGGAGCCAGTTGCCTGGAGGGGCAGTACTTCTAGGTTACTTCTCCATGGCCTGTTGTGCTAAGACCTATATATGTCGTGAAGTAATGGATTTCCATTACTCTGCCTGGGAGGTGAGGCTTGTGATGAGATACTCATTTTAGCCACCTGGCACAGAAGAGTAGTGGATTGCTCTTGGCACCCCAATTAAACTAGCTTCTTGGTGGGACTTTCTTTGTATTGATCAGGTCTGGTACAATTTTTAAGAGCTAAGTGCAATCTTCATCATACATAAGGTAGGAATTAAGCTCCTCTATTGGCTGTATCACATATCTCTTCAGAGGATAAAGGCCTGGCGTAGGATATACCTAAAGGATGGGGAAACTTTTTCTTGGGCTTACATCTGCTTTGAAAGAAGACTTTGGACCTATCGGTGGAGCAGGTGCAGTTCAGGCACACACTCCTCCTTGCTGCACCTCTTAGTGGAGTAGCAGTGTTCAGCCAGGGAACAGGCTAGAGTCATCTTTAAAAACTATGGCTGAGCTTTTTAAGCCTACCCTTTTGTTAAAGCTGGAAGAACAGCTTTGGGGAAACATTGTTATTACCTAGTGTGCAATTACACTAATGCTTGTGTGCTTCTGCTCACTGGGTGGTGTGCAGTTAGCCCTGTGTACTACAGCATTCAACAGCCCATCATGTGTCAGGCAACTGTTTTGCTCTTACAGCTTTGCAAGTCTTGAGCCCAGGAATCTTTGCTTAAATTTAGATGTAGCCATGCTGCAATGCTGATGTGCCCTGTTGATAAAGTAGGCAGTGTGCACTACAATGTGACACCCAACTGCCGAAGTGCATCTTGCATGGCACTTCTTTCTCCCTTCCTTCCTCCGTCAGCTTGAAAGAACCTGAGTGAATGGATGGATGGCAGTGCATTAATCCATCAGCATTTATGTGGCCAGAGCAACGAGCAGTGCCTTTGTGCCATGATTTTACCTGCAAGATTCTCTTTCAGCCCAAGTGAACGGGCAGAGGAGCTGTGAGGGCTCCTGGCACAGTAGTTAAAAGCCTTCAAGACTTCATGATGAACATATGCTTCCCAGGGTGGTTGCAGTGCATGGAAGGCTGTTGAGGTCTCTGTTAAATTCAGACAAGTGGGATAGAGATGAAGAGCGGCACACAGGCCCTTTAAGAACAAATTGGCAAAAGAAGAGCTCAGTATTTAAATTTAGTGCAGACAAAGAGGGAAAAAAATTCCCTACAGCATCTGGTTTATATTACTGCTCTCTGCTTCAGTAGAGGGTGTGTTTACAATGAAGCTCTTTGGTGTGTAGCAAGGGGGGTGCTCAAGCTGTTTGTTTCTGGGGGACTCTGAGCTCAGGGTATGTCTTGCAGCTATACCCATGTCCTCCCTTTGGCTTCCTTAACTACTCCCATCTTGGCTGTTGAGCAGAGCAGAGGGGTGTCCTGTTGGGCCCAAGGTGTCTTGAGCACAGCACTCCATCTTCTAGGGCTCTCCAACAATGCTCACTGTCCTGGCTGCTTCCCATTTTGCTCAGCCTAAAAATGGAGGCAACTAGTCCCCTGATTATAAGTTTATGTGGATGTATGACTGGTGGCTACTTCCAAAGACCATGACGCGGCTGATGCATCTGTGTCCTGGCTGCTTTAATGCTTTGTTTGAACAGAGCCAGTTGCTTCTGACTTGTTCTAAATGCAAGGCTGCAGCTCAGCGTGGGAGGTGGATAGAGCAGGAAGATGGCTGGGTTTTAGTTGTAGTGGAATTTCTCTTCTGTGTGTGTTTTCTTTATTAAAGTGTGGTTTGTGGTCTCAGAGCAGTTTCAGCAGAGCTGAGTGCCAAAAGGAAACCTGAACAGGAGTGGGGTGAGCTACTCATCAGAAAGTAGTAGAGCTTTGCACAGGTCACGCTTGCACAGGTCTGTGGTAGACCATGCAAATGCTCCCTTTCACTGGTAGTTTGTGCATCCTGCAGTGGACCTCCTTGAGGACTGACGGCACCTCCAGTCATGTATGCTGTAAAAGTACAATTGTTGGACTCAGCAGCGAGCTCCTGTGCTCTGTTTTGCAGGAAGGGAGGTTAAAAATTCTTCTGAGTTCAGTAATAATAAAACGTATTGCAAGTTTTCACCATGTTCAAGGATAAAATACACATTTTTAGACTTAGAGTTGTGAAAAAATAATTCCTAGCCCACAGGGCTAGTGATCATTGCAGTGTCTGCTATTTGTAACTTTTGGGAATAGATGCCATATGCTTCCAGGCAGAAGGAAGAAGAATGGAAAATTCTGGATTTATATTCATGTATAATACAGATTTTTTTCATACGGTCATTCTCTCCAGCTGCTGCTGGACCAAAGCCTGTTGCCACCACTGCCAGACCGAGATTAAGCTCCCAACACAAATAAACTCTTCCCCCAGCTATTCTTACAATTTCCCTTATCTAAGAAAACACAAAACTAGACCCTACCTCCCCTTTTTCCTCCTCCTGTCCCAGAACAAGTCAGAAGCAGTTCTCATCTTGCAATTTTCATCATTCCTTCTCTTTAAAAGTGGCAAAGGCAAATAATCTTCACCTGACCCCATTCAAATCAGTTCCTTTCAACTACCAGTTGTCCTTTATAACTGAATGCATCTCCTTGCAGGTGAATCAAAAGTTAAACCCTATCCTTGCCCCTGTGCCATCCTCTTCCAACCAACCCCACCATCTTTCGAACTACCATCTTTGTTTCCCAGTGATGGTCTTCCTAGAGGCAGCCTGTGAGCAGAAGGGGGGAAATACCTTTTCTACACTTAGGAACTACACAGTTGATGGCAAAACTGGCAGCACTATGTTTGTGTGCATGCCGTGTTCTCTTGAAGATGCTTTGGAAATCATTGGTACCTGGGGCGACATCCTTCTTAAATAGTGAGAAATGTTCTTTGACCAAAAATGTATACTCTTAACTGTAGTATTACAGCTTCTTTTTTTTTTTTAGGTGAAAAGTGTGTTTTTTCCATGGAGGGAAAACAATATTGGTTTTGGTTTTTTGTTTTTTGTTTCATTTTTTTAACAAAAAAGCGAAATACCAGAAGTCCCCAAATCTCAATATTTGGCCGGCTTCCTTTCCCTTCTGCATAATACATTTGGGGTATGCAGCTAGTAGTTCGGTTGTGTCTGTGGGGTGGTTTCCAAAGAGAATTACATCACTTATGATTTGCACCCATCAGACTCCCATAAAGTACCATCCTACTTGGTAGCTTATTCTGGAAGATGCCTTTAAACAAGTTCCTGCACAGCAAAAGAAAATGGGAGCACGAGGCATCTGAACTACAGCTCCTGAAAGGCATCACAAATCCACTGCTGAAGCAAAATCCTGCAACTTGTGGCAAAGTATTTACCTTATATGCACCCTTGCTGAAAACAGGCCCTTTTCTGTAGAGCAGGATGTCTGTGACTCACTCTAGCCAGTATCTTAAATTGTCAGAGCTACCTGAAACCTGCTCAATTTTTAGAAAAGGGTGAAATTGCAGCTCTAGATGGGGAACGCTCACTATTTAGTAAGAATATGCTGGGAGTATGGTTAGGGTTGAAAAGGAGCTATAGAAAGGAAAGAAAAATTCTAACAAATCATCAAGTAAGCTGGAAATATCTAAAAAAATTAATTTAAACTTTGTTTCTGGTGGGATTTTACTCTTCCTCCATCTTATCTTTGTCCCAAGATATTTGCATTAATGTACAGCATCTTGGGACATTTGGCATAGCAAAAAAAGAATTGCCCCAATCCTCTTTCTTCCAGCATAAAGCTGGTCAAAGAAAAAAAAGGATATCTGGTGCTCTTTATTGAAAATAACTAAGACACCATTAACTCTGAGGTATATTCCTTTTCCTGATTGAAAATATCTGATTTTTCTTTTTGAACCTCTCTTCCAGTCCTCTTCCCACCTGAAAATTCCTCCTTAGGGAAAACATTGGGTTTTTTCCTTTCATCCTTTAACTGGGATTGCTGAGCTTTGGAAACAGTACTAAGATTTTTATACCCAGTGCGATGCCTCCTCTTCTGGCCCACTGAAGAATGCACCTTTTATACCAATGGCCTTTCCTATAAATGGAAAGGCTCTGGGTATGTGCAGAGCACAGAGGAAAAAAGAAAAAAACTAATGCTGGCACTCAGCATTCAGTTTACATCATCCGTTCTCTCTTGTGGTGAGCTCTTTGACCTCATCTCCTAGAAATGAGCAAATGCAAGAATGTGAACGTGTCTGTGGCTAGGGCTTAAATCACACTCTGTCCTCAGCCATTGGAGTTGCTACAGCTCCAGCTCCTGCCTTCACACTATTCATACGCTTTCTTGACTGTCTCATGTGCCAAGTTAATTTCCCTAACCAGATACAGTAATGTGGTGTTACTGATCTAGGTTATATTTGGGCTTGTTGCATCTTTCCAGAGGGTGACTGAGGAGCAGAGCATGACTTTTACAGAAGGTGGTCCTGGGCTGGTCCCCAAGTCCTCACCAGTCAATGGGGATGTCTGTTTGCCCAGGCTATCGATGCTGGGACTTGCCTCCCTGCTGTCCCCTCGTGCTCTCTCTATTGCTTGAAGCCTCCAGCTCTTTAAGGCGGAAAAGGAGAAAGCAAATGCTTCCTGATGGACTGAACTGCTGGTAGCAGTGTTTTCCTCCCAGTTCTTTCTGCAGTGTTTCCCTCTATGTTCCCATAGGTTTTCCTGTCATCAGGACAGTGAAAATCTTGCTGCTAGGTTTAAAAAGAGATCAAACTTTCCACATTAGTATTTGGCAAAGCTTGTCTGCTTTTAAATAACACAGCAACTCCTTATGGCTCCTTTGGACTTGGTTGGAGTCACCAGACTTTCTGTTGTTCTACCACTGTCCCCCACAGCGCAGGGCCTGATCCCAACCCCCTGCCATCAGGGGAAACATTCTCCTTGGAAGCCTTTGGGCCAAGTCCAGAAAGTTTGCTGATTGTGTTTCCCAGGCAGCTATTCTCACAGGCTGAACACCCTACCAAAGTATTGCAGATCCCTACTGCATGTGTCTTTAAGCCTTACTTCCTTTTTCTCCTTTTCATAGAAGTTTTGGAAAATTAGACTATAAAACCATTGCACAAGCTTTTTAAAGAATAAATGCTACCAATAGATACTAGCTCAGAGCTACTGTGCTGCCTCGAACTGAAACTGCCTTTGCTAATGGTTCAGGTGGAATAAAAGATCAAAGGAAAAAAAACCCAAAACCTTGAATGTTTCTCTTTCTCTTTTAATCCTTCATATCAGTCCCACATCAGACTTCTTCTAGAGAAAGTTTCTTGCTTTGATAAACTGCATAAACAGTTTCAAGACAAAATAATTATGGTCAAAATAGATAAAAATATGAGGTTTTGGTCATGAGATCAAGAAAGTCTTTAAAGACTACATCCCCTTGAAGTTAAGCCATATTCAGCTTGGATTCCGAGTCCAGAGTGGTGGGGAAAGGGCAGGGCAAAGGAGCATGAGGTTGGAGCAAAGACAGCAAATTGGGGGAAGCAGAGAAGTGCTGTGCTGTCCTCAGCCAGGTGTTATGGGGAGTGAGGCAGCATTGCTTCCATCTCTCTTAATGCAGTTGCTGCTCTCTTGGGATGTCTGAAACATTGAACCACAGCAGTCTGGAACAAAGCTCCTGCTGTAATTATCCTCTATAATTTTTTTTTTTTTAAATCATCTACTGCTTTTTTTTTTCCTTACTTTAAGACTTCCATCCTGGTCTGAACACAAATGTTTGGGAAGACCTGATCTGACCTCCCCCACTTCTTTGCTCCACTGCAGTACTGAGCCTGAGTTCTGATGCTTGTTATGTGCTGGTCTCTGCAGGGGGGCTGTGCCCTGGACCCCTGGTACAGCTGCTACATCAGGTAGCCCTTACCAAGCTGTGTTTTCCCACTAGCAACGTTTCTGGTACCTTGGCTGAGCTACTCGGACACCTCTACGTTAGTTTTCACTGTGGTGTCCAGATGTACCCACAGACTTGGCATAGATCCCTCAAAGCACACCTCAGCGCCAGTCAGGGCTATATATCCTGGGTGAGGGTATGAGATCCCATCACTTGCAGTGCACGTGGTGGGAAGGTGGTGTTAGAAACTTGCAATGACATGCAGGTGCCTTAGGGGCTATGAGGATACTCACTAATTAGACCACTCCTTGGGCTGTGATGCACACTGAGAAATAGCTTGCTACTTGGTGCTAGTATAGACAGTTTAAATTGTGTTTTATCCTAGCTCTTAGATGACACATTCATGCCTCAGCAAGGAATATGTCTTAAGATCCCAGAAAAGACCATCTTCATAATCTCACCACCCACAGTAGCTTTAGCACTTTCAGTACCCAATTAAAAATAAGTCACGATGCAATTCAATTTTAAATATGACCATTGCCTTAATAAGTGCTCTTCCCTACAACCACAGGACACAGACACAGATATATATGAATTTGTGGTGTTCTTAGCTATTTCATGTGCTGGGCGTTTAGACTATATGTGAAAATGCTGTTGATCCTACAGCTGTTCAAATGTGTGCATCAACCTAAGAATTACAGTGTGGAAGGAGAGATGCCTGTAGTCAACTCCCAATAATTAACTGAGGATCTCATCATCCTGACACCACTTGTAGTAGTGGACATACTGGCAAGCTTGTGTCACAGTAAGGACCTACTCTTCATGTGTGAGGAGGTGCATCCCTGTTATCTGGCTTGCTTCACAGGGTTAACAGCAGTAAAAAGTGACAACTCCTGTTTCTTTGTGTGTGTGAATGAAAGGAGCACATCTACTTAGAGCTGCTCCTCTATCTACCTCTACCTTTTCATGGTCTCTCAGTTCATCTGTGTCCCAGGGGTGGAGATGGGAGAGAGAGGGTGTGCCAGGGTATTGTCTTAGAGTTCTGTATTTTGCCTTTTAGAAGACACTTACTGCTCACATGGGTTAGTGGTGGGACTTTTTTCACAGTGCCTTTTATGTAAACATTCAATATCTTGCCTACACCCAGATGAGTTAAATCCTTTCATCCTACAATAGATGTAACATTCCCTACTCTGACCTGACATTTCATTTCCCTCTAAAACAGCTGATGGATCTCCCATACAGCTCTTGCATGGGCCCTCAATTATCTTATGTCTGAGTAATAGCAACGTTTTTTTTTTCTTCTGACCTCTATGAAGCAATCCAATCACACTCCCCCAAACAGCTGCAGTGATAATTTTTGTCACCTATCACTTATAAACATGCCCTTCAGTTCGTATCTCTCCAGTAGCACCCCTTTCTTCACCCTGTTAAAGATGAGGTACCTGTCTTTGTTTTCAAGGCCTGATGTCATCTCTCCCATTCTTCTTTTCTCTCTGTTGTGAAATGTCTGCTCTCACCTCTATCAGCCCCTGATGCCAAATGTCTGCTCATTACATTTTCAAACAAATGCTTTCTTGCATGTATGTGCTGCCTCCCTCGGTTAGGAGTAATCTGCTATAGACAAACATGCTTTTGTTGTTTCCCGTCCAATTAGGCTGCCAACACCAACTGCATGGACCAAGCTAGAGCAAATTGCACCATCGCAGCAGATGTAGCTTTTGAGAACAAGGTGATGGCACCAAAACATAGCATGATGCCACTAAACATGAGAGAGCATGAGGGAAAGAGTCCTGTGGTCTTGCATAGGAGGCTGCTGTTCAGATGTGGTTATGTAGGTTGTAGGAATTGTGAACTGTTTGTAGCTTTTTTCAGATAGGGCATGTCTTTTCTTGGAATAGATCTTTTTTCCATGTAGCCTTCAGAAATTCTGTTGGGTACAGGTACCCTTTCTGATTCCTTTCTCTTTCTCAAGGAGCTCTTAGGCTTTGTGCCAAACACCAGTTTGGACTCCCTTTCTCATTAGAAATGCAACTACAGTTTCTTTTAGCCAGACCACTTGCCATCATCCCTTAGAAAAACAGCTTAATTCAAGTTTTTTCTGCCTTCCAGAGCTGCAGAGTCACTAAAGTTCTGCAGCTGAAAAGCCCAGAGCAACACTTTGTGCTAATTTTGCAGCATCCATATGGAGCAGTGGGCAAATACATTAAGTTGTTTCAATTATTCAACCTGTTTACTTAGCTCTGTATTTAGAAAGCTTGGATAAATGAAGCTGTAACTTCCTCTTCCTCCCTTCCCCTTCATCAGCAAAGTAAACAGCCAAAGAGGAGCCACAGAATGAGCAACACCTGTGAATCCTCCCAGGAAGCTGGAGGCTACAGTCCCTCACAGCAGCATGTGAGGTGGACACAAGGGCTCTAGGTGGTCTCAAATGTCTCTTACCTGCCTTGCTTTCAGTTGAAAGAAGTCCTGTACCCTTCTCCTGTGCTCTTAGACAAGCTGTGGCTGGAGTGGATCCTCATGCCCTGATTTGTGTTACAGTACCTGGCGTTCTCTGTCTTTCTCCCCAACCTTTTCCTGGGACTGGGTGGGTGACACCTCACCATGAAATCAGTACTGGGTCTGGATAAACTCTCCAAGAGAGATTGGGCAGTAGGATGTAAAGTGCAGACCTGTCATCAGGGACACAAGGCTGCTCATGAAGTTTTCATCCTAGTGTCCTGGCCCAATCCTGTGCTGGATGGTTGGAGTTCAGCCTCCATAAATCAGTCTTGCTTTCAGTGGCTTGTTGCCACTTTTCAGTCCATAAATAGTTGCATCCTAGTGCTCAGTAAAATGATTTCTCCCAGTATATCTTCAAATGCTATAAAGCATTTGGGAAGCTCAGCATATAAAGTGCAGAGACAAGCTCTGTTTAATTTTTGTTATGAGAGAGCTTGAAGCAAGTTGACATTTATGAGCTGATTTCATAGCAGAGAGAAGAGCGTAATGAAGAGTCTTGCTAGTCTGAGCTTCACAATAGACTCAAAAAGACCATACCTCTAGCCAGTTGATCTCCCTGTACAGTTTTTTGGGGTTTTCTGCATGCTTTTTGCATGTCTGAAGACTTCTTGGGAGCTATTAGTGCTCCCTGGTAACTCTGGGATAAAGAGAGCTTGTATTTTACTGATCTGAAATGCCAGCCGACTCATTGATTTAATGGTCAGTAGCTTTCAAATGCCAGAAGCAGATTCTTCCTGGAATGGGCCAGCTCCATAACAGAAATGGAGTTAAAGGCTCCAGAGGCGCAAACGTAGAGAAGAATAAATATTTACCCTGTGTTGGATGGGAAGTGAGCTAGATTGAGATTTCTGCCCTTACTACTTTAGCCCGTTGTTAGCTAATAAAAGGGATTGTTCTGACTCCAAAGCAGTTAATACCATGCCAGTGGAAAACTAGCATGGAAGGGACTCTGGCTTTTTCTTTTTTTGTCATATCCTCTAGGAGAGGAGAATTAAAAATTGTGCAAGATGCTGACAGCTGTATTTCACTGAGCAAATATGAAAACTCCTACACTGAATTTATTTGTGCTTTTTGCAAATTGTGTGCTGATTCATTGCCATCATCCAAAAGGATGAATTGATTGTCAGGAGGGTTTATTTTCCCTGTGCAACAGTTCCTAGGTCCTCTGGACAAGGAGAGGCTCTGGTGGTGACCTTCATGTTCCCGGTGGGATCCAGCCTGACTTGTGCAGTCACAGTTAGGGCTGGAGCTCTTACTGCTGTAGTGTTGTTCTCCTTCTGAGCTGCAGAGACTGGTTTTGGGAAGTGGCTAAGTAGTGACTGAGCTCTGTGTTTCTAAGTTGCAGGGGCTATACCCTGGAGTTGGGAAATACAAGTAAACTTAAAATTTTCCTTTTAACCCTCAATAATTCCTTATGCAGCCATCAAATGGTTCTTTAGGTGGATGCTGGTAACACAGTACAATGTAATGATGCCTCCCCTTTTCAGGATGTAGTACTTCAGAAGCAATGTGTGCTATATTTTGTCTTTCAGCCACGCTTGGAACTCAATGGCTGCAATTAAACCAGAACAGGATGTTACCACTGATGCCAGTGGTACTAAACTTGGTTTGGGAAGGCGGTGAAATAGTGCTGTAAGTGTCTGCAGTGATTCTGTCTGAATATGCTTTTAATTCCTTCAACCTTTCTAAGAGAATTGGCCAACTCCATTGGAAAGTAAAGCTCTTCATTGTGCAGTGTTGGTCTTGACTATAATACCTGTAATTTTTTAAAGGTCAGGTGCTGATAGTGTAACTCTTCAGCACAAACCACCCTGGTGCCCTGGAGGAATGGGCTCAGAGAGTAAATGCTGGAAGGGTTTATCAAATGCCTTTCTTTTCAAAATTGTTAGGTGGCTTCAAATGCAAAGCAAAGTGCAGTGGAAGTATTTCAGGTTAGAAGATGAAATTGAACAGTATGGCAAATGGTGGCTGATCTCTTAATTTCATGTTCAAACAAAAGGCACTTTGGGTGGCTCCCTGCACTTGTGATGAGGTTTGAGTAGAAGATTTCCAATCCCCAGAGCAGCCTTTTGTGAGTATTTTAGGGCATACTAGCAGATATCCAAGTATGCCAAGGAGTAAACTAAGAGGTGTAATGCACAAGGGTGAGGGCTGTAGTGTTGCACTTCCTCCATAGCAGCTGAAATCAACTAATATATATGTGTATGAAGCTGTCACTTGCAACATGTGGACACAGAAACTATTCAGTGGGGCCAGGAGACTGTGTTTGGGTTTATCTGATCACAGTTACAGTTCATGAAGGGCCCTTTCAATGCCCAGCTTTCTTTATTAGGGTTGTTGGTGTGATCTGTCTTGTCCAACCATGGCCTTTCTTGTGCCAAGGTGTTGACAGGATCCAGGATTACTTTGTAATTACTCCCTAATTAACTGAGCACCTCCTTGTCAGCTTATATCACAGCCTTTGGCAGGAAAAGAAGCTGCAACTAAGCCTGTCTTTTGAGTCTGTGTTGAGTGTGGGGAGGGTGACAAACAGCCACCCACAAGACCCCAGCAATTCTTCCAAGTGCTTTAAGGTGTGAAAGGAGTATTTGGAGAAGGGAGTGCCACAGAAGCTGTCAGAGAGCAATGGCGCCAGGAAGGGGGAAATCACATGAGACCCTGAGGACTAATGCTAGTAATGAATCAGTGCTGAGTGCAGGGAAACTTGACTGGGTGGCTGAGATTTGTTTCATGGCCTTCCCAGCCTTTCAGTCCAAAACCTTCTGATTAATAAGCTAGTGATGACCTACTCTATCTGTCCAAGGAACAAGAAAGATTTCTGGTGACTGTGGGTTGGCATCCTTCTTACTTTATACTTCTTACAGTATATTCAGCTCTTAGACTACCAAGGTGGGAAGGATCCAGTTTTGGGCAGCTGGAACTGCTTTATTAGTTATTCTATTACTTAAAAAAGTTGCGTGTGCAAGCAGTTTTTTGCCTGCTCTTAAAAATCCATTAGTTATTATTAGGTGAGTGTCTCGGTCGTTGTTCAGATAGATAATTTCATTTAAATAAAATTCCTTGCAGAGTGGAATCGGCTGCAGAATTTGCTGCAAGAATGAGTAGATCTGTCTCAGCAGTCCTGTGATGAGTGGTGGTGTAGTAAGCAGACGCCGCGGAGTTTGCTCTCAGGGCAGGCAGGGAACGCAGCCTGGCTGTGCAGTCAGAGCCCAGGTGCACTGCTCTGAACATATGACTAGCAGAAGAGCAGCACTTTTGCAGCTGAGTAAATTGATTTTATTTTCCAGCTGTGCACAATGTATTGTTTGAATATCCTGCTTTCTCTTCTGGTGACTGGAAAAGGAATCTTCCTGTCGTTTCCCCTACAACGCTAGAAGAAAGCCTGGGCTAGCACCCACAGCTTTCAGCCTGTTCAAGACCTCACTTTGCAGAGCATATGTGCAGACAGTATAAAACTGTGCTACTAGGCTGAGATTTGTGTGCTAGCAATTCCATCCCCTTCTTAACAGGAGCCAAACCTTTGTGGACACATCTCAACAGCAGAGCTGTGTTGAAATAATTGCTTAAAATTCATCCCCCAGCAGAAACACCAAGAAGGAGGGTGCCTTGGTGGCCATGAATGCTGCTTCCCCTTGAGCATGGTCGTGGTGTTCTGGCAAGGCAGTGCTCCAGTGAATTCTTTATTTCGTTGCTTAAGTCAGACCTTTCTCCTGTCAGAAAGGAGGCAAGCAGCACTGCTCTGGCTCAGTTACAGCTTTTCCAGGGTTGTTACACAAATATGGCAGTCCCTTGGCTGTGTCAGAAAGCAGGGCTGCATGGAAGAGTGATTTAGCAAGGAGAGGAGAGCATCTGGAAAGGTCAGATAAAGCTGAAATGTCATTATCATAGCCACAAAGAGATAAAACTGCCCATTTATTTTTTTTTAATATATGTCATTTATGTGGTTGTGGTAGCTTCAACATTTACATTGCTAAAATTGCTCAGCGGCTGAAGTGCCTTGTGGCTGTTTTCTTGCAGCAGCAGAGCTCTCTAGATCTGCTCTCAGCAGTGTCATGGCACTGCTGCTTTCCAAGCAGAAGCATTCTTTAAACTTAAAAATGTTGACTTACTGCTTCCCCAGGTTTCAAGAATGTTGCCTGAGCCACTTTGGTCCTAGAGAGAGGTACTGAGTTTGGAAAGGACAGTGTGAAGAGGAAGGGTTATTGGCTTCAGGATTAAAAGCAAAAGTTTGGGAAGTGCGAAGAGTACCAGAGTGTGTGTCTTCATGTGCATGTAACACAGGGAGAAACAAAGGTAGGTTCGCAGTTAGCAGGACTGGGAGAAACCTGGAAGGAGCTGGCTGAAGATGGTATCTCACTAGTGCTTTGGCTGCAAGACCTCCAGCAATCACCTGGCTGTTGTTTTTAGTTAACTCATGCCTGGGTGAGCGAGGGTTGATACAGTGAACTCTGAAGAAGCAGGGACTCTTCATGTCATGTCAGACAAAGGTGTGCATACCTGTTGAAATAGGTATGCAGGTAGGCTTGTAGAGGCTACCCCAACAGTAAACCTGCCTCATATGCTGAGGCAGAAGAGCAGTTAATCATATTTGCTTGCTATTCTTTTTATTAGCTGACAGGTTATGTTGTGGTAGAATATGAAGGTCCCATTGTTTGTACAGCACACAGATAGCAAGAGTTGATCTCAGTGTCAAGGATCTTGCTGATGAAGCTGGGGTGTAAAAAAAGGAGCTACAAATCATAGCTAGATGGGAGCGGGGGCGCAGAGAGCAATGATGAGAAGTGTGTGCGTGTACATGCAAACACACGCGAGCTCCTTCCCTGGTGTCCTGCATTGTGAACCCTGAACAAGGAGGAGACCTGCAAGGGGGGTCCTAGTGATCTGTTGTGTCCAAAAACAGAATTAAGAGTACAATACGTGGAAAGATCCAAGGGCCAAGAAACATGACTCTGTTTGCGCCTCTTCTGCAGTTACCATAGAAAACTTACGGTTTGAGATTTGTATAAAGAAAATCCAATTCATGGTATGCTTTTATGCTGTTATCTAACAGTAAGTATTTTTCCAGCTCTGTGAAATTTCTGCAAGCCTCAAGATTAACAGAGTATTTGTTTCCCCGTCTGAGGGACAGGGAGTTGGAGGTAAGCGGGCGAATAATCTCTGGGCTTCTGCGTCTGCAGGCAGCAGGAAAGCACATCTGCTGCCTTAGAGCAGGGATTTGAGTTCGTGGCAGAGGAGATGGTGCTTCCCACCTGGCAGTGCGTTTCTGCCCTCCGAATTGGGGGGCACCTCTCCTCACCCCAGCAAACACCAGTGCTTTTTTTTTGTGTGTGTGTGTCTGATTGCTCCCAGGGCCAGGCCTGTACCAGAAAGATGGCTGGCTGCTCTCAGCAGCCCTTTCTGCTTTCAAAGCTTGTTTGCTGGTGACAGACAGCACAGCAGGGCTCAGCGGCTGCCCCGAGCCGATTGCCACTGCTGGCTGTGACTCAGGGCGAGGGGAGGAGCAGCTGCGTTGCCCAGAGGATGGATGGGGTGAGTGGGTGGTTTCAGTAGGTTTCCTAGAATAACAAAAAGGATCCTGTGCAGATGCATGAAGCCAAGTCAGTAAAAATGGCTCCAGACAAAACTGCCAGGACTGCAAGACCCCAGCGGACAGCAAAAATTCCAGCTCTCCCTTCTCTTGCTCCTGCCGACTTTTCTCCCACATTTCTTCAGCCTTCTCCTATCTGTCTGTCAAATCTCCTTCCAATTTGCTACTTTGAAGTAAGAAGATAGTTTGTTTACTCCTGTGCAGTATATGCAGCAAATGCAACATAAAGCTATTTTCTTATTATTACGGTTTTGGTTGGTGTTGCTCTGGGTTGGTCTGTGAAAAACATAGTTTGTGAATCCCGTTACAATTAGAAGCATTCATAATCCTGCTTTCTTGCAAAACAGCCTAATGCATCCACACTGTGCTGCTGGTTGTTGCTGTTCCCACACGCTGTTGTGCTGCTCATGGTATTGTGCTTATTGGAGTTCAGGTAGGAACGGAAAGGTGTCATGAGAAAATGTCTGCACTTCTGGGAGCTGTTTAGTAGGAACTGGATGTGCTCTGCCTATTAACCCTTCATGGTTCCATGTCCTTGAGGAGCTGAGGCGTCAGCTCTGCCAGTGATGGCCAATATATATGTTTTGCAGAGTTGTCTCACTTCAGCATGTCTGAGGCCATGATGTGGTAGAGGTGGCTCCAGCAGAGAAGCCGGAGTGCTAGATCTGGGACTTAGTTTTCCACTAAGCCCAAATGACTCTTGCAGCAATAAAAATACTTTCACTGACCTGGTTATCCTGGCAGGTTTTCTAATAATGCAAAATTTAGAAGGCTTGCTTTTTATTTTGTTTGTGTTTCTTAGAAATGTAGACCCAGTCGCCCTCTTCCATCCTCAAAGCATGCAAAGAGATGCCCAGTTGAGCTCTTCCGAGAGTATCCATGTTTTAAATCAGAACTTTCTGACCTGTTTTGGGCTGATAGAATACAAAATTGAAGCAGCTTCAGAGAAGTCATAGAATAAATAAAAGTTCAGCCTGGTGGCCTGTGACTTAGATCTCAGGATCTCAGTTCAACATGGATTTTGTAATGTGACCCAGGGCCAGTCACTAGCTGTAAGTATCTTGCTTTGTCTGCTTTCCAAATATGAGAAAGAGGTTCATGCGCGTCCACAACCTTCCTGATAATTTGTTCTCATACTCAAGATATATGATGACAATGTAGCACTTGAAATCATCTCTGCTGTCATTTGCCACTCTGGAGGAGCGAAGGAACCTGGCTGCAAAAGGGAGCTGAATAAATGAACCTCTTCTCACATAATACCGCGCAGGCAGTGGAATAAAGAAAGTAGTGCCGAAAGGATGTACTGCAGGATGCAGGGCTGATTTTCAAATAAAACCGCTCTTACTTGGAAAAAAACCCTACTTCTATTTCTCAGGGGAATAACAATAAAAAGCCATAAAAGGTGCTTAATGACTTTTTTTTTTCCGAAGCTTCCAAATCTGGAAGGAAACCAGGCCATGTTGAAAAAAGAGATCCCAGACTTTCACAATACATGCATCTGTCCAAAGGGCCATTGCCATGAAAGTATTTACAGCTGCTCTGTTATCCTGCTCCATCCTGCAGCCCCGGCAGAGAGCAAGGCCAGAGTACAGCAGTGGGAAGCTCAGCAGCTGTTGAGCAATGCTTTTTCCAAGGAAAGATTCTGCTACACTATTTGTAGTCGTGTAAGGCAGGAATGTGGGTAGGTTAGTAGAGGAAGCCCAGCTTCCAGACAAATAAGAACAAGTCCTGATACTCTTCGCCATTTGGGGTGAACTTTCTTTTGAAATCCTATGCATGGTGTAAGCAGTGGTGAAGCATTTCTAAAATTTTGGCACGTTTTGCTTCAGTATCAGTGGAGTCCTTTCTGCTGTGGTTCCCCAACAGCCCAAGATGGCATGACTGCTGTGGTCCACTCCACCCTCCTGCTTGGCCCATGTATGCCAAATTTTCCCTTGCAGAGGCTTGTTAGACTGTGCTGAACTGCCTCCATGCGCTACTGAGCAGAAGACTAGCCTTACCAAAGAAATTAAACAGTTCTTTGCTGGGTCAGTGAGTTGAATCGGCTTTGGGAGAGGGAGGGAAGAAGGACCTCCTTTCCTTGTGGTAGCACTGAGCTTTTGGAGCCACTCATTTTTTATTTTTTTTTTTAGTAACCTCACCCTGCTATTTAAAGAGTGATTGAGGGGTTATCAGTTTGTACAAAGGAAAGGGTTTACTTTGTGTCCTATTCAAACACTGTGAAACGCATTCATTAGCACTTGGACAAGTTTGTCCGCCTTAAAAGAACTAGTTGCTACCGTTTACTCTTCAAACAGTACTTTTGTGTCAAGCAGCTGCTGCATCTCCAGGTTGGGCTTTTTGATTCACCTGTTTAAGACCATGCCACACTGAGGTTTCTGAGGTGTTTTATATTTGCTTATTGTGTTTAGACCATTGAAAGGTAGCACTTACAGGCCCATTCACATGGTGCTCTTTTGAGATAATCCCTACTGTCACATCTCTTGGATGAGTTGGTCTCTTTCTCTTCAGTGCCCCACATGGCCATTGTTCAGAACATGGGCTGACAGATTGCAACCACAGAAAATGTGTCTTGTCATCAGTTGTGGTGAAGTTCATTTCTCTTATATGAGAGATCCTCTTATCCTGACCACTTGAGGTCGGAAGGCGTTTCCAAAAAGAGTTTTGTTTAGCCTGAATGCCGCTGCCTGTGTTGCAGTTTGGACCTCAGTCCCTCCCACACTTCAGACTCGTATTATTGCTCCAGTGGTGGTGCATAATATCACTAATTACAGAGTGGCTGTGATTTCTATCATTGAGGTGGCTGCAATGACCCTTCTGCCAGAGGCTTTCAAATAGTGGGAGTTTGGGACTGTGCTAGACAGTAGTTGTCGATAAGTAGTGCTTGCTTTTTTTCCTTTCTGTGACTTGCACTTCTGCTGAGACGGGTGATAGCATTGTTATTCAGGACGCATTTACTCCTCCACATGGGGGGGGAGGGAGGTCTGGATGAAAGGTGGGACAGTCACACAGGGGAGAGAGGTGTGTCCTAGCAGTGAGTTGGTGAGAACAGAGGCAGCAGGAGAGACAGTACTGGGATGTAGTTTATGTGGCTGTGGAGCTCGGCACGCTCTCCCTTGGTGTCTAAGGGCTGCAGTGTTTGCTGGGGATGGAATAGACCAGAGGCAGTTGGCTGTAGAGGAATGGTCCTTTTTTTTTTTTTTTTTTTCTCAAGTACATGTCTAGAGATGAGAAGATCTGGAATGCTGTTTTCTGTTCTCCTTCATATTATGTTAAAACGTGTCATGTAACACCCCTAGCAATACGAGCACTTAGCATGCCTTAAAATCAGTTTCAAAGTATTCTAAACCAAACACAAAGTGTAGGGCCTCTCCAGAAAATCAGACATGCTGGAGCCATGAAGTGGCTGTCTCTCTTAGACTCCCTCTGTCATGGGAACACCCTGCAACTTCTTTGGATATTTAGGCACTAACACTTGTGCTCCACAAGGGCAGCAGGTGGAAAGATGATGACCTAACCAGCATTTGAATGTGTCATGGTACCCAGCAGCACTGCTTTGGTTCTGAACTACTGTTTGGCTTCTGGGAAGATTACTGACTGCTTTTTTTTTGTTGTTTTCTTCTTTCCTGTGTTTTAGACGTTTACAGCATGGTGTAACTCTCACCTCCGCAAGGCTGGGACACAGATTGAGAACATAGAGGAAGATTTCAGGGATGGCCTCAAACTCATGTTACTTCTGGAAGTCATTTCAGGTGAGAGAGGTTCTGTGTGGTGCCCTCAAGTGTCCTGAGCATCTCCATTCAGAAATCTGTCCTCCCCCTTTCTTGCAGAATAGGGACAGCAAGGGCTGTAAGGCTGCCGATTTTGCTGGAATATAAGAACAGCTGTTTTCTGATTCAGAACAAATTTCTCCCTAACGAATATCTTGTCTGCAGCAGTGACCGTTAATGTGCTTTTGGAATGTAGTCCAAGCCTCATGGCCTGTGCAAGCTGCCCATTGCATTCCTGCTCCTGCCTCTCGGCTTTCCTCTGCCCGTCAGGAATGCACAGCCTCCTGTGAAGACTCAGGCAACAGCTCTTACTGCTTGGCAGGGCTGATGAAGCAGCTCTGGGAAGAGTGTGGGAATGCTGCACTGGCACATCATACCAAAGCCACATGACAGTGGGAATAGGATAGAAGTTATTGGAAAAGGGGAGTCAAACCAGTAAATCTTCTGTTTCGTTCAGTTTCAGCTGTGACTGAAGTTTTTCCATTCTAGTTTCAATCTGAGCTCAGTGCTCAAGCCTTTGGGGGAAAAAAAAATCCCAAAGAAAAGCAAAATCCCATAAAACCCAGTCTGAAATAAAAACAGTGGCATGAACAAGTTAGGTCAGATTTGTTTTCACTCCCTATCACAAATGTCCTACTACTTGACAGATATCTCCTAGGGATTATTTTGCATAAGCAGTAATCCCTATTGATGTACTGATGAAATAAATACCTTAGTAAAGTATTGTGGGAGGCATTGAGAGGGAGGATAAGACTGTATGTATGAAATTGGGGTTATATGCTCATGAACTTTCTTTTGTTGGCTTTTGAGCCAGTAATAGCTAACCAGTGACATGTACTCCTGACCTTCTTGGTACATTTTCCAATAAAATTGCCATGATAAAAGTACTCAGACTGCTTTCTCTCTGCCCCTCCTTTCCTTTCCTTCCCTTCCCTTCTCCTTTGCCAGTTCCTGCAAAGATGCTGTCAGTATATGTGTTTTTCAGAATTTATGAATATAGGATAAGACCTCAGAGTTTTTCTCCATGCTTACGGTTTGGAGGAGTCAGAGTTCAAAATATTATCAGAGTTTTGTGGCATGCGCATTGCTTCTGCAGTGCCTGTAGGAAATGAGGTAGCAGAGTCCTATCAGTTTATTTTCTGTATTTATGTTCCCTTGCAGAAGAGGGGCTGCAGCCTGAAAACTGGGGCAGATGGGCCTTAATGGCTTAATTTCCAATTGCTGAACTGGAAGATAGAGGAGAGAAGCATGAACACGGGAGTGTGGGTGCAGCTTGATGCCAAAGCAGGGGGTCTCATATCTCACACTGCTTAATTTCCTTGCCTCCTCTCTCACTCTTCCTCTCAAGTTGTCCCTTTGGGAGGCCACTGGTCCTGTTGGACCCCTCTCAGTTTGGGAAGAAGCTAACAGCTTTATGGTGCACTGGTGGTGGGGACACAGCGTTTCCTCATCCACTGCAGAGTAACTCTGTGCCCACAGCCTGTGACTAGGTGACCAGTGGGCAAAGGCATGGGAAGCTGCATCCCACCAGAGGCCATGGTCCTTCACACACTAAGGACTGAGCATTCTGGGCTCTTTTGGAGCCTCCTTCCAGCTGTTGGTCCCACTTAGTAGCCCCTTTGGCCTGTAGGTGGGGAAGCAGCAGCCCAGCCCAGGAGCAGTATGGGTGTAAGGAGTCTCCTGCTGGTTGACAAGGCCTCACATGTGTGTTCTTGCCACGGTTCCCACCGATCACCTGCCAAAAGAGTGAGTCTCCAGATGATTCTTAGCCCTCCAGTTCCAGCTTCTAGCCTTTCCTTGCAGTTCTTGGCCCTCTCTACACCTTCTTCTTCCCATATTTTGGGGAACTGCAGAGCTGCTGATGGAAATTTGGCATGGGAAGGCTTTCTCTGTGGCAGGCTGATCTTTTCTTCTAATCCAGAGGGTGATGGCCATAAGAGCCTTCAGCTGTGAGCCTTCAGCAGTGAGCTCTGGGCCCCACTGGCCAAGAGCTGTGTGAAGCTGAGCACAGTCTCTGCCTAGCTGGGGTGTGTGGGAGTAGGGGGTACTATCTCCTTCTGCCCTGGCTGCAGCCATGGCTCCCACCATGCTGCCATGGGAGAGGGGGTGGAACCTGCATCAGGGAAGCTGCTGGAGACCCTAGGATGGGAGAAGGACTGTGCCCCTGGGGCTGTGGAAAACCTGTTGCAGGGCAGATTCTCCTGTGTGTCCTTGGGGACATGTCGCTGCCTAGCTAGGGCAGGTAGGAGGCAGTTTTCCTATCTGACGTGACTTCCTGAAGTATGGGAAGCAGTGATGCTCTTCAAGAAGACAGCGCCTCGGTTTTACTCAGCCCAGTACCTTCTGGTGGTGAGCTGTGGTGCTGCTGATGGGTCTCCTTCGCAGCCTAGGCAGAGCCCCTTGGTCCCCCAGCCACTGTGCAGTGGGGGAAACTCCAGGGACAGTCCTGGAACTTCCTCATTGCGAGTCCTCTCCTGTTGGCCTCCATGGTGGGAAGTAACAGTTGGACCTTCCCTAGATATTGCCCCAAATGACAGACTTTCATTTTTCACCACATGCGTTTCCTTCCCCTGACAAAGCTATTTTAAAATTAATACTGCAAGACTGAAAAAGGCTAAGCTCATGCTTAGTACTTTAAAAATAAAGTTATAAGGCTTTTTTTTCCCCCATACAGAAGAAATGACTAATCGAAATTTTTCCTGAACAAATTTGCTGTAAACTTCTAAGCCAACACTTCCTTGCATTGTTTGGCTTTTAAAGTACAGCCTTGGGCTAGTACATGGGATTCAGAGAATGGAAGCGAGTAGACCATTTTCATTGTCTCAGATGGAAGAAGTACTGAGAAATAAAGCAATGATGCAAATAGCTGAAAGTTGAACATATTTCTAGCAGGCTTCCGTTTTAACAGTCTACACCATTAATAATGCATGGCATGGAACCAGATGAAGCTTTTCTCTGGAAATCTAAATTTGTGATAAAGTCCAAATCTGAAGGAAATAGCCATAGGGCTTTGGGACTTTTTAAGTTCCAAAAAAAAATATTCTAAAACAAATATCCCATTGTGGTATTTGAGAGGAGGAGACTGCAGTTTTGCAATCGCCGTCAACTGCTCAAGGATTGCGTTGCTGTCAGAAGGAAGAGTCCTGTTCTCCCAGGCTCCAGGGAGAGCAGTTCAGATGCTCTGCCTTGTGTTGGCAACGCATATTATGCGGCCACAAGGTGAATTGGATCGGCTTGCTCTTCCAGCTGAAACTTTATCTCTTGTCTTTATTTTTCTTTTTGCAAGGCTGGCTTACAATCACATCAGCAGAAGAAAATGGTTATTTTTTAGCTGGCTCAACGCATTTGTTCACATTTGGCAGCCTAAGTCTACGTAAATCTATTGTGAAACTACATGCTAAAATGCCATTGTGAAACTGTCACAAAAAATGCTTCCACTTCTATTTAGAATGACTAGCATTATCCAAACAGAAAAATAAGACAACATACCATGATGTGTACTTGAGGCTCCATTAAAGCGAAAGAGATCTTTTTAATCCTAGGATGGAGGTAGTACCATAAATACATCTTCTTACTTAAATTGTCAGACATCAGTGTTGCATTTTGAAAGTGCATCTGGTTTTATTCTTGAGCTTGAGAGCTAATGACACCAGGCTACAGTAATCACTGAAACACTTTTAAAGGACTTTCGTTTCTAGGCTTTTTTTCTTTATAGGGCATGGCTATAAAGATAATCTGTTTTTTCTCCCTTTTATTTTTTCCTCACTCCTTTGTTAAAAAACAAGCCATCCAGTTTTAGTATGAAGAAGAGTTCTTTAAAAAGTACCTTTCTTTCTCACCCTTAAGCCTCAAATAAAGGTTTTTGACTCAGCTCACATGGACTTAAATGTTCAGGTTCAAGATATTGCAGGAGACTTTTGGAACTGAATAGGTCAAGTGAGTAATTGCTTGCCTAGACTTGCCCATTTGATCTCTTTTTAATTCTCTCATAACTTTTTTTTCAAAGTGCAAAACCCTGCTTGCGTTTTGTTTAGATCTCTTTTTTGTATTCTAGAGCTCGTGATCTGAAAGCAGCTGTTCTGCTTGGTTTTTTGGTGTTGTGTGTCACATAATGTGTGGTTCCTGATGTCCTGTATAATTATATTTCTAGCAGAGCTTCCTTTGAAAAGTCCACTTGTCTGTCCAGGCTTTGATCTGCTTACTCTGCATGTTGGGTTAGTAAAAGTAGGCTGAGAGCGTAGTTACAGGAAACCTGTCAAAATGGCCACAACTGCAGTGAATGCAGCTCTTTCAGATAAATAAGGTCAAGAAAGTGCTTTTCCAAATCTTCCAGCTTTGTTCCAGTCAGGAGCTGGCATTTGCCCTGAGATTCATTTCTGTCAGATTTACCTGCTCTTACCTCGGAACAGGCTGCTTCCCTCTCTCAGCCTCATTATAAACGTCTAAAATGCATACTACTGTGTAAAAGACCATTGCAGAGAGTTTAGAAAGACATCAAGCATAGTGGAAAGGTGTTGAGATGACGGTCCTTATGGTTACATGGCCACTTGCCAAAGAGCTGATTTTATTTCCTCGTGCAGGCAGTTGTGGCCCTTCAGTCCAGAGACAAGAGAGGTGCAAGGTTTGTGTCTTGGCTGGGGAAAAGGCAAGATGCAAGATCACCCTCATATGTGACTGTGAGGAGTTCTAAGGAGGAGCGATTTGCTTTGTAGATTGGGGCTTGTAAATGCTGGAGGGGGGCTCCTCACCTGTCTTGGTGGTGGAGGGAAGTTGTTGCCCTTTCCAGGCATCGTTATCTGTGGTTAATGGGACGGAGGTTAGTTCCACTGACCAGCTCAGTGTGGTTTTGAAGGACCTTTTCACCCCTGCTACAAGCCTGCTGTGGAAAGGACTCAGTGCGGAGGGTTCCTCTGTTACTGATATATCTACGATGCTACAAAAAGATCCTTTTCTGTCTGATTCTTTCTGGGGTACTTAGCAGTGCGTGTGGCTGTCCTGCCTTCCCTGTCAAGGGAGGATGCAGGGAGGTCTGCCCCCCTCCCTGGCTGAGCAGTTGGAGCCATCAGCAGTGGGAAACACCCATCAGGGAAGAAAGGATTCAGAATGGTTTCCTAATACTTTTTATTTTTCTCTTTTCTTACTAGGTGAACGCTTGGCTAAGCCTGAAAGAGGCAAAATGCGAGTGCACAAAATATCCAACGTGAACAAGGCCTTGGATTTTATTGCCAGCAAAGGAGTCAAACTAGTATCTATTGGAGCAGAAGGTAAAGAAACCAGCTGATTTGTCTGGGCCCAAGCTGTGCTTAGTTGTTGCCTTTCTCTCACAGCAGCATGTGATTTCCCTTTGTGCCTCCCTAGCCCTTGTAGAATGGAGGAAAAAAGGGCATATATTAGGCCTTTACTCTGTATTTAGATCCCACCTTCACACCAAGCTGCCAAACCTGATTCCCTTTTGGGCTTATTGGTCAGGTCTTCCTGTTCTTCTCCTGATTCTCATGAATTAGGGAAAACATTGAGGAGTGGCAGAAACAAATTATTGGGATGTTTCTTTCTCAAATGAAGAAAAGTCTCAATTGAAGCATAGCAGCTGCTTGTATTTAGCTTGATGCAGAGCTAAAGGGAAGGAATCCCTCTTGCTGTAGGATATCCCATAGATAAAAGTCAAGTGTTGTCCTCAGCATAGGTCAAAGGCCCCAGAGCCCATTGTGGGCAGCACCAGGGACTCTCAAGACAAATTTGCAGATCATGCAGACAGCAGGGAGTTGTGTAGGATTTTTGTCTTTTTAGCAAAAATGGTGGGTGTTCTGCAGATATGTCCCCCAAACCTAGAAGGGTTTGCAGGTTAGTAAGATGATTTGCTCTTTTATAAACCGTAACAACTTGTCATCTTATCTGAATTGTATTTTCATGACACTTGTTTTCCTCTGCTCTGGACCTGTGTATGAGTCCAGCCCATGGACTTCATGTTGTCGCTGTTTCTGTGGAGACACTCTGCTTCTTTGGTATTTCTAGGTTTGTCTTTAGTGTCCATGGAAAATGAGGGAGGTTTGTTATCTCCATCTTACAGATGGAAATATGTGGTTTCTCCAGGGAAACTCATGACAGAGCCAGGAAATTAGCCCATGATACAGTTCTGGATGAGTATTCCTCCTCTGGGAGAGTCGCGGGGCTGCAGGGCTGAGTCCAGCCTCTTCCTAGCCCAGGAGGCCAGAGCAGTATTGGCATGCTGTTCCCAATTTTGGCCTTTCAGGCATGCTCTTGTCTCCAAGACACATGCCCATTCTACAGTCTGCTTGTTCTGTGTCAGATGAGGCAGAGTACCGCAGCTGCTGCAGGTGCTTATGTTTGCCTTACCAAGACCTTTAACTCAATATACTGCTTTAACTTTATGGAGACTGCAAAAATTTGGGACTAGTGCCCAGGGACATGGAAGACATTTCTTTACTGCAAAATACAAGAGGTGAATGGCCCAATGATACTGACATTTTGTATGTAAAGCTTTTCTTCCATTTTCCCAGAGAAGCAACCTGAGTGTTGCTGGCCCTGAGTACACTTTATGCAGCACAGATGTATATCTGAGGTGATTTTGTGCCCTTACAAAATAGACTGATGCATCCAGTGTCTGATATGATAGTCCGTATCTATATGGGACCCTTTTCAAACTGTAAGAGATGACCTGCCTTAAACAGCTCCTGCTATCATTTGGTTCTCGAACAGACATTTGGATCCTTCTGGGAGACTAGAGCATCCATAGAACATATCCTCCCTGCTCTATTCTCTTTTTTTTTTTTTTTCTGGTTCTGCTCTCCTTAGCACTAGTTTGCCTTTTCCTCTCCTTCCACTGGATTTTTCTTTTATGATCTCTGCTCCTGTATCAGCTGTGACTGTACCCTCATAGCACTTAAAAGTCATTTGCAAGTAAAATGGTCTATGACCAAAGATCTCCAGGGCCTAGTTATTCTGTATGGATTCATAGCAGTTGCCCTGTTCAAAAATAGGCTGTGAGGTGCCATTTTGTGAGAGAAGCCATGATTTATATCAATCTGAACAGTGATCCTGACCTCCCCTGCCAAATGTTCCTGGCTTTCCTTTGTCCTGGTTCCCATGTAGCAACATGGTGAACCCACATGGTTTTCTTTACACTACAAAAGGTAGCATGGCACTGAAATATGGACCAAGGTTAGGTTGGGTTTTTATACAGAGTGCTTGGGCCTGTGCTGTGATGCCAGCTCAGGCCATGTAAATATGATCACAGTATCCAGCCCAGACCTAGCCCGGATGTCACCAGGAAGTATAACCTGCTGCAGGGCCTTCTGCCCAGTCCATCCAGGTACTTGGGGTACAGTAAATTACACATCAGCTATAAAAATGGACTTTTACTTTGAACAGCACAGCAATAACTCTGTCCATGGAAGGGAATATAAGCCTTCCTGGAGCATGAATTTTAAGGGCTTACTTTCAGACTTTAAGAAGACATCATGCAACAGTAAAGCAGAAGATAAAAGCCAATGAGGCAGTCATAATGCTGCACTAAGAAAATGAGCTGTAAATGCTTCAGTCAGGTTGGACTGATCTAGGAAGTCTTCCAGGTGGCTTTTTCCCAGAGGAGAAAACCACCCTCCAGCAGCAGTGTGGATAGGGGAGTGCACTCCTTAACCTGAGGTGGATTGCTCCATCTCTGGGTATCTGCATAGGGTTCTGTGCAAAGCGCCTGCTGCCCATCTGTTGTTCTCTGTATACATTAGACAAATGGCATTGGGCATCAGTGTCCTGGCTTTATTATTACTTTTTTGTGGTTAAAAAATAAGGTCCAGAAAGAATGCCAAGTAGGCTCTCAGGTTGGCTTAAGCCTTGTGAAACCTTGTGTTTAATCAGAGTTAAAGCCAGCAAAAATCTTTTCTGGGAATTTATCTCACATTTCATCAAATAAAGATTCCTCTCTGCTGTTTATAAACCAAACTCTGCAGCCATGTCCTAGTGATCGACAACCAGAATTGAAGAGAATTTCCTACACACAGCACGAGTGCCGGACATATTCCATGTCCATGTTAAGTGGAGGATGAACTAAGCAAACAGAATAAGCAAGAGTTAAGAGCTGCTTTTTACAACCATCTTTTACTATTAACAATTCAAGATGATTCTAAACATCTTTGTTTAGCCAGAGTCCATAGGATCAAAGCAGTTGTGGCGTACGGCAGATCTGTGTAAATCTGGATCAAGGAAGGCCCTAGCCTGGTGCAGGTTCCAAATGGTTTTTCATCTGCTTTTAAATCTCACTGTCATCTGACACTTCAGGAACCTTCTTTTGCTGTAATAGGTTCCATACTGGTGTCAAATGCTCCTAGGATTTAACAGATTGAATAGGTCAAGTATGTGACCCTAAGACTGTTTTATTTGCACCTCTAATATTCATAGAAGGTTGCTGCTTTCTTAGGCAGATGTGGCTCTGTTCAGCATAAATATAGTTTTGGATGGACTGATCCCCATTCTCACCTGGGCAAGTGAAAGGAGAAAAGAAACTTAGAGATTTCAACAATTGGAGAAGTCCCATCTGAGCAAAACACCTACTGAAGCCCCAGGCAGAGCAAGCATATGTTTGACAGTGGAAAGAGGGGGAAGATAAGGCCTCTAAGCATCAGTGACTGAAACAGCATTGTATTTGTCCCTGTCTCCTCCCAGCTCACAAATAGGGAGCTGAGATGTATACCCCCATCATCAATGCCAGCCATCTGTCCTAAATCTCCCTGGACCATCATTAGCAACATGTTTACTGAAGACGGTGGCATGGATGCTCCTTCTAGTTTACTTGGCTTTTGTTAGGATAAACAAAATGCAGAGCAGCCTTAATTTAGCTCTATCTCTTCAGTTCCCAGATCATAAAGCTATCCTGCCAGTTGTTCATCCCCTGCAACTCCTCCTCTCCGTGGGGTAACCAGAGGCAGTGCTCTTATGGGCAACTCAGAAGTAGTTCAGGAGGATAACAGTTTTTTGATTCTGTTTCTTACTACCAAGGCCAGGGTAGAAAAGTAAGCTAAATCATTTTTGCATTTTTTCGAAATAAGTTCATGCATTTAAAAAAGGTGATGGCATTTTAAAAGCTATATCTATGTAGCCAGCCAGTCTTGCTCATAAGGACTGAGTATTTTTCAGGCCCTTAATTGGCTGTCAAGCAAATGGATGAGAGTACTGTAGCTTTTGCATATTTTGTTTGTGGTATTTGGTACAATGATGGGAGCTGAGTGGAAGCATATTCACTGGGGCAAAAAATTTCCTTCCAGTGGATGCAGATGCCTCATCAGCTTTAGCCAGCAACTGATCCAGCCCCAAGTTGAATGTAAATCACATTAATGACATGTACTTGCTGCTGCTGTTGGAGGAAGTGCAGACAACACTTACAGAAATCCTGCCCAGCAAGAGCGCGTGGAAAGCACGGTCAGGCAGAAGATACAGTCTGATTATTAGACTTTTAATGTGTGAGCTGCTCTTACATTACTGAGCCTTACTTACATCAGTGGGGAACAAACATGGTATCTTCAATTAAGCATTAAATTGTTCTAGTTCTGTAGTGTTACATTCAACTTTTTACAATTCCTTTGGAGTTTCTTTCTCTTCATCACGAGGAAGCAGGAGCTTCATGCAAACCTGTTTTGCAACCATGTTTTTCAGTTTTGTTTCTTGGCCAGATTCCAGTATATTAGGAGACTGGCAGCAGCTGAAGGGATCCTAAAGGAAAAGGAGATTGCCATTGGGCAACACAGGGATGGAAAACTGAGTGAGTGAGGGTCAAAGAGCATATAGCCTTTCTGATCAGGTTGGTTGACTTTGTAACCACGTTGCCAGGATAAATTTTTTAGCTCTAGAAATGAAAAATTGTTGCCCACTTCTAACAAATAATAACATCAGTTATTTAAAAGAAAAAGAAAAAAAAAAAAAAAAAGGACTGGGGATTGTAGGGTTGGTTAAGTCTGCATCCCATGATGGTTTACTCACTAATCTCACTGACATCAGTATCTGCTTGGTAGGTGGTTGGTTTTCCCTGTGTCCAGAAAAATAAAATTATAGGTAGAGATGAAGTGGTGGAAATATTCTAGACTTCTTCCGGAGCAGCTTTGTTTTAGTGCACTGCTAAGGAAGAATCGGACATGGGAGCAGGGGGCACACATCTTCTTTTTGAATAAGTAATGCGATGAAGAGGGCTAGGTGAGAAGAGGTCATGGAAACATAGAATGCTTGAGGTTGGAAGGGACCTTAAAGATCATCAAGTTCCAACCCTCCTGCCATGGGCAGGGACACCTCCCACTAGACCAGCTTGCTCAAAACCCCATCCAGCCTGGCCTTGAACACCCCAACAGGGATGTTTATAAAAATGGAATTTGAGAACGTGACCAGAGCATAGTGCAGAGTTCTGGTGCCACATTAACAGCTTAATGCTGTCTGGTTTTATGTAAGTATCTTGACCTTTATTTCCAATTAAAATCCATGGAACAGTAATATTAATTACCTGTTTCATCTCACTGATTGATTTATTAGTGTTCATAAAGCATTTTCAACATTAAAATATTGCTGTCAAATTTTAATCTAGTCCATTAAAATAAAGAGCTTGATTTAGTTTCAGACCTTAAATATACCTTTGGGTCCTCCTGCCAGCTGCTGTAGTCTTGACAAGCACTGGGGTTTAAGTTGTTGGCTCTTTAATTCTGCACAAACCGATGCTCCATCAGGTCTCTGTCTGTATTCTTAAATGCAGAAAGGAGTGGACACAGGGGTTTACTGCAATAGAACAAGGTGGCGTTTCTGGTTTTCTGTCTTTTAAATCTGTATATCCCTGATGTCAAAGCACAGCAGAAATTATCCTTCTAATTTACACTGCAAGTTGCACCACATGTATCGCTAAATCACAAGCTTGTAGTACAGTACTATGTCTTCAGTAGTACAAAAATGGTTTCTGGCAGCCTTGTTAGGACTTGAATTATTCTACATTCAAACAGTAGGTTAATTTTAACCCTTTTTGTACTGAAAATACTCTTGTAGCTTGTCAGTTATTTGATAAAGATCCTTCTGCCATACAGGAACCTGCCAGAGAATGAGTAGGAGAAGGCAGCTTGGCTAGTTTCACTGTCTGAAAGAGTGAAGGCTGTAAATTTTATAACATGTATGAATAGTTTGTGTGGAACTTTTGTAGATGCTGAGGGGGATCAGCGCTTGAGCCCCAGCTGCTCACCGTTTGCACTGCTTGGCACTAATCTATACATGGTGGAAGCCCCTTTCTGAGCCAGCATCCCCCCAGCGACTCCCCCAGAACCTAGATCCCCCATCCAAAACAGATCATACCTCACACACAAGCAGTCACTTTCTAAAACCTCCAAGTTGTTGACCCTTGCTGATTTATATTGTGGAGTCCAATGAGCAATAAAGCACAATCTGCTTAACATCTTAGTTTATATTATGGTCTGCTTAGGCTGGTTAGCATGAATCTCAGCTTCCTCTTCAAGCAGGATGCTTGTACTTTGAGGAATGCTCTGTTGTGTCTTGTGGCAATTATATGACTGAAAAAAAGTGCTGTAGAGGTGTTCTGGTGTATATAGGCTTGTTTGGAATTAAAATGTTGATGTTTCTTGGTTTTCTTAGTGGTAGCTAGTTCATTCGCATGACAGAACCAGCTGTTGGAGCTCATCTTCACTGGGAAGTCTCTTTGGTTCTTCTGGTATAATTACGCTGGGGCAGTTATATAGGTGACTTGAAGTAGGTATTCCAGAGTAACAAAGGAAGGCTTTTCTTTTTCCCAATTTGGTTTATGTGGCTTCTGAGCGATAACAATTAAACCTGAACAAGATTTTTTTCCCCACACAGTTCCTGTGGGGAATTGCATTGATCTAAATTATCCTTGTTCCTGGTCTTTTGGATCATCATTGTCTGTTTTATACTCAATATTGCACTGCAAGAGAACCAGTCTGATTACTGGGTACTACTGGGCAAGACTGTGCTATACCAGCAGAGCATCTGGGGAGGCGGGAAGAACAGTTTTCAGCTGGAATTCCAGTTCTCCCACCCGCAAAAGCAAATTCTCCCCAGTACTCCTGTTGTACTAGGATTTGTACTTGCAACTTGATGTCTTCTATTTCTTCTCTTTTTTTTTTTTTTTTTTCCATAGAAATCGTGGATGGCAATGTTAAAATGACTCTTGGAATGATCTGGACCATCATCCTTCGTTTTGCCATTCAGGATATCTCAGTTGAAGGTAAATTTTAGTTCTTTCCAGACGCTGTTCAACAATGAACTGGGTTAACTAAATGGCTTTGCCACTGTAAAGTCCCAGAATGTGCTCTTAGATGAGTCACTTTAAGGTCCTAGGGAGCAACCCTTCCCAAGCTGCCCTGTCATCTCACTGACATTTCTCACCAAACTCAGGTATACTGAGAAGAGTTTTTCACAGCCTCTTCTTGAAAGAGATTTTAAGAGCAGCTCAAAAGGATGGCTATGCCTGAAAGCCAACTTTGATGTTGGAAGCTATTGCATTTCTTGCAGGCTGATTCAGGGACTAGCACTGAAAATGGACCTATCTCTTACAAGTCCTATACTCTCCTCTCTAATCCCCAAAAGCTATTTCCTTATTACAGAACCTCATTAAGAAAATCTTATTAACAAAACTATCCCAGTAGACTCTTCCAAACAAAGAATTTTCTGACAAGTGAAATTAAATAAAGCACAATTCAGTGCAGTCTCTGCTGAAGAGGAGTTGGTCATGTTTTTCTAGCATATGCTCCAGAGACTCCTGCTTTCTAAGAAAATGAGCTAATTGGTGTGCTTGCTTGCTTTCTTTAGAGACATCTGCTAAAGAAGGACTTCTGTTATGGTGTCAGAGGAAGACAGCCCCCTACAAAAATGTAAACATCCAGAACTTCCATATCAGGTGAGTTACAGGCAAGATCTTAGCTTTACAATCTGTGTTATTTCCATATGTCTCTTGTTATGTCCAACAATGTTCCTGACAGACCTCCCAAGGCAATGCAGATGCATGTTACACAGTAACAATGTAGTCCAGAAAGACACCTAAGAAACTAAAGGCAAAGATTATAAGAGGATCCAAGTGCCTACATCCCAGTTCCTCATTCTAGTTACAGTTGCTGCTTTCGTTAAGTTCTTCAGAGCATTAAATCGTCTGAGAGCAGTGTATATGCCCAAGCTAAGCAAGACAGCTGTTGCTCTATGGAAACTCAGAATGCTTTAGGAGCCATGAAATAAGGGCTGCACCAGAAACTTTGTAGTATGGCAGAGTTGGGAATGGATGAGTGGTTTTCTTCCTCTGCTCTTAGTATTTCCAAATTGGCAGATGTTACAGTGAAGATTCTGCATAACAGTGCTTTTTCCAGCATGTCTTGGAGAGCTGTATGAACCATATAAATTTAAAGCACTTTTTAAAGAGCTTAAGTGCCATCCGTATAGCCACCCACTATAGATAGTGGGACTATCTATAGGCATTTGTCTTTTTCCTAAGAAAGGTTCCTTCTTTAGGTCTTGTATCTACACCTTTTTTCAACCCCGAGCTCTACACCTGTCTTTGCATGCCCCACAGGACATGCACAGAGAGTTCAGCACAGACAATGGGCAAAAAGGAGGTGGCAATGCTAAAGACAAATCCTAACTACAATGGATCTTTTTAGGGATTGAAAGAAATCTTTATTGCAGTTTCATGCAGGTACAAGACATGCCTCCTTCCCAGCAGTTACAGAAGCGCTGTTAGCCAAAAACTAAACCAGAATTAGATGTCCTGCTGTCTTGGTGCCTTTCTTCATGCTCATGCTTGTCACCATGTCCCTCCCTGGCTGAGCACTGTTCATTGTGCTCTTTTCTGTCTCTCTTGTAGTTGGAAGGACGGCCTTGGTTTCTGCGCTTTAATTCATAGACACCGTCCAGAGCTCATCGACTATGGGAAGCTACGAAAGGTACAACACAATCTGTTTGTCAGACCAGATGCTTGGCTCCTTGAAAATAAAGAGGGAGAAGAATTAGCTTGATAAACATAATTGGAGAACTTGAGCACAAGCTGGCAGTTGCAGGATTGGGGGGGAAGGAAGGAGGGATGAATCAGTACATTCAGGCTTCTTAGTCAAGCGTGAACTTAATGAGCTTCCTGCTTGACTTTCCCTGCTTTCAGACTCCTTTATATGAGACACGTGCCCCCCCAGTCCCAGCTGATGAGCAAATGCTGGCAAATTCATTAACACCAAATGTGAGACTAGTTCTGTGCTAATGTCACAGAATAGCAAGTCAAATCAGACTTAACATTTCTGTGGAGAGTTGGATATAAACCGGTTACTTGGTGTTCAAGCTCATTGAAGGGGTCTGTGTGCCCTCACTGGACACTTGTCACGTGCTTCCAGCTTAGCACTGAGCCATCTGCAGTACTGGGCTTCTCCTAGCATGTAGGTATCAGGTGCCAGAAAAGCATTTGCCATAACACTCAACTTTACTTTAAAAATTGTCACTGGTAACATGGTATCTCACTGCTCCAAAATTTGATTCCTGTGTGTCTTGGAGACAAAATTGCTAAGTGGATGATGAGACTGAGTGTTCAGTGGTATGTACTACCAGCAGTGTCTTGAGCCCAGCAGGGCGATGGAAGACTAAACTGAGTTCTCATCCTACTGGCGTTCCTGCAGTCTGCTGAGATCCAGTTTCATTATATCCGTGCACGTGTGGACTGAAATGTCACCAAGAGCGTAATTCATGTGTCGTTACTGAGGCTAACACACAAAAAGTTTGGCCATCTGATCCCACAGGCTGGATATTATGAAGTGCATACATGCTCGATGTTAGCTGGGGAAATAAACAGAGAAGCCCATTACTAATGGACCTGGGCTCTCAGATCACTGTGCAAATAGACAATATGTAAATGAGTTAATCAAATTAGCTATATCCTCGAGGCGGCAAATTGTACAGTGCCTGCTCTGCTTTTCAGTAACCTTTTAGATCTTTACTGTCTTGCAGAGCAGTCAATTATATTATCTGATCAGTTTTAGTGTCTGGAGTCAGCACATGATGAATAAACAGTGGGGAGAGACTGTACCTGTTTACATAAACAGCAGCAATAAAAAAAGGAATTATTGGAGCTATGTTTTCAGTGCCTGATCTTGGGAAAATAAAAGCAGCTGAGCAATGTGTGTCTGACAAATCCAGCCACGTAAATGCTACAGTGCTTTCTGTTATCAACAGAGGTGTCAGCCAAACCAAAGAGAAATGAGAGTGAGGGAAAGAAATTTATTTGGTCATATTGCCCGCAGGCTTTTTAAGGTGAATGGGAAGGTGATTATCCTAGCCAAAATTAATGTAGATGGGAAGGGATTTGTCCTTGTTGGATTAAGGTTAAAGGGGACCAGTGTCTTGTTCTCAGCTTGTCTTTGATCCCATCCTTCATCAGGTTCCCTGCCTTCCTACATTGTTCTGACTCTTTCTGTATCATTTTTATTGTTGTTCTGCCTCGATTACTCTAAAGGCATGAGATTAAATGAATGTTTGAGAATTCTACCGTAGCTGAAATCCCAAGCAAATAGCTGGGAAGAACTTAGCTCAGAGCCTAGCCTCTAGCTCTGGCAGTTGACGTGTGTTGAAATGAAGTTGCCTTTTTAATGTTAGATCTTTGAGCCCATATGTAGAATGTATAAACACAGCACCTTCATAAATACAGTATTTGCCTGGACTATTTCTATCACTTGCTTCCTCCTTTATTGCTTCTTTCTCCTCCCTTTGGCTCTGATCAACTGATTCTTGCCCTTCGCCTTTGAGCTTACTTCCCCTCTCCCCCTTCCCTCAAAAACAAGCAAGCAAACAAACAAACCCCAACATTTTGAATCATCTCTGGTTCTTCAGGGGATTTATTTTACAGAAAAAGACATGAGAAGGGCCCCTGAGAAGCAGCCATCCCGGTGGATAGTACACCAGAGGTCCACCTCCAGGACTCTTCCAACTCTAGGGAGTGATTAATGGCATCTCAGCTGTGTGTGTATTTCTGTGTACACATGTATGTATAAGATGGAGAGGTGAACATCAGTCCAAGCTGCCAAGAGGTCTGTATTGTACCTCCTGTTTGAGCAGCATTCTTGTGCAGTTTTAGTTTTTTTCTGCTCCTTCACAGAGTCTGTGTCTATGCTACAGACCATGTATTGGTAGTGTATGCTAGCAAAAGGTAGCTGCATGTCTTCTTCCCAAAAGTTAGCAACTTCTTTAGTCAGCATGGTTTTGTATTGAGTTTATGTTCATAGCTATTTTTCCTAGTCCACCCAGTTTGGTGTCAGTGATTCCCTGACACCATAACTACTTACTTGGTTAGATGGTTTCTATTCAGTGCAGGTCTATCTGCTATTGTTCAGCTCACTGTAGATGAGATCTCAAGGTTCAGCTCATAGTCTGCATGTGAGAGATATGCAGAAGACAGGGTTTCCCTTCTTCTTTTTACCCCCAACTGTAGTCAACTGTGAGCCACATCTAAGATCTTTTTATCAAGTGCAATCGTTGACTGATGGCTCAGACACCCCCTCATACACCACAATCCCTATAGAAATGTGGTCTGTGTGCTGCTGTGTTGGATGCATTTATTACAGATACTCCTGAAAACATGAGTTGTACCAATGGATTTCTTTCCTAGTGTGTTCAACTCTGGCAGATATAGTAAGTGTTTGCTCTCTCTCAATTTTCCTCCCCCTCCATCTTCTTTCCTGATTGCTACTTAATAGAAGATTTTTTTTATGTCACACTGCAATAATTGCCATGGCAACCTTGCGTGCTGCAAGGACTTGGAAACAGCTGGAGGAGAAGAGAAGGCTCCCCATGTGAGTTAGGGTCGTGGTGAAAGAGGAGGAGCCGCCATAGTCTTTAGTCAGCAAAAGCAGAAAACATGCCAGGTGGGCGTCTGTTTTGGGCAGGTTTGCTATCTGCCACCATTAAAACAACTTAATTCCTCTATGGACAAACTATAGCTTTCCTTGTGTTTGGCCCAGGTAGAGACTGGCAAACTACTGCTCTTCTGCCATCTCTATGTTCACATAAGCAGAGTGGGAACCAAGACATCTCAGCAGAACCTCATCTGCGTCAGTGCTCTTCTAGGGTGTGTAGTTCAGCTGTGGAAGGAATCAGGGGACAAGTGACTTGGCTTTTGTTGTCTCTGCTGCCTTTTGGGTCCCTAAAGCATGCCTACAGCTGTGGTGCTGCACTGCAAAGCTTGGAGCTGCCAGGACAGTCTTTACTACTTTATCCCTTTTCATGGGAGTCAGATAAAACAGGCCATTTGAAATCACGATTAGCTGGTGTATGATGGGATGGAACTGAAAGCGGTGGAGTTGGAGAAATTTCATAGGGCTCGAGACAGTATTGTAGTCTTGGGCAAGCCCTCAGGGAAACCCCTACAAAGAATCATAGACTCATAGAATGGTTTGGGTTGGAAGGGACCTTAAAGATATCTAGTTCTAAACCCCTTCTCTGAGCAGGGACACTGAAGTATCACCTTTGTGATACTGTCCTGTCCGTGAGGGGTGAAGCTTATCCCACAGAGAAACAGGGTCTTGCTCAAGGTTTAGCTCTCTGCTCATCTTAGAGCTAGTCTTGGACTTACATAGCTTGTTTTCAGTAGCACTATCTTTAGCTTTGTTCCCCAGGAGACTATGTGATCACACATCTTTCTTACATATGAAGTAGAAATCTGCTGGCTTCATCTAGGTGAGTCTCCAGTTTCCCGCATGTTAAGACTCCCAGCCCTTCCTTTGGGAGTGCCCGAGCCCAGTAAGTTTTCCTATCAGGAAACCTCGCCCTACTTCCAGCTTAAAATTCCTTTTTAGCCTTTGGCAACACTGCTCCTGGAGCTGTTACTTGCAAACTGATAGGAAAGCTATCAGCAGTGAGATTGCTCCTCCCTTTCCTCCAGGAGTGGCTGACAGATGTTCAAGCAGCTCATTCAGATGGGTCTGTGCTAAGAAAGGTCTGTGTTAATAAAACACTCTGTCAGGGTGTTAGCAATGCCATGGTGGTCATGTCATGGTCAGCATACATTGAAATTTGGTACACAGTGGTGGCATTTCTACAGAAGTAGAAAATGGCACATGATCTAGGGGAAAATGGCAAGGGAGCTGCCACTTGGCATTTTTGGATTCTCCTGCACTCGAGTGAAAGAAAGGCTGTTACTTTTCCTTTCTAAATGGAGCTAAGGCCCTGTTTACACTTAGTGAACAAAGTATGTTGTATATTGAGAAGCTACTCTCTCCTTCTCAAGTAAGGCTTTTGGTTACACTCCTGGTTCATAGAGGTTTCTCCACAGCAGGCACAGGAGACATGTAGGCTGAAGTTGAAATGGTACCAGCCTCTAATTCCACAGCATAGGGTGGTTTCTTGTGACCGGAGGATAGTACAAATCATATCCAGACGGCTGTCAACTAATACCCTCAGGTCCTTTTCTACCGGGCAGCTTTCCAGCCACCCTTCACCAAGCCTGGAGCGTTGCATGGGGTTGTTGTGACCCAAGTGCAGGACCTGGCACTTAACAATCATTATGTTTGAATGCTGGAAACAATTTGCAGAGGCCTTTCATTTCCAGTGACATCTGCGTTTCATATTCTCTTGTATGGCTCTTTAAAATCTAGTTACCTTTGTGATATGACTCATGATGTGATAAGTCACATTTAACTTTGTTTAGGATTTGATTACTGTGTATTGATGTCTGTATCTGAAGTGCATCCTGCCACAGCAGAAAGTTACTATGTAGAGGAA
Source organism: Gallinago jamesoni (assembly GCA_025769975.1). NCBI lineage: Eukaryota > Metazoa > Chordata > Aves > Charadriiformes > Scolopacidae > Gallinago > Gallinago jamesoni. The sequence continues at coordinate 28,878,440 of JAOQGH010000040.1, forward strand.
TAGAAATAGAAGGAAATGACAAGTCCTGTGCAGTGACTAGGAGGAAGAGCAATGCTCAGACAAAACGGGGGTTTATAAATATATTTATTTTGTGGAGATTTGTTGAAACATTTCTCTTCCTCCCACTCAACTGGTGTTCAACAAACTGTACACTAGCTAAGGACAGCACCCGTTGCAGATGTTGTTACTATTTTAGTATTGCTTAGATGTTCTAACAGATACACAGCTCTGCAGTTCTTTAAAATGGAAGTTGCAAAGCTAATATAAGCATGACATGTAAATGTGAGATATGGCCATTTACTATCAGTATGATGTGAAGCTAATTTTACTTTAAACTAGGTTCTAGAGAAAATGTATTATTCCTTCTTGTTGCAAGTGCATGGATTATATGTTAATTACCATATCATGAGTCTCCAGGCTCTGCTTCCAAAAAGAGGCTAATTATTTCATCCTACTACATGAGGATTCATACATAATTTTGTCTGGACCAGCACAGTCACCCAAACCAAACCAAGCACAATAGCTGTGTTTTGAAAGAAATGCTATGTACCTTGTTACAAGTTGATATTGATGCTCTGGCTCTGTTTCTTTCCCAGGATGATCCTCTCACTAATCTAAACACAGCTTTTGATGTGGCTGAGAAATACCTGGATATTCCCAAGATGCTGGATGCAGAAGGTAAAGTAGAACCCAGTGGCTTTTAACTTGCTTCTTCTCAATAAATTTCCCACGTCTTCTAGGTGGATCTGTATTGTACAAGAATTCAATAACCGCTGAATGCTCCCTCCATGGCCACATACTAAATGTATAGGGAAGAAGTTACAATGGAACAATGAATCACATGTTTTTCCCTTTTCCTCCTGTGCCCCTCAGTCTTCTGGATCTGGTGTGGAGATCTTAACCTGGGGTTGACACACTGGGCAAAGATGAGTAACACCTGGCTACATCCACTGCTGACTAAAGTATTCCCTTTCAAGAATCAGGCGTAATACTGAGTTAATGGGTAGTGCAGGACTGCATTCCTTTTGCTCCAGAGTATTTTTGGGCTCTTTCTGACATTGCTGGTGACCTTCCTTTTTGGGGCATGATACTAGTATTATAAACTGCTTCTTCTTGACTACTCAGAAGTGTTGGGTATGAAGCTCCTTCACTAACTGGGTCTGGAGACCAAGGCAGAGTTTCATGTTGATCAGAGGTGCTTTTGCTACTGACTGTGACTGCTTCCCTGAGGCCACTGGGATAGCAAGGATTACTTTTCAGAGCCTTGTCAGGACCAGCTCGGCAATAGGCTTTGAAGACTGTAACTCTGGAGTAGAAACAACAGCCTGAAATAGTTCACTGGTTGTTGGCTGTTTGCCTGAAGCCAGCTGGTTTCAACAGTAGAAGCTGTATTTCGGGCTAGGTTTGGACAGCAGAAGCAATTAAAGGCCTTTGTTAAATAAGAGAGTGAGAGGAACAGGGGGGAAAGTGGGGAAAGGACAGCTGAACCCAGTGAACCTGTATTTGGGTAACTAGGGTGTTCCTATTCTGAGGTAGTATTTCCCATCCCCAGAGATGAGTCTTACTTTCCCTGCATTCATCATGCTGAGGTCACAACAAATCATGAGGTTTCTGGAGTAGATTCAAGTGCTTCCTACCATTCTGTAGGAAATGAAGCCACCGCCAAAATTAGTGGATCTAGCTTGATCTCAGCAAAGCTAGCAGTGATGAAGATGGCCCCATGCAGGAGGTCCCATTGCTCTTTCCTGATCACTCTCCTCCCTCATTGAGTGGAGCTAACATGTGTTCCTCCACAACATTAATTCCGATCTGTAGAGGTGTTGAGTTTCCTCTGCAACTAATGAAAGGGCCTTTTGAAATTCAAGCCATCATTGTGTTGAAGTGGAGGATGGGAACATGGAAAGGAAGGGAGAAAGGATCTTTCCTGAAGAACTGCATGGAGGAATTGCAGTATAATACATCTAAAAAAGCCATGTAAACCTGCTGCCAGTTTGGATTGATTCAACCCACCATTCACAGTAATGTTCTCATGATGGGGAATGCTGTGATGTGCAAAATGCTGATGTATGGGTGCGTTAGCCTGGCCTGACCTTGGAAGCAATTTTATCATGAGGGAGGGGAACCAGGAGGATGATCCTGGCTTCTGAGACATATCTTCTGGGGAATGCTGGGAAGCCCCGTGGAGTTGCTATGACAAGCATAAACCCCAGCAGGCCTCCTGGACAGTTGTGGTTCTCCCTCTTTCTTTCCTCCCATCAGTTGATTATGCTCTTAACGTGAGGTTTTTTTTGACAGACATTGTTGGAACTGCCCGTCCTGACGAGAAAGCCATCATGACCTATGTTTCTAGCTTCTACCACGCCTTCTCAGGAGCCCAGAAGGTATCGCAGGATTCCAAGCTCCCTCCACAGAGCACACCTGGTGCCGTTGCTAATGTCCAAACCTTTTTTTTTCTTTCTCTCTCTCCTCTCTAGCTACGGGCATCTTTATTATTATGTTCTTGGTAGAGTTGGCTGTTGGTTCAAAGGGGTGCCCCAGATATAATATGTGAGGCAAGGGAGCCAGGAGTCCCATTTCCCTATAGTCAGTGTTACTTCCAGTGGCACTTATGTATGCCAGTACCTGGGCACACACACAAATCCAAGGGAGCGGGGAGCTCTGCCTTCTCCATTTGCCTTCCAATCTGCTGCCTTGATGGCCGAGGACCTGTACCCCTTGGTCCTGGGAAATCTGAGCTAGGATGCTTGGTCTCACAAAGGTGGAGACCACCACATAGATTCTCTGCTCAGCAGGACCCTGCAGCCTGCCCCCATTGGAAACAATGCTGACACCTATTCACTTTTTTTTTTTTTTACCTTTTTCAAGGATGAAGCAACAGAGCTGACTTAGTGGTTTTATGAAGGGTTCAGTGAACACCCAAAGCTTTATCTTTTACCTTGCATATGCTGCAGGTTCCCGCGCCCTTGCTTCAAGGTCTGAACCTGCTGCTTTCTCCAGTTGTACCACAAATTCAGCCCCAGTTCACCTGGGGCTTGCAAAGCATGTCTAACAAGTACATCCGTGCGGATTTTGCAAACAGAGCCTTACTTATCATGACTGAGATGCCTGGTTTTGTTCATTTATTTCCTTTTTACCTCTTTCCATTACCCACCGTGCTGGAAATCGGGCGGTTGAGTCCTTGCTGTGTCTGGCTTAGCTATTTTCCCATTGGTCATGGAGTCACGTTAAGGGACACGTTTTGTGGGTGAAAGCATCTCTCGCCAAAGCCATGCCGGCGCCTGTGCTGGAGTGCCGTAGGAGCAGGCGGTGCGTGTTGCAGCAGAGCAGATACTGTGTAGGAAGCTCACTGCGTAGGAAGGCTCTGATCTCTGGCTCCTCGGCACAGAAAGGCCTTGAACGCAGGCGTCCAAGCCTCCAAACAGACTATTTGCATCCTTGGGCCAGGCCCCCGGACCGCAGGTGTGAAGGTGCAGAGCCCGGATCCCCAGCTTAGGATCCCCCTGGATTTGGGGGGTGGTTGGGAGGGAGGGGTGCCGCTTTGAGCCACAAGCCAACGCTGCTAGCCACCTTCTGATCCGAATTCCCAGCTCTCCGCATGGAAATCTGTTTGGCCTGTCCTGCAATGCATGATGGGAAGTTTTCTCCCCCTCTCTCACGCCACCCATGACTGTTTTGTTTTATTCTATGTGCTGCTTCTTACTTTATCCTTTCAACCTCTTTTCCTTCTCTGCACAGATATTATAGGCACGCTAAGGCCGGATGAGAAGGCCATAATGACCTATGTCTCATGTTACTACCACGCCTTCTCAGGGGCGCAGAAGGTGAGACTTTACCGCTAACAACCCCCTCCCCGGTCCCCTGCCCTGCCCACTGCTCCTCTCCACTGAGGAAGGTGCCAGACCCCCGTCCGCCCCGGGGTGTTTGCAGGGAAGCTCCATGCATCCAGCGATGCGCTCGGATGCGCCATCTCTAGTCTTGCTGGAGAAGCAATGTAAACCTCCTTTCAAACAGACTTGAGCTGCTCCTTCCCCCCAGATTCACACCCCAGTGGTGGAGAAAGCATTTGGTAAAGCCTGAATCGAAAGATGAATGAATGTCTGCTCTGACAGAGTCCATACTCTTTCAGGGACTAGTGGGCATCATCCTGTCCAGGCGATGCGCCTCCAGAAGTACCAAATCAAATCAGCCTGCTGCAGGGAATCACAGCCTGCCCCTCTTGAGCTGCCATCCTGCCTTCCACACTCAGCCCCCGGCTAGGTCAGTGGTCTTTTCCTAGGCTGAATCATCTGTGAGCTGGTTACATAGCACTTTTGTGCTTCAGCCACAAAGTGCACTCCTACCAGGCCTTGAGCTTTCCCAAACTCATATGCTTCTCCATTCCTTGCTTCTCCCTAGTCATTCTCCTCTGTTTCCCAAACCACCTATATGTTTTATTTCTCTTTCCTCTGCTTTGCCCATTTCCATAAGTTCAGTCCTTCTTCCTCTGCTTCCTCTTTACTCCAGAGTCTCTTAAGCTGACATCAGGACGTTTGTCCTCAGAGGAACCAAATAGTCACAGTTCGCCTTTGGGCAAACTTTCTCCAAAACAGCAATTTCCCTGCAGTCCTTTGAATAGAAGAAAAAGGTCCATCCTTTCATCCCATGCCATAGCTTGGCTGGGCTGCAGCCTTTCCACAAGATCACTGGTAATTTCAGATTGTAGGCTTCGGAGTGATAAAATCTGGAGTTCAAGACTGCATTCTTCGTGTTATGAATAGATGTAAAATATCCGTTTCCCCCAGCCACAACTTCTTTCTCTCACTAGGCCTTTTCTATTTGAGACCATGTGTTGCCCAGCTTGGGGGCTAAGTTGACTCCAGGAAGAGTCCATCTCTTTTGTACAGAGCATTGCTGATGGGCACAGCGTTGTTGCAGACACCATGCTGATGCAGGCTTTCAGAGGGGCAAATGCAGGCAATAGGTTCCAGGGAGCAGCTCTAGTTTTCAAGCTTTTTGTTCTCTGCCCTGTTTCATATAAATTATGTGATACAGTCTTGTTTCCAAGGAACTGAGAATATGTCCTACAGCAGTGCAATAGACTTGCTCGTTTGGCATAATTTGTGTAGTCATAACTTTTCCTCAAAGATCCTGCTTTGTGAATAGTTCAAAATCTTTAAGACCAGGGTGCAAGTTCCAGCCAGCTGATGCTTGCCCAGGAAGACTGTAGTCTCAGAACTCATGCCAGCCTGGTGATAAGGCCTGCTGGTTGCCAGGTGCCCCTGAGGGACTGCTCCATGCTGTCTGCTTAACCTGAAGAACTCCACATTGAGGAAATAGCAAACCACAATATGAGGAGGGTTGTGGCCTGCTGCAGAAACAGCCATGCTCCTCACTAATCCCTTCCTCTTCTCTCTGCACCCATTCCACAGTTTGGGAACCTGCTCAGCAGGTCCCATGCTCTCATCAGCAATTTAGGTGGATGCTATGTGTCCAGTAATAACTGAAAACAACGTTTTGCTGCCTCGGGACCCAAACCAAGTAGCTGGGGCAAGAACTAGAGATGGAGCTTCTTAGTTATTAAAGCTTCAGTCCCATGTAGTCTAACTGGCTTATAGGGTAGATTAAAGATTTTATCATTTATTAATTTTTTAGCAGTCCTGATGGTCCAGCAACTCAACTGGGCTCTGGCAGGAGGGACACAGCTCTTTTTGGGAGTTGTCCTAGCTGTACGTTAGCCAGCTGCTAAATCACATAGATTCAAACACCCGGACAAACGCAAAGTGATTACTGAGTGCAAGCCCCAGCCCAGACTGTAATGTGTTGCTGCCTTGTCACGGTTAGGTGACTTACTGTGATATCGCTCCATTTCTTATTCAGATTTTTCATTACTGCCACCAGTCCTGAAGGGGAAGTCCCATGAGCCGCTTTCTGCTTCTTTCACTCTCTTATACTGAGCCTTTGAAGGTACAGGGTCCCCAGCCTGACTTGTGTGTGTAGATGACTGCTTTTTCTTTATGCCATTTTATTTTTTATATATATATATATATTTGTAGGTATACTTGCTTTGGTTGGTTTGCTTGTTTTCTAACCGCTTCTGACTTTCACACTAAATGCATGCACTATTGGTTGGCTTAATATTTTGTAAACTTGATTTCTGAGGTGAAAATTTCTAACTAACATTTTACCATTTTATTAAGAGATTGTTGGGCATACAGTATTCTGGAGTGGCCCTCTAAGACCAGAGGATGTCAACAGGCAGGCATCTTCCCTACGTAGCACACTGGGAATGCCTTCCTTTATGATCCTCTTCAGCAAAGACACCTGGATCCATGAGCTAGAGAGACAGCCATCTCCACTTCCATCCTACACAGTCCAAGTCGGGGTTGAGAAGTACAGAAAAGACAAAAATTGCAAAGCACAGAAATTACTGCTACTTTGGGTATTCAGATACCCATTTTGAGTCCACCAAACAGCACATAAACGTCACACAGCAGCGTGGTATCGAGCAGAACGCCCTGGGCTTGCCCTCCCCACAGCCTCAGAGTGCAGGCAATGTAATGCAAGCAAGTACCATAGAGGAGGGAAAGCCTCTACGCTTCAGCTGTTAGGATAATACAAATAATGTTGTAATTGCTGATATTGAGGGGGCTCTTGTGTTTGGACAGATGTTCAACACACGTATATACATACACATATTTTTAAAAACTTGGGCAGCTGGAGAATATCTATCCATGGATACATGTAAATATGCCTACCCAAAATGGGGTCCCTCCTGTACAGCTGGCTGCTGCTGCAGTGAGCTTCCGTGGTGTAAAAAGAAGAGAATTAAGAGTTTGCAGGAAGCTCATCTCCTGGGATTATCGCAATAAACATTTGGTATCACCAGTTCCCTGCAGTCACTAGGCACATCGTGGTAGGGCTCTGGCAATGTCTTTTTGACATACTGTTTGGTCCCATGTCTGTAAAGTTTTCTCTGGATATCAAAGAGCACTCCATTAAAGTACAAACTTTAGTTAAAAACTGATCAAAGTACGAGCTTCCTTAAATCTAACCATCATTTGCACTTTTTACAGTTTGTTGGGGTGTTTTTTAAGTGAAATTGCTCTTTGTCCTGTAGAGATCCCTCTGATGTGCTTTAAATTAGTTCATGTCTGTGTATCTGCTAGCTGGCCCGGTTTAGTGACGGGACAGATGACTAAATATATGTTTTTACAGCTTCTTATAAATGAATAAGATTTCCAGATACCCTGGGACCTTAGCAATCCGTACATCACTGTATAGTCTATGAATTTATTGCTATTCTTGCTGCCTCGCGTCAGCTGCAAAAATTAGAGGATTTTTCTCAAATGACCTTGAAGATTGAATAAACAGATAATAAAAGGCCTTTTAAAAACAGAAAAAAGTTTGAAACTTGCCAGCTATAAGCTCAGCAAAACTTCCTTTGGCATCAGTCCCACACATAGTTTTAAGGCAGGACACAAGCATTCACAATTGGTCTGTTGTAGTGTTGGCATGTGCCCTCTCCTCTTCAACTCCACTTAGCCTCTGTAAGGAGAACTACTCCACAGGAGTCTTGTTGGGTCACTCTAGCACCTTCCCCAGGCACCAGGGTGGTAGCTGTGCTGTGTAAGAGGGTGCTGAGGGATCCCCTGACACCCACCACAGGGGCACGTCCTCCGAGGCTTTGCGACATGGCACCTACCATGATGATGATACAGGGGGCTGATATCCACAGATACGTGCTGTGCAAGGATCAGCCTGCTGTACGTTCCCCATGCCAAACACATGCATGGCACTCCAGGGCAGACTGACTGCTCCCGAGTTCATAGCTGGGATTTTTCTGATCCTTACTTTGTTTCAAATTCATGTTTTAACGTGTTCAGCTCCCTGCAGAGAATAAAGTTTTGGGCCGACAATGGGGAAAAAAAAAAAGGAAAAAACAAAAAAACCTAAATTGTAACAACAGGCGCTTTTTTTGTGAGACTTGTTTTGGGAGAGTAAACAGAAAAATTACCCATAAAGGGAAAAAAAAATAAAATTCTCTTTTCAGCTGTATCATGAGACCCTGAATACGTGGTAGGTGTCATGCGGCAAGATGCTGGAGGAGGTGGCCCTGTAATGAGTGCCAGAAATACAGGGACAGCTGCTCTGCTGGGCAGAAATTAAGGTTAAAAGGAGTATTTACCACTTTATCTTCCAAACAAAATTAGGAATTTTCCAAAGTCCAGTCTATGGATTAACTCGGTTTAGGTAGTTCTTTCTGCAATAAGAACCATGTAGAGAGTCTCATTAGCTTTACAGCACTCAGTTACTGATGTTGCAGCTCTGAATGCTGGTGAGGGGATTGGAGGTGGTGGCAGACAGGGTTCCTGTGGTAGGAAGCAAACAGGGCCCTCTAGTAGAAGCAGCTTCAGAAAAGGCATACAAATTTGGTAGTCTCACAGCACGTGGGATCAGTAGAGCTGAGAATTCCTCTGAAGGAATGTGTTCACCTGAGAAGGGAAAAATAATTATAGAAGATCAGATAGAAAGCAAAGAGGTCAGGACAGAGGCTTCAAAGCACAGACAGGTTGCTAGAACCAAGTTGTAGGAGACTTTCCCCACAGGTATGTAGCAGGAAGCTAAACTGCAAGCTTTGGTTTATACTTTTTTTTTTTTCACACTTTTCCCTTCTGTTTTTCTTCTCTTCTTCAGGCGGAGACAGCAGCAAATCGTATCTGCAAGGTGCTGGCAGTCAACCAAGAAAATGAACAGCTCATGGAAGACTACGAGAAACTGGCCAGTGATGTAGGTGTCCGTGGTGCTGTTGGTTTCTGGGTGGTGATATGGGGAAAGGAATTGCATATAACGCTGATGGATAATCTTGGGGAGTGCTAGTGGCCCACATTTCCCTGGAAATTTTTTTTTCCACTTCTAGCTTGAGAAAAACTAAGGATCAAACTTACCATAAAGGCAAGAGCAATCTACTTTAAAACAAAAAGCTTCCATAGAGTGGTTTTGAGTTTCTCAGTTTATTAAGAGCAACCACAGAAATGCTAAAATGAAAGGAAAAATTGAGCTGGTTTAACTTGCATTCCTCAGCACTATACAACTTCATAACATCTTTCATAGAAATTGGATGCTGATATACTGCAGAAGTCAGGAATTGTATCAGAGAGAATGGAAGTTAGAGATAATTGATGAAAGAAATATGCACTTGCTGATAGTTGGAAAGAATCTGTGTAAGGTAAAAGCTGGAGGCTGATTTGGTTAACTGAGGAGTGTGACAGACTGACAGCTGTGAAACTACAGAGTAACCAAATGTGGACTGGGGTATGTTTGTGGAAGATAAGTAGGGAGGGGAAGATGGAGAAGTGCAAACATAGACCTTGAGCTTGGTTTCAGCCAGGCCTGAAAAGCACAGGACACTTCTCCACTCACGCTACAGACTACCCATTGCATTAGCGTTTTGTGGGCTCCCCAGATAGGCTTGCTAAGGAGGGCTATTCAAAGAGCAACGCTGACTTCAGGGAAGCTAAAGTGGGAAAAGTGTAACTGGAGACTAGATTTAATTTCCCCTGTCAGACCCTTCTGGAGATGATATAATCTACAGCATCCTTTAGTTATGCAACAGTCCAGCAAAACTCTAAGGCTTTAGCATAATCAGAGGACATAGTTTGGTCCTGATTGTGCAAAAGCTATGCCTTAAGCATGTTGAATTGGCAGTGCTGCAACAAGCACTGCTACTTAGTGTGGCAGGAAATGCCACATTAAAAAAAAAAAACAAACAAAACCAAAGTACTTCCAAAAAAGCTGGCAAACTTTTCTTTACAGGCCCTGCTGGTGGCAGAATCTTTCTGACAGCAGACATAAAAGTAATCGGTCCCTAGTGAGATCAGAGCAACACCTGTAGTTTTAACAGTATTTTCAGTTCAAGGCTTCTTGTCATTGCTCTCTCCAGCTGCTGGAGTGGATCCGTCGCACCATCCCTTGGCTGGAGAACCGGGCCCCAGAGAACACCATGCAAGCCATGCAGCAGAAACTGGAGGACTTCCGGGACTACCGTCGCCTGCACAAGCCCCCCAAGGTCCAAGAGAAGTGCCAACTTGAGATCAATTTCAACACCTTGCAGACCAAGCTGCGGCTCAGCAACAGGCCGGCCTTCATGCCTTCAGAAGGGAAAATGGTCTCGGTGAGTGGGGGTAACTGCTCGTATATACCCCAACCATGCCTTAAATGGGACTCTTTTTCTACTTACGGATGGGCAGAGCGTGCCTGCCTTCAGGGTGAGCTACTCTGTGGTAGGAACCCCACTGAATAGAGTTCAGTGAGGCCACAGTGAGAGAGGATCAAGCAATCATTGCTTCCCCATATCTGAGCCAGACTCTGGGAGTCTTCACAAGTTGCATGCCTTTATGAAGAGATGTCTGGGTGCCTCTTATTTTTTCTAATTGAAAGATGGTTGAGTCTTGTTGAAGTTTCATGGGGGAAAGTGTTTCGAGAAGGACTGTTGTGCAGACAGGTATATCCTGACACTGCTGGTCCTGCTTATCTTAAGTGTGGCATTTCATCTCCATGACCTGTCTGCAGAACCCTGTGAGATTAAAGCTACATCCACTCCCTACAACCAATTGGAGCCATGTAGCTCATGGACAATAATGCTGACATACATCTTCTCTCCCTCCCCCCCTTCCCCAACTTCTAACCTGCCTTTTCTTCTCGTGCTTCTATCTCTAGGATATAAACAATGCCTGGGGTGGCCTAGAGCAGGCTGAGAAGGGCTATGAGGAGTGGTTATTGAATGAGATCCGGAGGCTAGAGAGGCTGGATCACCTGGCAGAGAAATTCCGGCAGAAGGCATCCATTCATGAGTCCTGGACAGATGGTAATGTTCCCTGTTGCCTGACATTGTGCTGTCTGTTATGTACGGGGGAAGAGATGGAATATGCATAGGTCCTTCCATGAGATTTTCCTCTCAAAAATGCTAAGTTCATTTCTTATTTTATTAGAAAGTAATGCATGAAAATCATCTTGATCTCTGTTCTGCTACATCATGTGGCCATATCGGCATTCCCCAACTTTTGCAAAGTGCCAACTTTGGACAGAAAAGAGCTACAGAGAGGAGGAAAAGTTGCCCTACTGTAAAAACTACAGATGGCATTTACAGGACTAGCATAGCCCAGTTTGCACATACCGAGAGAAGTCCAGTATAAACTGACAGTACTGGCTTGAGGTGCACTATGTGCCCTTCTCTGTTGTTAATGGCAAGCTCACACTCTGTGGTTTGAAAGTGAAGATTTGGCCAACATGTGTGAGGGCAAGCCTCGAGCAGGGGGTCTGGAGGGGGACAGATGCCCTTTTGAGAGCCCTTGGGGCTGCCTCAGTGGCAGGGAGCTGGCTTTGGGTCCTGCCCTTCATTTTCCTGTCCTTTGGCTCCCTCCCCAGGTAAGGAAGCAATGCTGCAGCAGAAGGATTACGAAACTGCTACACTCTCGGAGATAAAGGCCCTGCTGAAGAAACACGAGGCCTTTGAGAGCGACCTGGCTGCACACCAGGACCGCGTGGAACAGATTGCTGCTATTGCACAAGAGCTGAAGTACGGCACCCCGGCGCACGTCCCATCCTTGGGGCCAGAGAGCCTTAATCAGCTTTGCCCTCTGCCCTTTGGAGAGTTATAAATCAAACCCCATACAAAAATGTTGGGAAGTCCCAGTGTTTCCAAACAGTATCTAGGATACTGCTCTCCAGTATCCGGATGCACTAGAAGAGAAGGCCAGAAAACGGATGAGTTGTGGGTACTGATGAGGGGGCGGCAGTATTATATTCCCAAACCAAGTTTCCATCCTCTTCCAGATCATTATGCTGCTGTAAACCCTTCCCTAAAGAGTCTGACCTGCCGCTGGCGCCTGCTAGGTTTCAGAGTTGTAACACCATCATACTTACCCAGGAACAGAAGGAAACAGCAGTGGGTAGCAGGCTGTCAGTTTGCTTTCTCTTGTCAAAAAACTTCCTCCTTGTTCTGGTAGGAAAAACATCTGCTGATGCTCAAGCCCATCGTGGCTTCTGCTGCCACCCTGGGCCCTTTGCCCCAGGGGTACTGCACCACATGGACTGCAGTCGGTACTTGCTTCAGGGTATCCTCACAGCAGCTCAGCTCCCTCCCTGCCTCCCCCAGCTGGGAAACCTTCCCATCCACTCCTTTTCCTGGAGAGGCGAGTGGCGCAGGTTACCAGGAGAAATGGGGTCGCCTCAGGGTGGGAGGTTGATCCCTCTGCAGCACAGGGAGAGAGATTTTGAAACACTGCATGTTTCTTGGCAAAAACAGTCTGAACAAATTGGCTCTGACTTTGTTTCCTATTTTAAAAATATTTACATATCACACTGGCCTATCTCAAGATAGTGTCTGGGCTAAGATCAGTACTCTTCGGCTGAAGGACCGTTTTTCTCTTAAAAGTCAGGATTATTGGATCAAGATCATTATCTCCTTTAACAACACAGATTTACAGAATTGCTCCCTTGTCCACTGGAGGATTGACCTTGGAACAGGAGGAGAGTTCATGGCAATCCCCCATGTCAGTAAGATTAAAGCCGAGGCTGGCTAGTCAGCAAGCATTAGCTGACCTGCCACTTCCAGAGCACATGCTACATGCCAGCCAGAGCAGCTGCAGCTCAAAGGGCAACAGGGAAAGGCCAGGCCCTAGGCTGGGGGAGAGGTGATTTCTTCCAAAGTGTGAGAACGGCGGGCTCTGCCATCCTTCCAAAAGCCATTTTCCATCTCCATGGCCATTTCCAAAGAGGCCATGCTCTGAAAAAACATAGCTGAGCTCTTTTCTCCCCCAGAGATACACTGCCAGGGAGATGGAGAGGGTCTGGAGGAAGCTGCTGTGGCTGCCAGACATGTCTGGGGGCATGGCATGTCCCCTTCCTCAGCAGCAGTGGTCCAGCGTGTCTGCGTTACAAGCTAGGCTTTCAGAAGCATTTCTTTCATCTGCTGTGCAGGCACTGCAGCAAAGTAGATCGAGAAACTGATCTGGATTAAAAACCCAGCAAAGAAAAACTTATTTTTAACCGAAATCAGTTTCCTGACTAGTTTACTGCAAGACTCCACCAGCAGTTGTGCCCACACACGTCAGGAGGGCAATACAATGGTGGGAAGAAACAAGGCTGGGGGAGGCAAAAGGACACTGTTTAAACCTGCTCTACTGCTTAGAGAAATACTCATGGTCACTCAGCAGCCCAGTGAGTTATTCTGCTTTCTCTTTTGAGGCTGATACTTCCCAGTTTGGCTGATCTCCCTCTGCCTGCAGGTTTCTCCCTCTCTGTCCATATGCAGAACCAAGAGCACAAAGCAGTACAAGACCACAAGCTTTGCCTTACCCCCGGGCTCTCCTTTCCCCAGCCATACTCCTACCAGCCCGTCTTTCCTGAGTGCCGGCCTGTAGACATCTCAGCAAAGCGCCGTCAGGCATGTAGGAGAGAAACCTACACTGTAATTCTGGGATTGTCCTAAATAAATAAATGGATTTTGTAATTTACCTATTCTTTGCCACCCATACTATGCAACCCTTGGAATGATCTCAACCAGTTTCTTTGCATTCATAATAAAATCTTTGCTGCCCATTCTGCTGTACAAGATGCAGGTAGTTAGTTAGCCTGTTCGATGTTCTTAAGGAGAATACAGGGGCATATTGCTCGGCTCATAATCTGCTTGTTCCCAGCTTGAGCAAAAGCCTATACTCCCTTCCCCCAATGCCAGGTTATTCCCATCAGGCAACCAGCACCAGTGTTTGTTGAGGCATTGGGTGGTGGTTGTTTTTCTTCCTGTTCTGTGCTGTTTGATGTAACATACGGTGTTTCCAAAACTAGATACTGCTGTCTTCCTGGCTCGCTTTACTTGCAGACACCATGAGCTTTTTGTCTAAATCTGTCCGCAAGGCTGTTAAAGTTTTCTAATAGGTTTTTCTTTCTTCTCCAAAATGTTTTAATTTGACTTCTTGTCCTTTTTTTTCCCACCCCTCGTAGTGAGCTGGATTATTACGACTCTCCCAGTGTCAATGCCAGGTGCCAGAAGATCTGTGATCAGTGGGATAATCTGGGTGCCCTAACCCAGAAACGTAGAGAAGCCTTGGAGGTGAGACATGTTACAAACTGGACCTTCGGGATTATGTGGGTACGTCATTTATGGGAAACAAGTTGCAGCGGGCATGAGCAACCAATTTCAGCTCTTTTGTGCACTCCTAGAACATCCCAGACTGTAAGCAAGGGCTACATTTCAGTATATTTAGCCAGCTTTTTGCCTTCCAGCCCAATTATGGTGCCATTCATTTGCTCAGGCTATTGGTTTATTTCTACTTCTATGCGTTTTATAATTTCATTCTGCTTGAAAAGACTGTCCTTGTTTTGTTTTATTTCAAAGTATCCTCAGATTTTTCCCTCAGAGGAAAAATCCATCCTGTGTGTAATCTCTTAACAGCAGAGAGGCTTTTACTGTAGTGCCATCCTGAGAGCACCAAGGAGGCCTGAAAGGAAGGAGCAGCTCAGACAACCCACATATTTATGTGATTATTCTTCTCTAACCACCTTTACTGATTTTCTTTCCTTTTTCGTGTGTGCCCAGAGAACAGAGAAGCTACTGGAAACAATTGACCAGTTGTACCTGGAATATGCCAAACGAGCTGCCCCTTTCAATAACTGGATGGAAGGGGCCATGGAGGACCTGCAGGATACATTCATTGTTCACACCATCGAGGAGATCCAGGTACAGAGTAGTCATTTGCACCAGTCAGCTGGAATAGAGAGAAGTTGGGGGTCTCCTGGGTTCCTAGTGGTGCTGAGTTTGTAGGTCATGTTTTGGTGCTTCTGCTGTAGTGAGTGAGCCTTAGCAAGAGAAGCAAAAAGGAGTGGTTTTCCTTGATTTTCTCCAAAAACTTGGGTCTGAATAGGTGTGAAACATGCTTGTACCACCCTAGCTGGACACAAAGAACTGAAAGCAGATTTTTCAGTGTAACTCTGGAGTCTTACTAATGAAAGCCTGAAAATTGAGAGACTCTTTTAGGGTCTTGTGAGGTTTTTTTTAACCTACATGAGCAAAGCTTCATGCTGTTCACAGGTTCTGCAAATCAGTTGTCCCATATAATGTCCTGTCCAGGTCACTTGGCCCTATGTGATTAGGATGTGCTATGAGGGCAGTTGTTGAGCTGCCAGCTGGATTTCAGTGCTCAGCACAAGAAAAACCAGAATTGTCTGCTTTGATAGTGGATTACCATTTGAAGTGAAAGTCTTTTTGCCTTCTGCAAGGCAACAGAGACAGTATCACAGTTTTCCTCTGTCTGAAGGGGTATTACGAAAGCAACTTGAGGTATCTACAGGTAATTTTCCAACCTTTGACAGCAGGAATTACTCTTCCCTGGGCTCCAGTGGGGACTTCTGTTTCTGCTGCTTGATGGGCTCATAAAAAGAATCCAAGTCAGCACTTCGCAGGAATGACTGATGACAAGGTGGTCATCAGTGAGGCAGCAAATGAGAGACCAAGAGGGCATATTCTGCAGCTGGGGGGGGCAGGGGACTAGCGAAATAGCCCTAGGCTGGTATCAGCCCTTAATGAGCTGCTGCTTGTTTCTTCCACCCTTCCCTCCTGAACAAAGGGGTTCATTAAGTCTTTCATTATGCAGAACAAATCTGAACAGCATTTCAACACTTCCATCATCTCTTTGTGACTGTTTGCAGTATCTTTCCCAGCCCCCCTAGACTTGCATTACATCTCTATGGCCACTGCAGCAGCTGCAAAGGAATGAGTCACCATGTAAGGAAGCAATTTTACAAAAAGTAGTTACAGTGTGTATATATTATAAGAGGGTGGTCGATCATGCAGTTTACTTTCATTCCCTCTTCTGTCCACATTGTTCCTTCAATTATCCCTGCATATGCCTCTCTGTCCCCCATTTGTTTTGCCATCTCTTTCCCTGCGTTTGCTTCCCTAGTCTTGATCTTCCAGGCTTCTGCGATGAAGTACTTTAAAGGCCTGTAGAAGCAGTGGGAGATGAGCCAGGACCAACTGGCTTGTCAGCTGTCCACAAACCACCAGCAAGCGTGCCCCCACCGTCGGTCCTTGGAGCACAGTCTGGGCACTGCAGCAAGACGGGGAACAGAAAGGGCCTGTTGTGTTCAGGGAGAAGGAGCTGCTTTTCAGTAGCAGGAGCATACTGTGCGAGTTTGCTGTTGGCTGGAAGACCTTCATCTAATTCCTCTGATCAGACTGAATCTGACTCTTATTATTCATCTGGAGTTACCTTAGATGTAGAACTAGTACATACCCAGTAGGAGAACTAAAATACGGTGCGTTTACACTAGTGAGGCATGACTGCTTTCAAGTAATGCTAGTAGTCAGATCTTCTTCCCAAAGGGGCTGAGAGTCACTGAACAGTGTTGGAGAAATAGTTGCTCGTAAATTATGAGCTAAAATTATTCCACCATTCTGGGGGATGTGATCTTGGTCACTGGTCAACGTGGGACAAAAACAGAGGGAAAAACAGATTCCACATCATTTGATTACTTTAAATAGCCTCTTTAGCAATGCTGAGAGAACCTGAAAAATGTATGAGAGTAGCCTTGTATTCTGGGAATAGGTAAGCTTTTGCAGTCATTTCTGCAGGGATACATTTGCTGAAGAGGCTATTCAGTGGCTAATGCTCTTACCCTCCCTTTGCTGCTGTCTTCCTTCTGCAGGGATTGACCACAGCCCATGAACAGTTCAAAGCCACTTTGCCAGATGCCGACAAGGAGCGACAGGCCATTCTGGGAATCCACAATGAAGTCTCAAAGATTGTCCAGACATACCATGTCAACATGGCAGGAACGAATCCTTACACTACGATCACCCCACACGAGATCAATGGCAAATGGGAACACGTGAGTTCTTTCCAGCCTTGCAAGTTAGTGTGGGAGGACACCACTGCTCTATTACTGGGGCCCCAACAAGTGGATTATTTACTTTTCAGTCACCCTCTTATGCTTACTGCTCAGCTTTTTTTTGTGCATGTGATTTGGTTTTGGCTCAACTGCCATGTGCTTGGAAAGTGGAAGACATCTTTCATATAGATGCCTAAGGGATGTCAGAACCCTTTTAGTTGCTATTTTTATAATGAAAGATGCTAAATTAAAAGCCTTGAGGTTTTCAGTCCTTGGTTGACCTGACAAGCAAGTAAGTATGGCATGTGAGTCAGTATCCATTTTTGCCATTCAACCCTTCAGGTGTTTCATCTCTGCAGCCAAGTACCCTTCCCTTGCTGTAACCCTAAAAGATTAGCTGCTCTCCAGGCCAGCTGTGCTGATGGTTCTTACTGCCAAATGAGATCACCAAAGTGAGACCTGAACAGGGTCCTGCAATTCAGTTAACATGAGCTACCAAAAACCCAAGTAGTGAAGAGAAACTTCTCCTGGTCTTCCATGGCCTGAGATGAGTTTGCAGTGTGCAACCTACAGCAGATAGGATTCACATTCCATGAGCCTTCCCACTGTGTCCTAAACCGTATGCCTGCTTTTTTCCAGTGCAAACGCCCACTCCTCCCTTCCTTGTGGCAATTTCTACATTTACTACTTTACTACCTTTGTATGTATAACCTGTGCTTTGTTACTTTTTGCTGTAGGTGAGGCAGCTGGTTCCCAGAAGGGATCAAGCCCTGATGGAAGAACATGCTCGCCAGCAGCAAAATGAACGGCTTCGTAAGCAGTTTGGCGCACAGGCCAATGTCATCGGACCCTGGATCCAGACCAAGATGGAGGTAGCGCTTTGCTCATTTTGAAACAGTCTGTTTTCCTCTGTGATCTTCATCAATTTTCTTATCCGTGGTATTTCTTGACCACTGCCCACGGTCACTCTTCCTTCAGGTTACAGCAAAAGAAACTTTAATAGAAAATACTGAGAATCCCAAGATTGATATTGGTTTCTGAAGTACTTTTCTTCCCTAACTCTTCAGCATGGAGACAGAAAACATGACTTAAAATGGGGAACACTGGTATCTCAATAGAGTTGTGTTTGTATGCAGCAAGCTGAAGACCCTACATCAGAAGCATATTTTGTGTAATTGCTTTCACAGCAGTAGTTTTGATACACATGGCAAAATAAATACAATTCGCATATCAAACATCAGCAAACGAGACATATTTTTAAGGGAGATCTTCTCTCTTTAGGTAAGATTTGAGTGAAAGTAATTGAAGTTGATGAAATGGAAAACTATGAAGCTATTACTGATGGCAGGAGCTGTAAAGAAGGGAGCAATTACAGAAATATGTCCTTATGAGGGGACTCAGTGGCAGACGGTACACTAGAAAAAGATCTGGCTTGATGCATCACTAGCTTATGGACTGCAGTTTCCTATTTTTTTATATCCTTGTATTAGAGACATCTCATGTGACTCACCTCACTTGGAAAATGTTCAGGGCTCTGCTAAAATTTTTGCTGACACTGTCTCGGTTCATTTAAAGTAACTACTTCATGAGATTTTTTGAATCATCATCCTGTGTGAGTGTGAAATAGCTGCAATAAATGTCAAGCACGTTGAGGCTTGCCCTTCCAATGGGATCTAACTCCTCTGGCTTTGCTAATGCAGGAGATTGGCCGCATTTCAATAGAGATGCATGGGACCCTGGAGGACCAGCTCAACCACTTGCGGCAGTACGAGAAAAGCATTGTGAATTACAAACCAAAGATTGACCAGTTGGAAGGAGACCACCAACAGATCCAGGAAGCTCTTATCTTTGACAACAAGCACACCAACTACACCATGGAGGTAAAGCAAGTTCAGCCAGCCTCATCTGCTGTGGCCAGTTAGCAACAGCCACGTCTATCCCTGGCAGCGTGCTGGGGTTCTCAGGAAAATGGAGAGTTTGACAATGTGGCCAAGCATGCAACAACATGTTGCTGAATTTTATTTTTTTTTGCCTTGCTGTGCTTGATGCCAACCCATTCCAACGTACTTCCAAATATAGACAATAGAAATAACCTGAATGAGATCAACAGTATTGCTTGAAAAACTGGCTGATCTCATTTTTCCTGCCACCCAATTGTGGCAGCCTGTTAGCTGGGATTCAAAAGACCGGGGGAGTGCTAGTAATTTTGAGCAGCCACAGCCTGGCAAAAGAAAAAAGTCCAACAAAAAGCTTTTTAAAATTGGAGTCTGGCTTTCTGTTGACAACGTGAGGTTTTTTGGAAGCAATCTGAGTTCAACATGAGTCCAGCAGAACACAGACGGGCTTTGAAACTTGTCTTTTGGTTTTTTGCCAGCTCTCCATTATGCAACAGCAGAGGCAGTGGAGCACCAGTGGCTTCCAAGGACTGTGGTTTATTTATTTTCTTGGTAAGGAGAGTTTTCTGCCCAACTAAGTCCTAGAAGCACTGGGTTTAATTCTCATTTGTGTTAAAGGCCCCCAATATGTTGCTCTGACAAGGCAAAGGAACTTTGCAATAGGACCAAGAGTTTCTTAAGATAAGGAATTGGCCTCTTCAGTATTCTTTCAGTCAAAATTCAGATTGTAAACATCTGGTTGGCTCACACTGCAGATGAGAAGGAAGCTTTTCTGAGCAAAAAGACTTCTCCTGCCTTGGCCGCCAGGATCATTTAATTTGCAACAAGTAGCACATCCGCTCCACTGGCCACAAAGGCGGAAGAGCTGTGTTTTAATTTAAAAATTGTCCTGTCCTCTTTTTCCAGCATATCCGAGTGGGCTGGGAGCAATTACTAACAACAATTGCTCGAACCATCAACGAAGTGGAAAACCAGATTCTGACCCGTGATGCCAAAGGAATCAGCCAGGAACAAATGAACGAGTTCCGGGCTTCTTTCAACCATTTTGACAGGGTAAGTCAGTGCCGACTGCAGCTTGGTAAGCTACAAGCTTCCACATAGACTGTACGGTGCAATAAAAAACAAATAGTCACTGTGATAAAATTAGAACAATATGTTTCATTCTTAAAAATGCCACTTCTGTGGCGCAGTCATTTCTGTGAAGACTGCTAGGTGATCATTAGGCTGACAGGAGAAGTATATCTTCACAGGAAACTGATGAGTTTCATGATAAAGCTAAAGTATGGAAAAGTTTGAAGGCTTTTTTTGGAAATGTACTCTCTAAATGTACTTTTTACCCCATCTTCTCTGGAGAGCAGATTATTATCTTGATTTATAAAATTCTTTGGAGCAGTAGTCCTCCAACCTGACACGCCATCACATAAACCTGTACTGAAGAAACCAGTATTGCTCATGTGGAGGATCTATACACACCATGGCATTGCATGATGCAAATAACCCTGATGTAAAGCCTGCCTTGCCTTACTGTGGAAACATGGGTGCTGTAAGAGGAATTCCTTAAAAGAAATTCTCCTCCCCTAAATTTGCCAGCCAGTCTGCAACTCTTCCTTCTACAGCCTGAATCGCAAAGGTGTCATGCAGGGAAGCAGAGACGGCAGCCCAAGCCTGAAACTGGCTCCATTATCAACACCTTCAGTGTTGGCTGGCAGTCCCTGAGCAGCCTGCAGGGATACTGACTCAGTGCTGCAAATACAGGTTGCTCTCCACCACTTGCTGCAGCAGCCAAGCTGTTTGAAAGGTCTCCAGAGAATGGGGCTGCAGCCCGCCCTCAGAGATTGGCAATGCTTTTAGATTGCTGAACACTGGCTATTTCAGACCTTCTCTAGCAGCCTGAGGAAAAACTAAGCCCATGGCTTCTTTTCTTAGCAGAGGGCCCAATAAAGCCCTGTAGATTTTATATTTTGGCCTTCATATTGTTTACCTCTCCCTCTACAACAGTCTGAATGATTATGCAGAAAGAACATGGGTTTCCCATCTCCAGCTGTGTATTTGATTTATGAAGGCTTAATGCTGACTTTAAAATGTGATTTTTTGGAAAGTCACTTGGAATTGGCCCCACCATCCTGTTTATAGTTTCCTTGATCTAGCCAGAGATGGTAGTGGCAGGCAGGGTCTCTTCAGTGCTTGTCCTGAGCTAAAATTCGTCGGGTTGGATGGGGATTCACAGTTCCTGTGGTAGCTTGTGTATAGTTCGATGGGTACATCCAGACACTGGGGGAGCGGGGAAGGAGCAAAGGGGAAAGCAGCTGCCAAAGCCACGTTGTGCTGCGCTGTACAGCAGTGCTGTCTGCAGAGCTGAGCACTTGAAATAGCTTTACTGGTCAAAGCTCCACCTCACGTGCAGGTGAAAATACAGCCGTAACACTGCTCCCTTGAGCTTCAGCTGTTTTTCCTTGTCTGTTCCTGGGATGCCCTGACAGCTAAGCTTCCTTGGGTGTGTTGCCAAACATACCTGCCGTCACCTATTCCTTTAGTGGGACTTTTGACTAGAAAATTAAGGTAATGCTTCCCACTGCCTCTGCCTGCTTACCTGCACTCCGAGTTACTAGTGAAACACAGGGCTTCTGGCACTATGGATAACAAGCAGTGATGCAAGTAATTCACTTGGGAGGTGGAGATCTTGAGGCTTCTGAGCATCAACTGTTTTTGTCATTCAAATGCTCTCAAGATGTGATGAGCTCTCTGAGAAGGAACTGTTCCAAGAGCATTTTTAGCACATCCTGAAATGTCATTGTGATATCTAATGTTGTGCACTTTTTATTTTTCTTCCCCGTCTTTCCATCTGCATGTCATTCTTCCTCTCCCTCTCTCCTCACCCACTGCATGGTGCACCCCTTTGTTGTCCTTCCACCTCCCTTTGATCTCCTCTGTGTCTCCCTTCCTTCTGCCCACACCATCACCCCACTGGCACTGCATGTCCTGCTGCCTGGCACACTGCATAACCAGGACCACTCCGGCACACTTGGCCCTGAGGAATTCAAAGCCTGTCTCATCAGCTTGGGTTACGATATTGGAAACGATGCACAGGTACTGAATGCTAGTGGTGAACACAGCCAGATATTAAACTGTGAAAAAATAACAGTTTTTTCCTTTCTTTTCTTGTTTGTCTTAATCCATCTGTCATTGCTGTTCTTGTGTTTGACTATATATATATATATATATATCTCACTTTTCTATACTGCTTCCTCTCTAAATGTACGTTGGTATCTATGCCTTCTTAATTCCCTAATTGTTTGTCTTGGGAGAATTCCTTTATGTCTTCAAACTACTCCATTTACTTCTATGTCACTTAACACCTTTTCTTGCCCATCCCTCAATCTGCCTTCCTTCCTGTCTTCATTCCTTTTTTTTCATCATCTATATGTTCCTTTTGTGTAAACTATTCCATGTCCAAAACCACCTTTGCTTCTTCATGGTTTCACAAACTGCCTTTCCTTTATTGTTTTTGATTGTCCTGTAAATCCTTCCTTCTATCTTGTCCCCCCTGAAATTCATTCTGTATAATGTCTCCTGTGGGTTCATTTCTCCCTGGACTGGTCTCCCTTTTCTCTCTTGGCTTTTTCCTTCCATCTTTGCGTCATTCCCTGTAGAAGAAGACTGGTATGATGGATTGTGAAGATTTCCGAGCCTGCCTTATCTCCATGGGTTACAATATGGTAATGTAGAGCCCTCTGTCACTCCTGTTCAAAGTGATTCTTGTAGGCACCTTCAAAAATAAAGGGAGAATGTGTAGTGAATCAAGGTAAATACAGCCTTATTTTCCAGAATTACCAGCAATGGATGCTAAATCTAGTATTAGTTCTACATGTAAAATTCTTGTCTCACAGCTGTAGCTGAAGGTTAAAAAATGGAAATCATTGTCTAATTCTTGTGTATTTCAAATAAGAGTTATATTTATCAAACTGTTTAGCTACAAGTGGAAGAAACAGTAAACATTCTCTTACCAGTACTTGCGCTCTGCACAGCACACACACCCTCCCCAGCCTTAAGTATCAGCTGCACTCATTTGGAAGTATCATGGCCTGATCTCTGAACACACTCAAAAGCCGCTCCTTTATTCCTACCATTTATTTCACACCTCTTTTCCTGTACATGTAAGTAAGTTCAAGTTCCAGTCATCACCGGAGTACCTGCATATTCAGAACATGTGGCACCTCCAGGGGCTCGTTAACTAATAGGAAGAACTTCACCAAAGATTGATGCTCATCAAAGAGCAGAAGAGCGTAGTGCTAAAATATTCAGCTGTACTCTCAGTATCTTTGCTCCTGATGTCAGGCAAAGTGAGCCTGACAGTGTTTATTCCCTGGTAAGGCTACTTCCCTGGGCCACTCCAGATATGCAAGGCCTTCTTTCCCAAGCCTGTCTAGGTAAGATGACCCAGATACTCTTAAAGACCCCAGAGATATTTCTTCTGGTGGTTTCTGTTCTGGCAGCTGAAAAGAACTGTAAGAGTTCTTGTTTAGTAAATGAAAGTAAAAGGATTTGGGGAATGCAGATCCTACAGACACCTAGCACAACATATATTACAGAGAAATTTGCATCTTCCCCTGGAGTCTGTGTGATACTGTTCACTGATAGGAGTGTTGTCCTAGAGCTAGATGGAGCTGGATGTCATCCTAGGGCAGAGCTGAGTATATTTTATTCCAAAGGACAGATGTGTGGGAAGCATTTGTACATAACAGCAAGCTAAAACAAAGTATCCTGATTAAAAAAACAGAAATGGTTTCTATTTGGCTTTGTTTTTCTAGCTGTGAGATGTGCTGCTGAACAGTTTCTCCCTGCTTTTGGAGCACTGCTGCCCAAATGCCCAGGTTTACATGACTCTCTTGTTCTGCAGGGAGAGGCAGAGTTTGCCCGCATTATGAGCATCGTTGACCCTAACCGCCTGGGTGTAGTGACGTTCCAAGCCTTCATCGACTTCATGTCCCGGGAAACAGCAGATACAGATACTGCTGACCAGGTTATGGCTTCCTTCAAGATCCTGGCTGGAGATAAGGTGAGGCTCCACACCTTCCTTTCCTGCATCTGCCTGGCTCCTGCTTTCCTTTTCCTCTTGTCTCCGAGAGAAAGTGTGGAGGGTATTTTCACAGGAGGGCTGTGCCCTGCTGGAGGAGCGCGAGGCCTGAGTTGGGGGTTAATGAGCAGGCTGCCAAGGCACTTGGAAGTCCTGTTCAGCTGTCAGTCAGAACTGTGCTTCCCACTCTTGCTTTAAAAATTTAATTAAGAGCTTGGTCGTGATTTGTTATTTAAAAATGTATGAACAAATTCAACAGATGGTTCTTTGCTGGTCTTGAAAAACTATTACTGTTATAATAGTTACTGACAGCTGTAAACTGAAGATGGTCTTTCTCAGACATACATGTGTCACTATCAGTTGTTATACAACCAATAGTAGATTTTCATTGAGGATATGCTCTGTCTGCAAGAGCAGTATCTTTTAATCATAGAAATTAGTGGAAAGTAGGAAAACTCACAGCATAATACTAAAAGTATTAATTTTCTAAATTTGCATCATCAGCAGAACCAGCTGATAAAAAAAATTGTGTAATCTTAGTTTTCTTATATAACAATCCCCACTAATCTTTTATGTAATTGAGGAAATATTGTGTACATGTAATATTAATATATCACTATATTTGCTAATGATTTTGTTCATCTCACTTGAAACATGGGATACCATTTCTCAGATGGTAATGAGTTACCCTTAAATCCAGTACTGGTTTGCATGGTTCACTGATAACCTTCTCGTAATCTGTAATGCAGAAACCCATGATATCCATCCTTTAGGCATCTGCCTGACTGAAGCCCATCCTATTGTCTTTCAAGTCCTGAAAATTCCACATTATTCAGACAAGCTAATCACTGAATAAATAGGTACTTTTGGATACAGTAATGCTTATTAACTCATTTACTCTGTACAGTATGTTAAATATACTTGTCAGTGTTGAATATGCTCTAGTGACTATAACATGAATCAGGCAGTATTTCATTATGAAGAAAAATACCTCTTATTCACACCAGTCGTTAAACTGAAGGGGGGAAGGGGGGCGGGAAGAATAAAAACTCACAGGAGGGAGAGAGGTGTGAAACCTGAACCATTATTTAGATGACTGCAAATGCCCATGAGTCAGTCAGCTCAAGACAACATACTGGACAGCAAACAGGCAGCTACTGTTACCTCCTGCGTGGAGAGAAGCCAGCCTACCTCAGCTCGGCCGGTCTCCAGAGGCTGAATTTACATAAGCAGTTTTGCTTGCTTATTAAAAATGCCCTGCTGTGAAAGGCGAGGATTGTTGGGGGAACTGTGGAAGCCATACAAAGTGCTGGCTTGTCTGCTGCCTGCATCGCTGCCACCAGCCAGAGCTGGTGGGGTCTTTCCTCTGAAGAGTGGGAACAGCAACTCCCAAGCAGCACCAGCAGCTGTTACCTCCTGCCAGTGAGCGACAGGATCCAAACTAAATTCCTTCTTCCTCCCGTTTGCTTTCAGCAGGACCTCCACTGTTAACAGGAAGGCGCAGTTTTCCACTAACAATTCGCCTTACTTATCTCCAGGTCTTTTCTTTAGGTGTGCCAGCGTCTTCTCTCCTACAAAAACAACCTTTCTCTCCCCGTCGTAACAACTTTTTGTTGGACAAATGGTAGGGAGAGTGACTGCACTCCCTCCCAAGAGCTCCCTGTGTGGGTACACAGTACCAGTCTAGTTGCTGGGTCCTCTCCTTGACTGTTGTCTTCTGCCCTGGAGGGGGGGGGTGGGGTGGTTGTCCCTCTGAGGAAGGTCAGTTTGTTGAAAGTAACGGTGGCCTTATCGTTTTGTCCTTATTGCAGAACTACATCACTGTGGATGAGTTACGGCGGGAGCTGCCTCCTGACCAGGCGGAGTATTGCATTGCTAGAATGGCACCCTACAACGGCCGTGATGCTGTACCCGGGGCCCTGGACTACATGTCCTTCTCCACGGCACTCTACGGCGAAAGTGACCTTTAACTTTTTTCTGTCCCACCACACGCTCCCTCCCCTCTCCCCCGTCCCACACGCCCTTCTTTCTCTTTGCAAAGCAGCCTCTGCTCCGCTCTTTTTTTTGTGTTTCCCTGTTTTGCTTCAGATAACAGATCACATTTTTAAGTGTGTGGGGGGGGACATTGACATGGCACCACCTACCTTGCCCTTGAAATGACAGTTTACAAAATTATTTTGTGCAAAAAAAGTTACGTTTTAAAAAAAAACAGACATATTTTATTATACAAAAAGGTATTTTTCTCCACCAGATTGAAACTTACAAAGAACATGTTAAAATATTGCACCAAATATTTTTTGTTGTGACATAGAAGGTCGAGCACAATGTTACATTCCATCCTTTCCAAAAAGAACCAAACAACAACAAAATGCCACTTCTGTTAACTTTTACATTTGCGTATGTCTCTTTTATCACGTTTATCTTGGGAGGGGGGAAGGCACACAAGCGCATGTGTTTGCTGGTTCACTCATTTCATGAAAATATTTTATGATAAACTTTTGAAATTGCTGTGTTTTCTAGGGAAAAAATAATGTACACAGCTCATGTTTTCATATTTAATTAAAAAATACAATATGCCTCCTATGTTTATCAGTGCACAACTTTTTTTGTTGCTGAGAGTTGTCTGGTTTCAGACCATGAAGCTTGAGAGTTGATAACTTTGATATTGCTTGTCACAAACCATATTAAAAATTTCTTGTGATAACAACTCTAGACTTTATTCATTTGTATAGTAAAACTGTTTAATCCTATGTAGTTAAAACAACAAACACAACAAAAAGAATCCAAAATTAATGTGTTTTTTTAATTGAAATTACAATACTTTAAAGGTAAATTTTTCTCCCTCTTAACCTTTTCATTCTTGTTGAATGATACTGGACTTTTCACAGCTTTTTGACCACTTTAATGACTTACATAATTTTTAACAATCCCAGATACACCCACATCTCTAGGAATAACATTCTTGTTATTCCTTAAAAAACAGCACAAAATTAGTTACTAGAGCTATATAAATAAATACTGTATTTTGAACCATCTGAAAAATTCCTCCAGTGTTCCCATGCTCAGCATTGAATATCTCACTGCTTTTGAGAGCCCATCTTTTGACGTCATAAATTCTTCCAGAGACCTCGAGGCTGTCTTTGTATTGGACAGTCAAAAGAAACCAGCTTTCAGATAAGCTCCTTTGGGAGCTTTAATAAATCATAAATTATGCACACACACACACACATGTGCCTGAAAATCAGCAAAGGGAAGCAGCTAATCCCTTCCCAGCCATCTCATGTTCCAGGTACATTTCCTGCCTTCCCACAACTTTTTTGAGGAAAATGGAGTTAGAAAGCAAAAATACTCATTAGTGCTTCATGGTGTGTTTCAAGTGTTTTTTAGGTATAACCACATATTCTGCAGTCCCAAAAGCAGTTTTTATTTTGAAGTAATGACTGCGGGTGTAGAGAATTCATGTACAAGTTGACCAGGAGCTCCTGCACTCCCAGTAGCATCATCTTCTGCTCTCCATGGCGTGGCCAAGTCCCGAGGAGGACATTGTACAGGGTGGGTTGGGGTTCAGCACAACTTTCTGGTTAATTCCTGACCTTGAGGAGGACACAATAAAAACCAGAGCAGCGTGTTGTGACGTATG
The DNA here is from genome assembly GCA_025769975.1 of Gallinago jamesoni. Classification (NCBI taxonomy): domain Eukaryota; kingdom Metazoa; phylum Chordata; class Aves; order Charadriiformes; family Scolopacidae; genus Gallinago; species Gallinago jamesoni. The sequence goes on from JAOQGH010000040.1 coordinate 28,905,915, forward strand.
CTGAGCTGACAGCATCTGGGAGAGGGGATGCTAATGTCTGCTACCGCACTTCTTCCAGGAGACACCAAGACCCATGTTCTCCTGCGGGCTGGATAACGTGTTCACAGAGGGCACGCAAGCAGGCGCCATTAAGCTCTGTACACAGGCAAGGCCAGACGGTACTCACCATAGTTTGTCTTCAGAGGTTGAAGCAGAGGCGGTTCACGTAACGTCCCCGTAGCTGCAGTATTAACGAGTGCTGGAGTAGAGCTGAAGCCGTTCCCTGTGTACCCGTGACACCTGTGGCTCTCGGGGGTGGAGAGGAATTGTCAGTAACGGGGGACTTGCAACCATGTCAGTATTTGATCCCCTTGCAAGTTCCTCTGTGGGCCCGTTTTCCACTATGTCACTACTGTGTTGCTGCGAATGGGACTGTCCCCTGCAAAGACAGGGGGTGCTGATTCCATTGCCATGTTTCGTTGCTCGTGACACAGGCTGGCTGTTTGAACACTAAAACAGCGGAGAGGATGACCACAGGCAGGAGCCGATGACCCGTACTGAAGTTTGCCTCAGAGCATCCATTGCCCTTGCTTTGATAACCCTCTTTCCTCTGTCTCTGTAGCTGCCCCGGCCTTGGTCTGCTGCACCTGGGAAAGGACATTTCCCCTGCCAAACCAACGGAGGTTCTCTGTGGGTTGTACCCATTCATAGAAGATGTAATGATACACTTTCCTTTATGCCTGCACTTTTTTATCTTTTTATTTAAACAGTAATACCAGGGGGTGGAGGGAATATATGTAGGGGTACTAAATGTCTGTCTGGAGAAAAGACCAGTGTTACTTTGAAATAAGGCTGGAAAAAGAGTATAAGTGCACCTTGGGCCATCACCTTGTGCCTGAGCCTGCTACCACCCTGAGAATGGAGCCAAATTATTTGGAATGATTCTGATGACAGCAGTCTGTGAGTCCATGCTTGGAGAGACCAGAAGTCCTTGCAGAAGCCTTTTGTGAGCTGTGGTAGTGTTGCACTCTGTCACCAGGTTCCACAGAGCCCCAGCTGGGTGTAAGTATTCCTGGTTTGATGAGAGAGAAAGGAAATGGGTGGCTCGTCCCTGCTCTCACCAGGAAGGGGTGACAGCAGGTGGGCTCCAGCCTTGCTGACCTTGGTCCGTCGGCACCACAGCGCTGCATCCCTTGGTGAAGCTGAGGTGCTACCAGCGCCAGAAAGGCCTTGCCTGCGCTTCTGAGTTGGATAGAGTTACAAATATTGGCAGGAGAGCTGTCTTAAATTTTAGGCACTGCTTAGGTGGCAGGGCCTTTGACAAACTGGGAAGAGCTTACGTGACCTGGTCTTTCCCTCCTGTAGATGCGTCTCCAGCTTTGCCACCCCAGCCGAGGAGGGGCACTAGGGTGCTGCAACACACTCCCCTTCCTCTTACGCAGCACAAGACGCATCTTGCAATCATGTGGCCTGACCATCTCTGGCAGTTGGTATGCTCAAATTTGAAAGCATTTTTTTTGCATTAGGGTCACGGTTTTGCAGCTAAAGTGCTGGTCATTAGCCGGGTCCTGACATCAGCATTGATGAAGTTAGTCTCTGGAAGCAGCTGTTTGCAGCTCAGTGACTGCCCCTTCCCCTGCCAGGAGCAGAAGCAGCAGACAATCCACTTGGAGCTCACATCTCCCATTCAGGGTAAACTCTTTTCGCCAGTCTGCCATGCTCACTGTTTTCAGGCACAGAAATTGAAATAATGCTTTTCCAAGAAATTAACTATCTTCCTTTCATGGTTGTTGGTATCTTTGGATGCTAAGGTGACTGTCTGTCAGTACAGGGGCAAAAAGCACATCAATCCCCGGGTAGCGTGGGTCTGTCTTGCCTGGCAGAATGTCAACAGCATTTCCAAAAGCCTCTCAAGTCCGTCTTGTGACTGCTGCATGTCTTCAGGGCTGCCAGCATCTGCTTCTGGAATGGAGGAGAGGAGCCAGGAGTCTCAGAAGACTATGAAAGGAGACTGGTCTGCAACTTTGGATGAACTTGATTTTCAAAGAAGCGTTCCACAGAGGATCCATCCAGCCGAATCAGATTGACTGGTTTTATCAGGGAAATAATGGAGAGGGCAAGGAATAAAGAGAGGATGACCCTAATGGCTGGAAAAAGGAAGAGCTCAAACTAAAATGACTTTGTTAAGGAACGAGAATGCAGGTATGATTTTCAGACCATGACAAAAAAAGTATTTGCACGACATTACTTGCGCTACAGGTGCTGGGGTAGGACAGGTTCCCGCCCACCCCTACAGTAGCCAAGTACTGGGAAAGCTTAATCCTGTTGAATTAATCAAACCACCAGGCTGACTCTGGCTGCTGAAGGAGCTGCTGCTGTGTAAACCCTTAAAACCCATTGCATTAGCTCTAAGCTGCTGGGAAAGTCTTAGCATAATACACCTAGATTAACAAAGTCTAGGGCATATCCTGAGACAAACAGGTGATCGGAACATTCCCCAGCGTGCGCTGAGAAAATGTGTTCAGGGCTGCAGTCAGAGGAGAAGTCAGCCACTGCAAGGGGTGAAGCTGGGTGATTAGCTGTGGTACAGGGAGGGACACTCTATAAAGCTATTTTAGGTAGACTTAAATATCAGCAATTTAAACCCACTGAAAATGAAGAAGAAAATTAATCTTTTCTATATTCTGAGGACTTACAGTCACTATAGACCACTGTGGACATCTCACCAATAACATGGATTCCTGCCCTGCCTTGGGACACCACACAATCAGTCACAGCACCTTGCTTTTGTCCTCTGCTTTGATTTCTGGGACATACATGCATGAAAATATGTTGGTAGAAACTGCACTACATCCCTTCACTGCCTTATCTCTTCTCAGCAAGTTTTTTTCACCTTCTCGCCATCTGGTGACCTAGCAAACATTCAAGCAAAATATTGAGAAGGACCCGTAGCTATTGCTACACCTCAGTGACCCCCATCCTTGTACTGTCTGGAAAAATGTCATCTCTCACTACTGCTGTGGGAAACATCTAGTGTTAATTGCCACTGTGCAGATGAAGAAAGCACACAGGGGAAAAGGGGCTAGATGTCACTAGAAGGCAGAAATGTGAAGCTTGTATTTAAAATTGCAATTGAAACAGTCTCCGTTGAGCTGCTAGCCCAAATCTGGAGGTATTGCTCACTAGACTTTTCCCCGTTGCACCTACGTCTCCTCTGCACGCCTACATTTCTGTTTCAGGGCAGGCCTGCAAACGTTGGCATTGGCACCTGGTCCCCTGTGACAGTCCCCATCAGGGCCCGAGCATTCCCCTCACAAACCTGCCCAGGGGCTGCAAACCTGGCCCCGGGTACAAAGAGCCGTACAAATCAGCAAGACTGGCTGCTCCCTTTGCAAAGCCTCTAGCTGGGTTTGCCACCTGTTTGCTCCAACAGAGCCTAACTGGTAAACATGTCCTCGCACAAGGAGAGCAGCTCAAGCTCAACGCTTCACCCCTCCCCAGGGGATGCCCCCCCTCCCTGCACTGCCCCATAATCAAGGGGAAACCCAATCGGCTGGGCCAGAGAGCACCTCCCCTGGCCTCACTCCGTCCATCTCTGTGAAATAAAGAACAAGCACCCAAGCAATAGGAGAGAAAGCATGAGACCATGTCCCTGTGGTTCAGGAAACCAGTTTGCAGGAGGAATGCTGCACCTCAGTCCCTGACAGGGACCTTTTTTTAGGTATTTCCCATTAAACAGTCAAAGGATAAAATACAGAACAAAGCCCCAGGGTGGGAAACAGGCCCTAGGACACCCTTCCCGGGACCCCAACCACTACGTCTGCCTTTACACTTGTTTTCCCTCCGCTGTCTGCTCCATGGTGGCACAGCTTGAATGAGAGGAGCCCCCCTTCTCCACCACCACAGGCTCACCGTGGTTAGGGCAGGTGGGACCCTGAAGCTTCAGCCCGAGGAAGGCAGCAGGTCCAAGCCTCCAGAGTGTTGGGTATTTTAAACAATAGGCCATTTTACAAAATGTCGGTCTCAACATGTCTTTTGGCAGCTAAAGAAAAGAAACAAGTCAACAGATGTTGGCACTTTTCTCCAAGACAACTCTGAGCTGTGGATCCCAAGTGGAACAAGGCTCTGGTTTCCCGGCAGCAGGCAGGTGCCTACATGCTGAGCAGGGGCAGGACATTGAGACCTACATCTCTCACCTATCTCATCATCTCACTAGAAGCTCCTCGCTCGCTCACCCACAGCCAGTTTTGGTCACCAGGTGTCTACCTTCCCCTGTGTCCTATGCAGGGAGAGTGGGGATGGAGCTCTAGGTCATGGATGTCTTCTGGGTGGCTGTCACCCCTGAGTTAGGTGCTGCAGCGAAGGGTAAAGAGTGGTTGCTGTCTCCAGCCAGAAGGGATTTGCCTGTGGTCCCTGGGCAGAGCAGAGAACTGAGCCCAGCTCCCTCACATTCCAGCCTAAGTGCCCCTGTCATCCTACAGGTATTTGAAACCTTCTCCCAGACCATTCCCCCCAGTGACTTAATTGCTGTCGTTACTTTTTGTATGAAGGACTAGGTTAAACTGCAGATTTAAGAAAGCATTTTATACCTTCTTTGTTATTAAGCACATTGAAACACCACCACCATCGTTTTTGTGAAGAATTTCTCTCCTGCTACGTCTTACTTGAATAGGGCATAATCTCTAATCTGTGGTACTGAACCACAGCACCCTGCTCTCTGCCACAGGGGGGAAAATAAAGTGTCGGGGAAGCAAGAAAGCAGCTCGTTTACCCCAGCAATAAGCAGATTGTGTTTTTTAAGTATCCTTATTGCAGCTGAGTATTTGTTTACATTTGTAGGTGTGCAGTCAGGACGCTAATAGTTCCCAGTGGGCTTTCAGATGTTCTTCTGAGACCAATCTTTTTGTGCAACAAACATAACGAGGAAAGTAAAATACAGCTTTATTATGAAAGTTGATCTTGCGCATGATAGCTTCCAGAAACACTACCCACACACCAAAGGCAACACTGCAGATTCTTCTAATGATATATTTCATGCCTTTTACTACCCATGCAGTGTCCACAACCAAGAAAGGGAAAGCAGGACTCCAGCCTGGTTCAAGCTCCATCAGAGCAGCTGGAGCTGCGTTCCAGTTGTACAGCACGTTCTTCCCCACTGACATGATCCCAGAGGCTGCAGAGATACAGGATAAAACTGAAAAAGATTTAATTGGGCTTCCAGCATGACTTATCTTCATTACTGCCAGTAACTGAAATCCTTATTACTCCCATACCATTCCAAGATTGCCACCTAAGGAGCTTTTTTTTTCTGCTTCTGAGCATCTTATGCAGCAATTCAAGCTCAGGCACACAGAGACTCTGGTGCTGCTCCTGTAATAGTCCAGCTCTGCTACCTACCCAGAATCTGCATAGAAAGAGTGACAAGGCTGCCATTTTGAGTGTCCTGGAAGGCCTTATCAAATTAAGAAGTAAAACAGCCTTACAACTAAACACTGTATTCAGAGGTGCTGGAGCACTTCTGAGTACGGACTTTGAGAGATGAGTTATTCAGCCTGGAGAAGACAGAACTCTGGGGAGAGCTTATAGTGGCCTTCCAGTACCTGAAGGGGGCCTACAGGAGAGATGAGGAGGGACTCTTTATGAAGGACTGTAATGATAGAACAAGGGGTAATGGTTTTAAACTGAAAGGGGAGATTTAGATAAAATATAAGGAAGAAATTCTTCACTATGAGGGTGGTGAGGCACTGGAAAAGGTTGCCCAGAGAAGCTGTGGCTGCCCCATCCCTGGAGGTGTTCAAGACCAGACTAGATGGGGCTTTGAGCAACCTGCTCTAGTGGGAGGTGTCCCTGCCCATGGCAGGGGGGTTGGAACTCAATGATCTTTAAGAACTGTTCCAACCCCAACCATTCTATGATTCAACATTGTAAGACATACTTGCCCCTGTTACAGCTACCCACTTTTTGTTTTTTAACCACAGTTAGCTGTGTTAAGCCGTCGCATTACTCCATTTCCTTACCAAAAAGAGTTCACACCAGTTGCCTTGTGGCCAGAGTTAACAGCGTCCTGGGCTGCATTAGGCAGAGCCTTGCTGGAAGGTCAAGGGAGGTGATCTTTCTCCTCTACTCAGCACTGGTGAGGCCATATCTGGAGCACTGTGTCCTCTGTACTCCCCAGTACAAAAGAGATATAGACTTACTGGAGGGAGTCCAGCACAAAGATGATGGCAGGACTGAAGCACCTCTCATATATGGAGAGGCTGAGAGAGCTTGGACTATTCAGTCTTGAGAAGGCTGGATGTGTATAAATTCCTAATGGGAAGGAACGGAGGGAGCCAAACTCTTCTCAGTAGCATGCACTGACAATTAAAAACCATGAAACTTCATCTGAACACAAGGAAACACGTTCTTTAATGTAAAGGCTTTTAAACACTGGATTGGGTTGTCCAGAGAGCTTGTGGAGCCTCCCTGTGTGGAGATATTCAAAAGCTGACTGGACAGGGTCCTGGGCAACCTGGGGGGTTGGACTAGATGATCTCAAGGGGTTTCTTCCAACCTAAATGATTCTGTTTATTATGGATGTTGATTGCTTATCTCCACTCTAAAGATTAAAGGGCAAGAAATTTGAATGAAGCCTGAAATCTAACATACAATGTCATAAATGTAACTTTGATATTTATTTCAAGTTAAATAGTGAAATCCAGACATGATGCTACCAGACGAGGGGGAAAAAAGAGCAAAACAAACTGTAGCTATTTTAAGTGTTGTGATGGTAAAGATTTAACAAGCTATGCTATACTGAAGAAATGGGTAACAATTTTTATCTTGATCATCATACTGTGAACTGTCATGAATTACACTGTAAGGATTCTATAAAATGAGTACATCTGACACAGACAAACCAGAACAGTAGCATGCTGCGTATGTATTTGCATGGGAAAACCGCTTCTGCCGAGCAGCTCCATATAAGCCTGTCTCTTCACCAAGGTTTCCCCCTGGTGCCAGCGACAGCAACTGTATTGCGGTTTTATCCAAAGCTGCCTAATTGTGCGTGCTGAGGAGGAGAGCGTGGTAGTTACGGGCTGGCTGCGGTTGGCTGGAGAACTGTAGCTGCTGACCCAACGTGTAACGCTCCAGATGAGCTCCTGGGAGGTGGGCCTTTGCCCTTCCGCCTCCTCACCAGTACAGATACCCACCTTTTTTGCTATGGCTTGGTCAAAAGTCAGGGGCAGTTCGACACAGAGTGGTACGGCCGGGTCACAGCAGCAGGTTGGCAAGGGCACACCGGCACAGCACCACTCGAGGGGCAGGCGTGGGACTGGTGGATTTCAGGGTGCCCCAGGCCAGGCGCTGGCTGCCAGCGGCCTCCTACCCCTCAGCCCGGGCCTGGTGGCGGCAGGAGAACCCTGGGCCTCCCCTCGACCCAACGGCCCCAGCCTCCCTACTTGCCCCGACCGAGCCGCAGCCTGTGCCCGGTCGCCGCCTTCCTCCGGCACCCCTCTCCTCCCAGCCAGAAGCCGCCCCCCTGGAGCACCCTCATCCTCACAAAACTCCCCCCGCAAACCCCGTCCCGTCCCGTCCCGTCCCGTCCCGCCCCATCCAAAGCCCCCGCAAGGCCCACAGCGCAAAGCCCGGCTCCCGGCGCCTACACCTCCCAGCGTGCAACGGGGCCGCCCAGGGGGCGTGGGGCGCGGCCGGGTTGCCGCGCGGCACGCTGGGAATGGTAGTCGGGCGTTGGCGGTTGCGCAGCGCCGGTTGGGGGCGCGCGGCCGGCGTTGGTCTCTGGTCGGAAGACGGCAGCCATTGCCGCCGCCGGGAAGAGCCGTTTCCTTCACGGCCCGCAGGACTCAGCGCTCGGCGACGGTGAGCGGCCGCCCCTCCTCGGCCCAGTCGGTGGCGGGAGGGCCGGGGAGAGCGGAGAGGGGGATGGGGCGTCGAGTTGCGAGCATGGGCTTCGTGCAGCCGGGCCCGGCCTTTCTTGTGGCGGCGCCGGGCTGAGGGGAAGGAAGCTGCGCTGGGAGGCCTGGCTGGCGCCGTGGGCCCGGACGCCGGCCTGTGGGTAATGGAGGCCCGACGGCAGCAGGCCGCGGAGGACGCGGCCCCGTATCGCGGCTTTGCGGAGCGGAGGGCTGATGCCGGCGTTTTTGCTCGGAGTGGTGGCAGGGAGGCAAGCGTGAAGCCGCGAGGGGCCATCGCCGCTGTGTGGGACGACGCCTGGGTGACGGGGGCACCTATGGAGAGGGCCCTCCTGCCCTGGGGAGGCGGCGGGTTTAGTGCAACCCCGTCCCGTCTCGGCTCGCTGAAAAAGGCGAAGGAGCAGATGGCCTTTGGCTGCGGCCCCGTGCTTGCCAAGTGCTTGTAGGCCAGCGTGTTTGATCCTGTGACCCACTACTCCGCAAAGGCATTGTGCTAGGAACAACGCGTGAAGCTCTGCGACTTGCAGGTGTCGATAGAGATCTCAGATCCATTGTGCTCCCTGATGTTTGACTCAGTCATTCATGGACAGGTAGTTTGCACGTCCTCCGCTGTATCTGTGAATTCTCAGGCAGCCAGTTCCATCCACCCCATGTTCATTTCCTTCTGTGATTCTTCTGTCTTCCCTGCTTTGTTTTTCTGGAACGAAGAGCTAGAAGTTCCAGACAGCAGTTATGCAGTCATTTTAATCTGTGAAATCTATGTTGTTCCCAAAATGAGTGCCGTTGCCAGAGTGACTGTTGTGTTTTAAAGTACACGGTTATGTAAGTCTGTCCTTCCTCTGCAAAGACCTGGCTTTCCTTTAATACTCGCTGCTGGCCTTGCCGGTGTTTGTGTGGTAAGGGTGCTTCGGGGAAAGAGTCTGCTGTAAGACTAGCTGCTCTGTGAGGGAGCTGAATCAGTCCTCTGAGCTGGATTTGCTTGTGGGCATAAAGATGCAAGTGTGAGCACAAAGGAGGGAATGGTCGCAAAGGGCAGCTTAAACTCTTGTAGGGGAAGCGCAAAACTTTTCACATGAAAGCGATTAAATAGCTATCGTCTCAGGTCGTGCGTGGTTCAGCGACAGTTTAGGTTAAGTAAGTGCTGGCACACTTCTACCCTTTGGCCCATAAGAAGCCCTATAGCCTGCCTTCCAAAGTTCTGGCACTTCTCTGGTGGCATAGTAAGCCCGAGTACAGAGGTTAATTAGCAGAAACCTAATGGGTGTTAAAGCACGAGGTAAATCATGCTAATTCAAAATACTGCATGCAAGTTGTCTTGAACTACTTTAACAGCTATTGTGGTAGGTTGTCTGTTTACTCTGTCTTGTTTACAGCCCAGTATTGTAATATAAGATCACATTTTATTTCCACTCCTCAGGGCCTGGATTCTTTGTTTTTTTGTATGACAGCAAGCTGACAGAGTTGGCCAAATAAATACTATTTTCCAGTGACAGGAACTGAAAAATTTCGAAATCACATAAACTGGAAAAGTGACATAGGGTAAACAATGAAGCTTCCATAAAACATCTCAAATTTTGTATCCTGGATCCGTAGATAGTTCTGAAAATCTGAGTATTTGAGATGGCCGTTGCTTTTGCCATTGTTGAAATCTTCCAGTAACAAAATGTTTCTTCTTCATAACTTGAATAGACAATTCAAATAAGGTATTTTATAGTTAGTGCTAATCAAAGTAATTTGATGACTACCGTTTATCTTTTGGATGTTAATGTAACTTATTTCCGCAATTCTTTCAGGTGAAAGCAAAAGTTTGGGAATGTTTTATGTTGTTATTCCAATGATTAGCATAACAGTTTTGTTCTTTTTTTTTTTTTTTTGTTAACAGCTGTTAGCCTAGTATAGAGTGGGTTTTTTCATGCTCTGTGGTACAAAAGCGTTATTAGTGTAACAACAAACAAAAACATTGTTTCTAATACAAGAAGTCTTAAAATTATGTGACTGAAAAGGAGAAACTGGGAGTTCTGTCTAGGTTCTAATAGAAGTCAGTAAGACAGGATTTTCTCACTTCTGTGGCTATAGAGAATTGGGTTTTTAACATATATGCCAGGAAGACAATAAAATCAAATCCTATTTAACCAAGATTTCTGAGATGTAAAAGTGATCTTAATTACCCTGTTTTAAGTTTGTTGATCTGATAAACAGTGCTGTTTTCTTTCTTAGCATCAACCTTAAGATGAGTGGCTGCCGTGTCTTTGTTGGACACTTAAGCTCTCGTGCTCGGGAACGGGATGTGGAGAAATTCTTCAAAGGATATGGACGTATACGAGAAATCCATCTGAAAAATGGTTTTGGATTTGTGGTAAGTAATACCTTATTTTTCTTTCTCTCACTTGCATGTATTAGCCTTGCTAATATTCTCTAGAGCGTCTTCCCTTCCCTTGTCAAAGAAAGCAAGATGTTCTGGAGAATTTTAGTTCTAATGGGAAATGGGTAGTATTAATATACATTTCAGACTGCTTTTCAAATGTTAGGATTACAGTTTTAACTGGGTTTTGCCAGGTTTTGCTCAAAGTCTTGGTAGTATTCTAGCTACATTAAATACATTGTCTAATCATAGTCTTCCGTTGATTTAAATTGTATCCCTTATTTCTGAAGACAGTATAAATATTCTGTAATACCATTTCAAAACTTGACAAAGTCATGACCTGAAGAAAAGTTTATGCAGAACCACTTGTGTTCCTCTCTCACTCCTTCTAGTCTGCTTGGTCACATCTCTAAATAATGGCCTGAAATAAAAGCAAAGTAGTTGTCTTAGCCAACAGGTGTAATAGGTTCTTGCTGTTGGATTTAAGCAGCACAGCTTTTAACTCTTGTGCAGCTAAAGTTAGGCTTATTCACCACTAAAATGTGTTCACAAGGCCTATGTGTCTATCAGACTATTAAATGAAATACCGTTTGCTGGATCTTAGTTTTCTACCAATGCTTTTTAGAGCTCTCTGCTCCTAAACTGTTGTCCAAATTTTTACAGCTTTTCATGTTCTCAAGTTGACTCAGGATCAGCCTGTTTCTTAACTATTATCTCCTGAGAACTGGTAATTAGGTGTTCTGCTCCAGTAAGTTCAAACTGGAAAGGTTGATATTGCTCTTGCACTACGGTAGGCTTACATGCCATTTGTTCTTCCAAGATAAATCCCTTGGGTGAAGCTATAGGAAAAGAACAAAAAAACAGGTTTTGCCTACTTCAGTTTCATACAAGTATTATTTCTTGACTTCTACACGTGCCGGTTCCTGATTGCCCTGGAATGTGAACTACTTCTTGTTGACTGCCAGTAGATAAATACCTGCTGGAGGTAAATGGTCAATCTAGACGTGAGCCCGAGTTTATTTAGTGTGTCCTTTCCAATTGCTGCTATTTCTCAATCACCTTTCCCAGAGCATTGCTCTTCTCTTTTTGGGCAGGGCTGTTGACTCATTCAGGAACAACTTCTGTTCAGCTCCTGTATGTGAGTCAGCCAACCCTCCGTCCTCTCTTCTCCAGTTCCTGGGCAGAAGCATTTTCTTTTCAAAGCTCACTAATAAGCTTGAATAATTGTCCCATGACTGTCTAAAAAATGTAATTGTTCTCATGATGAAGAATTTTTTCCTTACCTCTGAACAAAATTTTCCCTGCCTTTACCTGTCATCCCATCACTGTGCACCCACATGAGGAAATCACTTCCATCAGCTCTGTAACTGATTTAGGTTTTGGAAGACTGACTAGATGCCCTTTTATTTTTTAGGATGAACAAACATGGCTCTTAACCTTTCTTTTTTCACCTACCTTCTGATCAGATTTGGTAGCCCTCTGCTGGTCCTGCTCCAATTTCTCAATGTCTGTCTTGAGCTGAAGGGACCAAAACTGGACACGGTGTTCCAGGCGTGGCCAAACAAATGCCAAATAGGGTGGAATAATCACATCCCTTAGTCTTGTGGCTGTACTCTTACAGTGTACAGCCCAGTAAGCTACTCTTACAGAGGCAACCCAGCAGGCAGTTTGCTTTCATTGCAGCAAGGCCACACTGCTGACTCACACTTAGCTGACTCTCTACAAAGATTTCCATGTCCTTTTTAGCAGAGCTACACTGCAGCCACTCAGATCCTGGTCTGTTCTGCTGCTTGGGATTTTTCTATCCCAGGTGCAGGAATTCACATGTATCTTTTGTTAAAATTTGGAATTCTTCTTGACCTAACCTTTCAGCCTACCAAGGTCTCTCTATGTGGTGTGTTTTCCTCCTGGTATATCTATTTCTCCTCCCACTGGAGGAGAACAGCCACAAAATTGTTGAGGGTGCATCCAGATCCTGTCCTCCAGGTCCTGTCACCCAGATCATTTATAAATACATTTAATACCATTATGTTTTGCAGTACCTCACTTGTGATGGGCTGTCAGTTCATCCTTGGTTTTGGTTATTTAAAATCTGTATTTATAAAACCTCTTGCAAAACCAAGTGACTTGATTGAACATTGTTGTAGTGTTAAAAGCATGTTTCTTTATGATTGATTGAAGTCATTGCTTGATCTTTGAAATTAATTATATTTACTTAAATTTTGTAGGTTTCAGTGCAGGATATTATCAGACTTCAGGCTATAAAGCTAGTTGGTAAAGCTAGATAGACTTGCAGACATTCATTAGAAATTAACTGAAATCATGGGAGTTGTAGGTGCTATCTATTGATATTCTTAAATTCTGGGCCTAAATGAATTTTCTCAAGATAATCTTTGCATCATTGTGCAAAGATGTGTGGTATTTCACTCAGTAGTGAGACATTTCAGTGCAGAAGGGGTAAGATTGCTTAAGCAACACTGTATTGCTTCTGAAAAGCTGTTTATAGTTATGCAAACGCTTTCTTCAACTTGAGAAGCCTCTTCTCTGTTGTTCGTTGCTCTCAATCTACATTTCAACAGTTGTGGTTTTTTCCCCATCCACACTGTTGGTTCAAGCATTCCCTACCCAGCAGCTTGTACTCACTGCTTTCTTCCTTTCCTTTCTCCCCTAGCTGCACGTGGCTGTTCAGCCACATAATGAACCTACCTGGGAAGCTGATCTAGTTGAAAAATAACAGTCTTTTTCACCCCACCTCCTGCACAAAGTGTGCTGCTTTTCGTCTGGATAGGTTTCTTGACCTAGTTTCCTGCAGAGCTGCACAAACGGCTTTGCCAAGAACCAGTGGGCTGGATAGTGGGCAGAGGCTACTCGGGCTGACTAAAGCAGCATTGCTGCCAAGAGCGAAGCAGCAGATTCCATTGCAACAGTACACGGAATTGCATATTATAGCTGATCCAGTCCCACAGGTGGCCGATGTTGAAGAGGTGCTTATGTTTCTTACTCTTCTTACACAGGTACCTTTTTGCCAGACAAGTAAGCTGAATTTGTTCAAGAAAAAATCAGAAATGGCTTTTTTTTTCTACTTTAAGTCTTTTGTTGCCAATTCAGTAAGAACTGAATCAGCCCCAGAACTCTTCAGAGGCTTTTGGGAGTGCTCGGCTCTCCTGCTTTTGGTTGTGGGTTGTTATATGGATTTCCCTGTTAGTAGGATTGTGTTTTAAACTGAAGTAATTGCCCCC